>OW026522.1:69788448-70012120 GCA_932274085.1 Protocalliphora azurea | reverse complement strand
ATAGATATAGATATAGATATAGATATAGATATAGATATAGATATAGATATAGATATAGATATAGATATAGATATAGATATAGATATAGATATAGATATAGATATAGATATAGATATAGATATAGATATAGATATAGATATAGATATAGATATAGATATAGATATAGATATAGATATAGATATAGATATAGATATAGATATAGATATAGATATAGATATAGATATAGATATAGATATAGATATAGATATAGATATAGATATAGATATAGATATAGATATAGATATAGATATAGATATAGATATAGATATAGATATAGATATAGATATAGATATAGATATAGATATAGATATAGATATAGATATAGATATAGATATAGATATAGATATAGATATAGATATAGATATAGATATAGATATAGATATAGATATAGATATAGATATAGATATAGATATAGATATAGATATAGATATAGATATAGATATAGATATAGATATAGATATAGATATAGATATAGATATAGATATAGATATAGATATAGATATAGATATAGATATAGATATAGATATAGATATAGATATAGATATAGATATAGATATAGATATAGATATAGATATAGATATAGATATAGATATAGATATAGATATAGATATAGATATAGATATAGATATAGATATAGATATAGATATAGATATAGATATAGATATAGATATAGATATAGATATAGATATAGATATAGATATAGATATAGATATAGATATAGATATAGATATAGATATAGATATAGATATAGATATAGATATAGATATAGATATAGATATAGATATAGATATAGATATAGATATAGATATAGATATAGATATAGATATAGATATAGATATAGATATAGATATAGATATAGATATAGATATAGATATAGATATAGATATAGATATAGATATAGATATAGATATAGATATAGATATAGATATAGATATAGATATAGATATAGATATAGATATAGATATAGATATAGATATAGATATAGATATAGATATAGATATAGATATAGATATAGATATAGATATAGATATAGATATAGATATAGATATAGATATAGATATAGATATAGATATAGATATAGATATAGATATAGATATAGATATAGATATAGATATAGATATAGATATAGATATAGATATAGATATAGATATAGATATAGATATAGATATAGATATAGATATAGATATAGATATAGATATAGATATAGATATAGATATAGATATAGATATAGATATAGATATAGATATAGATATAGATATAGATATAGATATAGATATAGATATAGATATAGATATAGATATAGATATAGATATAGATATAGATATAGATATAGATATAGATATAGATATAGATATAGATATAGATATAGATATAGATATAGATATAGATATAGATATAGATATAGATATAGATATAGATATAGATATAGATATAGATATAGATATAGATATAGATATAGATATAGATATAGATATAGATATAGATATAGATATAGATATAGATATAGATATAGATATAGATATAGATATAGATATAGATATAGATATAGATATAGATATAGATATAGATATAGATATAGATATAGATATAGATATAGATATAGATATAGATATAGATATAGATATAGATATAGATATAGATATAGATATAGATATAGATATAGATATAGATATAGATATAGATATAGATATAGATATAGATATAGATATAGATATAGATATAGATATAGATATAGATATAGATATAGATATAGATATAGATATAGATATAGATATAGATATAGATATAGATATAGATATAGATATAGATATAGATATAGATATAGATATAGATATAGATATAGATATAGATATAGATATAGATATAGATATAGATATAGATATAGATATAGATATAGATATAGATATAGATATAGATATAATATAGATAGATATAGATATAGATATAGATATAGATATAGATATAGATATAGATATAGATATAGATATAGATATAGATATAGATATAGATATAGATATAGATATAGATATAGATATAGATATAGATATAGATATAGATATAGATATAGATATAGATATAGATATAGATATAGATATAGATATAGATATAGATATAGATATAGATATAGATATAGATATAGATATAGATATAGATATAGATATAGATATAGATATAGATATAGATATAGATATAGATATAGATATAGATATAGATATAGATATAGATATAGATATAGATATAGATATAGATATAGATATAGATATAGATATAGATATAGATATAGATATAGATATAGATATAGATATAGATATAGATATAGATATAGATATAGATATAGATATAGATATAGATATAGATATAGATATAGATATAGATATAGATATAGATATAGATATAGATATAGATATAGATATAGATATAGATATAGATATAGATATAGATATAGATATAGATATAGATATAGATATAGATATAGATATAGATATAGATATAGATATAGATATAGATATAGATATAGATATAGATATAGATATAGATATAGATATAGATATAGATATAGATATAGATATAGATATAGATATAGATATAGATATAGATATAGATATAGATATAGATATAGATATAGATATAGATATAGATATAGATATAGATATAGATATAGATATAGATATAGATATAGATATAGATATAGATATAGATATAGATATAGATATAGATATAGATATAGATATAGATATAGATATAGATATAGATATAGATATAGATATAGATATAGATATAGATATAGATATAGATATAGATATAGATATAGATATAGATATAGATATAGATATAGATATAGATATAGATATAGATATAGATATAGATATAGATATAGATATAGATATAGATATAGATATAGATATAGATATAGATATAGATATAGATATAGATATAGATATAGATATAGATATAGATATAGATATAGATATAGATATAGATATAGATATAGATATAGATATAGATATAGATATAGATATAGATATAGATATAGATATAGATATAGATATAGATATAGATATAGATATAGATATAGATATAGATATAGATATAGATATAGATATAGATATAGATATAGATATAGATATAGATATAGATATAGATATAGATATAGATATAGATATAGATATAGATATAGATATAGATATAGATATAGATATAGATATAGAT
Organism: Protocalliphora azurea; assembly: GCA_932274085.1. Lineage (NCBI taxonomy): Eukaryota > Metazoa > Arthropoda > Insecta > Diptera > Calliphoridae > Protocalliphora > Protocalliphora azurea. The sequence goes on along the minus strand of OW026522.1, from coordinate 70,008,871 downwards.
ATAGATATAGATATAGATATAGATATAGATATAGATATAGATATAGATATAGATATAGATATAGATATAGATATAGATATAGATATAGATATAGATATAGATATAGATATAGATATAGATATAGATATAGATATAGATATAGATATAGATATAGATATAGATATAGATATAGATATAGATATAGATATAGATATAGATATAGATATAGATATAGATATAGATATAGATATAGATATAGATATAGATATAGATATAGATATAGATATAGATATAGATATAGATATAGATATAGATATAGATATAGATATAGATATAGATATAGATATAGATATAGATATAGATATAGATATAGATATAGATATAGATATAGATATAGATATAGATATAGATATAGATATAGATATAGATATAGATATAGATATAGATATAGATATAGATATAGATATAGATATAGATATAGATATAGATATAGATATAGATATAGATATAGATATAGATATAGATATAGATATAGATATAGATATAGATATAGATATAGATATAGATATAGATATAGATATAGATATAGATATAGATATAGATATAGATATAGATATAGATATAGATATAGATATAGATATAGATATAGATATAGATATAGATATAGATATAGATATAGATATAGATATAGATATAGATATAGATATAGATATAGATATAGATATAGATATAGATATAGATATAGATATAGATATAGATATAGATATAGATATAGATATAGATATAGATATAGATATAGATATAGATATAGATATAGATATAGATATAGATATAGATATAGATATAGATATAGATATAGATATAGATATAGATATAGATATAGATATAGATATAGATATAGATATAGATATAGATATAGATATAGATATAGATATAGATATAGATATAGATATAGATATAGATATAGATATAGATATAGATATAGATATAGATATAGATATAGATATAGATATAGATATAGATATAGATATAGATATAGATATAGATATAGATATAGATATAGATATAGATATAGATATAGATATAGATATAGATATAGATATAGATATAGATATAGATATAGATATAGATATAGATATAGATATAGATATAGATATAGATATAGATATAGATATAGATATAGATATAGATATAGATATAGATATAGATATAGATATAGATATAGATATAGATATAGATATAGATATAGATATAGATATAGATATAGATATAGATATAGATATAGATATAGATATAGATATAGATATAGATATAGATATAGATATAGATATAGATATAGATATAGATATAGATATAGATATAGATATAGATATAGATATAGATATAGATATAGATATAGATATAGATATAGATATAGATATAGATATAGATATAGATATAGATATAGATATAGATATAGATATAGATATAGATATAGATATAGATATAGATATAGATATAGATATAGATATAGATATAGATATAGATATAGATATAGATATAGATATAGATATAGATATAGATATAGATATAGATATAGATATAGATATAGATATAGATATAGATATAGATATAGATATAGATATAGATATAGATATAGATATAGATATAGATATAGATATAGATATAGATATAGATATAGATATAGATATAGATATAGATATAGATATAGATATAGATATAGATATAGATATAGATATAGATATAGATATAGATATAGATATAGATATAGATATAGATATAGATATAGATATAGATATAGATATAGATATAGATATAGATATAGATATAGATATAGATATAGATATAGATATAGATATAGATATAGATATAGATATAGATATAGATATAGATATAGATATAGATATAGATATAGATATAGATATAGATATAGATATAGATATAGATATAGATATAGATATAGATATAGATATAGATATAGATATAGATATAGATATAGATATAGATATAGATATAGATATAGATATAGATATAGATATAGATATAGATATAGATATAGATATAGATATAGATATAGATATAGATATAGATATAGATATAGATATAGATATAGATATAGATATAGATATAGATATAGATATAGATATAGATATAGATATAGATATAGATATAGATATAGATATAGATATAGATATAGATATAGATATAGATATAGATATAGATATAGATATAGATATAGATATAGATATAGATATAGATATAGATATAGATATAGATATAGATATAGATATAGATATAGATATAGATATAGATATAGATATAGATATAGATATAGATATAGATATAGATATAGATATAGATATAGATATAGATATAGATATAGATATAGATATAGATATAGATATAGATATAGATATAGATATAGATATAGATATAGATATAGATATAGATATAGATATAGATATAGATATAGATATAGATATAGATATAGATATAGATATAGATATAGATATAGATATAGATATAGATATAGATATAGATATAGATATAGATATAGATATAGATATAGATATAGATATAGATATAGATATAGATATAGATATAGATATAGATATAGATATAGATATAGATATAGATATAGATATAGATATAGATATAGATATAGATATAGATATAGATATAGATATAGATATAGATATAGATATAGATATAGATATAGATATAGATATAGATATAGATATAGATATAGATATAGATATAGATATAGATATAGATATAGATATAGATATAGATATAGATATAGATATAGATATAGATATAGATATAGATATAGATATAGATATAGATATAGATATAGATATAGATATAGATATAGATATAGATATAGATATAGATATAGATATAGATATAGATATAGATATAGATATAGATATAGATATAGATATAGATATAGATATAGATATAGATATAGATATAGATATAGATATAGATATAGATATAGATATAGATATAGATATAGATATAGATATAGATATAGATATAGATATAGATATAGATATAGATATAGATATAGATATAGATATAGATATAGATATAGATATAGATATAGATATAGATATAGATATAGATATAGATATAGATATAGATATAGATATAGATATAGATATAGATATAGATATAGATATAGATATAGATATAGATATAGATATAGATATAGATATAGATATAGATATAGATATAGATATAGATATAGATATAGATATAGATATAGATATAGATATAGATATAGATATAGATATAGATATAGATATAGATATAGATATAGATATAGATATAGATATAGATATAGATATAGATATAGATATAGATATAGATATAGATATAGATATAGATATAGATATAGATATAGATATAGATATAGATATAGATATAGATATAGATATAGATATAGATATAGATATAGATATAGATATAGATATAGATATAGATATAGATATAGATATAGATATAGATATAGATATAGATATAGATATAGATATAGATATAGATATAGATATAGATATAGATATAGATATAGATATAGATATAGATATAGATATAGATATAGATATAGATATAGATATAGATATAGATATAGATATAGATATAGATATAGATATAGATATAGATATAGATATAGATATAGATATAGATATAGATATAGATATAGATATAGATATAGATATAGATATAGATATAGATATAGATATAGATATAGATATAGATATAGATATAGATATAGATATAGATATAGATATAGATATAGATATAGATATAGATATAGATATAGATATAGATATAGATATAGATATAGATATAGATATAGATATAGATATAGATATAGATATAGATATAGATATAGATATAGATATAGATATAGATATAGATATAGATATAGATATAGATATAGATATAGATATAGATATAGATATAGATATAGATATAGATATAGATATAGATATAGATATAGATATAGATATAGATATAGATATAGATATAGATATAGATATAGATATAGATATAGATATAGATATAGATATAGATATAGATATAGATATAGATATAGATATAGATATAGATATAGATATAGATATAGATATAGATATAGATATAGATATAGATATAGATATAGATATAGATATAGATATAGATATAGATATAGATATAGATATAGATATAGATATAGATATAGATATAGATATAGATATAGATATAGATATAGATATAGATATAGATATAGATATAGATATAGATATAGATATAGATATAGATATAGATATAGATATAGATATAGATATAGATATAGATATAGATATAGATATAGATATAGATATAGATATAGATATAGATATAGATATAGATATAGATATAGATATAGATATAGATATAGATATAGATATAGATATAGATATAGATATAGATATAGATATAGATATAGATATAGATATAGATATAGATATAGATATAGATATAGATATAGATATAGATATAGATATAGATATAGATATAGATATAGATATAGATATAGATATAGATATAGATATAGATATAGATATAGATATAGATATAGATATAGATATAGATATAGATATAGATATAGATATAGATATAGATATAGATATAGATATAGATATAGATATAGATATAGATATAGATATAGATATAGATATAGATATAGATATAGATATAGATATAGATATAGATATAGATATAGATATAGATATAGATATAGATATAGATATAGATATAGATATAGATATAGATATAGATATAGATATAGATATAGATATAGATATAGATATAGATATAGATATAGATATAGATATAGATATAGATATAGATATAGATATAGATATAGATATAGATATAGATATAGATATAGATATAGATATAGATATAGATATAGATATAGATATAGATATAGATATAGATATAGATATAGATATAGATATAGATATAGATATAGATATAGATATAGATATAGATATAGATATAGATATAGATATAGATATAGATATAGATATAGATATAGATATAGATATAGATATAGATATAGATATAGATATAGATATAGATATAGATATAGATATAGATATAGATATAGATATAGATATAGATATAGATATAGATATAGATATAGATATAGATATAGATATAGATATAGATATAGATATAGATATAGATATAGATATAGATATAGATATAGATATAGATATAGATATAGATATAGATATAGATATAGATATAGATATAGATATAGATATAGATATAGATATAGATATAGATATAGATATAGATATAGATATAGATATAGATATAGATATAGATATAGATATAGATATAGATATAGATATAGATATAGATATAGTTATAGATATAGATATAGATATATTAATATCACACTTATCTATAATATTATATTTTAATTTCTAAGACAATTATGCTTCTTGATCGATATATTCTAAGTTTTGAAATCAAAATTTTCAAACAAATTTGATATATAAAATAAAAGTAAATTATAAATTTTGAATTATACAAAAATTTATTAAAGTACTTTATAGGCAAGGAAATTTTTATAAAAGCACACGACATGTAGAGACTTGGGTGAAAATTGGCGAATACAACTTAATTTGGACATATGGCGTCCAATTGTGGGGAACGGCTAGTAATACTATTAGTGAACTTTTACAATGGACTCAATCAAAAATTCTTAGAGGCAAGATGGTCACCGTGGTATATAAGAAAGGAAAACATTTATAAAGATTTAGAAGTACAACTTCTGAAAGGTTAGTTTTAAATAAATAAAACGTAAAGAATTAAAATGTGTATTAAAAATATTGTTAAACAAATTTCAAAAGACTTAGAGTAAAGCTATACAGTTTCGCAGAGGAGATTATAAAGATTAAAATTTATCAAGAACTAGGTCAATATTATTGCAATTTTAATTCTGCGGATTTCGGTAAAATTAAATTTTTTAAGTTTTATACTTAAAATGTAAATTGTTTTATAATATTAAGAGCGTGTTACAAATTTAGACCTTTTCTCTTTCACATAAACGAGACCATATACATCTGTAATTATGGTTTAAATGTAGTAATACTGTGTATTCAGTTTTTAATTTTCTGATCTTTGCTCGATTTTGAAGGACTTCAAATTTTAAGGATATTCGTTTAAGGATATACATTTTTCTATTCCATTCTCTTTAGTAATATGGGTATTAAAGAAGCTTAAATAAGTTTCTACTTTTATTCGTCAGGACGAAATTTTTGTAAAATTTATTTTACAAATTATTTTATTATTTTATTCTTTTATATCCATGACAAGTATTAAAAAAATGTAGAAAAAATATACGTTGAAGACAGACATTTACTCCATGACATACTTAAAATTAGTTCCTGTACACAGAAAAAATTAAATTTCGTGTTTCATTACCAAATTTATAAAACCAATTATATTTTTTTACTAAAAATCGGATCTGTCACTGAATTAGTAAAATCAAACATTTAAATTCGTAAGTGTTTTATTGGAAAAATTTTACTTTTTTTATTATTTATAAATTTGAAAATCTTAGTAAAACTATTTTTCTAAACCAATAAAAATTATATTTAGTTTTTAGAAGATTTTCAAACAATATTTATTTTTAATTTTATAAAATGTTTAATAACATTTTTAAAAAGTGATGCTACGAGTACATTTTTATTGCTTTTTACAATTGAGTAATTCCATTTTAAATTTAAAAAATTTTGACCCTTGGTTACCGAATTACATAAAATTTGGTGCATGTGTAGAGGAAGATACAGAAGCATGTAATATGAATTTTTATCATTTTTATTTTGAAAACTGTGTGAACTCTATAGCTTTGAAGGTGATTAACATATTTACTTAAATGGCCATAACTTTTGGTATATTAAAGATATTAACATGTTTTTTTTGATTTGTCAAAGCTTGTATTTTTAGATGCCATATAAAAATTTTGAAAATATTTCTATTAACATATTTTTTTTAAGAATTTTCTTCAGTAACGCGTATCTAAAAAAGTCCATCTTTAATTTTTTTTATATTTTTTTTTTTTTGTAGGAAGCTTTTTCGGTATACTTGCTACAGAGAAAATTTCAGATAGGTCAAGATTTTTAAATTAAAAATGGAATTTCTATAATATAATAATGCAGAATTTATGTATTAATGTTATGGTCAAGTTGAATCCCTGATTAGAAAATAATTATATTGTTGGAGTAACCTATTTGATGTGCAATGCAAAGTGTATGTAGATCTATATGTTATCATAATGTATAATAGAGTAGATAAAGAATTACATCCTTATGTATCCGGTTAAAAAAAAAAACTGAATAAAACTAGAATTAAATAAGTAGTAGTATTAAAGTCAATTATGGCTATGTATGTGTATGAGAATATATATATATACAAAGACGCTACATGAAGCAAATTTCGTTTAATGCTTTCTTGAGAAACGTGGGTGTATGGTTAACTACATTCAAAGTGTCTTAAAATTATTATGCGAACAAGATTTATATAAAGAGGGAGCTAGCGGTTCAACCACCCATACGAAGTTACATTGTTGAATCAACTCATAAGATGATATGGTGTTGTAGTGTATAATAAATCAGTAGAACTTACATATTTGATGTAATATCTTATTGTTTTTGTATCACCTAGAACAACGGTTCCCAAATGATGGTTCGCGAACTCCTGGTGACCCGTAGCCTGAAATGTGACTACGGGTCGCATCTAATGAATACATCTGGTTTACTAATAATTTTAACCACCCATTAATGCTGCCATTTCTTACAAAGTTTTTCCCGAAAACTTAAAATTTGTGCAGAATATTTCTCAATGTATGTCTGTATGGCATTATAACTTACCGATACTGCATGCAATTGTTTTACTCTTTTTCCATTTTTAATACAAAAATTTGTCTGGGGGTCAGCTGAACATAAAAAAAAATATATATATAAAGTAATCCTGATCTAGAAAATACATAAATATAAAATATTATAAATATTACAAAAATCTGTACGAAAATGAAAATAACTTACCTCTGAAAATCATCAAATGTTGCATTTTATATTTTTTCTTGCATAATTTGTATAAATTAATTTTTATATTAGTTTAGAAATTATTTAAAACTAATAAAACAAAATATTCAAATTAAATAATTATTTTAACAAAATTTTATTTAAAACCAAAAAAAAAATATTTATTAAAAATATTTCTAGTCATAAGTTTTTCTGTGCAACTCTTTAAGTTAAGATTTATTGAGAATTATTGAGTATAAATGTACAAAAACTTTACTATTTTTTTTACTATTTATTTTATTTATCGATAAAGAAATTAATTTTACAAAAACACTCGATATTAGCTTTTACACATAAAAATAAAAAAAATGTACAAAATAAATATAAAACAAAGTTCACCTCCTATATAGTAGTAACATAGCATACTTAGCTTTTATTTTCTGATCCTATCTCTATTCAAAGGGACATTTAAATTGTAAGTAATTAAACTAATATTTATTTTAATTTATGGAATGTATATATTTTTTATAATATTTGTATTCAGTTAATTTTCGAGATGCTACGATTTTTGTATTTTTATCAGACAACTTCTATCTCGAAAACTAATTGTTAGATTTGATCCGTATTCAGAAATACAATTGCAAATATTATATCCGCTCCAGCTTACAAGAGAATTATGAATAATTATGCACTCATATTTATGCTTCAGTAATTCTTATATATGTAAAATTTTAATAAAATAAATTTTTATGAAAAACATTTTGAAATTTCTATGGTAGAATTGACTGACCCTGTACCAAAATAATGTGTCAAATCCATTTAATTCACTTAACATGTGCAAACATTTATAAAAACGCATTATACCCAACTTATGAATATGTAGAACTCATAAGTGGGTCCTACGTCTGTATATATATATATATATATATATATATATAGAGAGAGAGAGAGAGAGTTATTTTCTTTATTTTGACATATATTTTTGTTCACCAACAATTGTTGTTTTCACAAGGTTATGAAGATCGAAATTTTAAGTACATTTTGTCAAAAATGTTTGTTCGGACGAACGAAAACAAAAAAATTTCTGTAGCTTCTACAGATTTTTCTCTTTTATTTTGTACCCATATTTCCAATTAATATGGTATAGAAATATTATTTTTTTTCAATTTGTATATCATTAAAACTTTAAAGTCCTTTAAAAAGGACTAAATGACAATGACAGCCATGGGTTAAAAAAGAACTTCTGCAGCTCTTTTTCAGTACTAAGTACTTCCTTTCAATGACAACACAATGTTAAAATCATGACTTTTTCAGTTTTTTTTTAACATTATAAATAATTATATTATAAAAATATTTATAAATTCATATGCGGTTAAAATTAAAATTAAAAAACTTTTAATCCACTCTTACCCTAAACCCCCACAAAAACTAACAATTGAAAATTCATAAAAAAATATCTTTTGAGTTTTATGGGATGAATGTAGGGTTGCCAGATTCGAATTGTGATCTATCTTGACATTTCTGAAAAGCAAGTTTGATTTCCGAAAAAAAACTTGACAGTCGACTTCCGCCAAAAATCTTTTACTTTTTATATGAAACCTATATAGAGGTACGTATATAAATATGTCGGTACAATAACTATATGCTTTTAAAAATTTGCATATCAAATATTAAGAAATGCAATTGTTATTTGAAAAAATAAATAAACACATGGCACAGCTTCTTCATATTGACTCAATACAAAATATTTCAATATCCGTTAATATTGCTTTTGAACATTTATTCACGGCATTAAAAAAAATTACAACAAAGTATAAACGAATTTGTTTTGTACATTTTCAAATAAGTCTCGAGGAAACAGTAATCGACGTATACATATCGTAAACAGTTTGATCTAGAAAATATTTGTTTAAATTTCTCTCAACTTTTTTATATATCTACAAATTCTTTTCAACTTGACAAATTATATTTCTTATATCTGAATTTGTAACTTGACAGCTTTTGAAACAAACACCGGTGCTCATAGCACTCCGGAGCCGAGGGTTTTCAGCATTTTCACATACACAACAAGAAGGTTAACAGCCCGTCTAGACGTAACATAATATGTAAGATTTTTCTATCAGAGAGTGTCAAATTCGCTCTCTGAGAGAATTATTTCACGTGTAGATTCAAATATTAGTATTATAAGATGTATTATGAGACTGCTGTGATGAGATTTCTCTACACAACCATCTTATAAGATGAACTGTCAAAAAAATACACACACACGGAAGTTTGTATGTGTGTGTGCTTATATATTTTGGAAATTACTAAAAAAACAATGTTTTTTTGCAAAATTATTTTCTTTTAATGATTCTTTTACATTTAAAAATTTTTTTTATAGAAATTGTGTTAAAAACGTGCGATTTTTGTAAATAAAAAGTACATGTTTGTTCTGCGACTGATTGAAAATAATGATATCTTATAGGATTTATTAGAGTACGTGTACCCCTTATTTAAGATAAAACATAATATAAACAAAATGGTTACTCTCTTCTGCTTGCGTTATCTCACATATTATATCAGCGTTAATCTCAGTTGTAGACCTGAGGTAACGAAGCTAAACAATTAAGAGCGAATAAAAAACAATAAATCATTTATTTTTGTTCTAGCTTTCAACAAGGTGGGTTCATGTCGCATGGCTAAGCAAAAACAAAAACAAAATGGGTGGCGAAGTGTGCAAGAAAAAATATTATTATAGTTTCGCACTAATGCATTCAAATTTTTGAGTCCTCTCTTTGTGCCTATCGTTGTTCTAAAATATCTTGACAATCAAGTCCATTCAAATCCGTCTGGCAACCCTAGATGAATGCATGTTTAACTGCCGATATGCAAACAATACAATAATCCTTTATTGTTTCATTATTGACTTTAATTTATAAGTCGGTCGGTTAAAGATGCAAAATACTCACAAAAGCAAAAAAAAAAAAAAAGGAAAATTAATGCCACACGCCAAAACCAAAGTACTTATATTATCAGCATCATCTTGCAGGCAGTCAGCCAACAACAGCGTAAAAACTCATGCTTCTTGCTATTTTATCATTTATCATTAAATACTTTAATACTAATTGTTTTGTTAAACAATTGAATGATGGATTTGCAATCGGTGTTGTTAATTTTGTGATTTTTTTTTTAAAGAAAATATGCATAGATTTGTTTTCTAAATACGAGTACATAAGTTTTTATATTGATATTTTAGATAAATTTCCTTGATCCGAACCCAATGTGCTAAAATGCAAATTTAATTCAAAAAAGGCGCTTTTAGCGATTTCAATATAAAATTTCACATTGACATCCCTGTTTGAAATTTCCAAACAATTGATTTCTTTTATTCATTCCACTTTTATAACTTATTCATTCCACTTTTATAACTGAATTGTGGCACAGAAGTATGAAAAAGCAAAAAACGGAAAGTTTTGCCTAAAGGAAACCTGAGTGCTGATGCATAAAAGTGCGAGCGATTGAATGAGTGAATAATTTTGTGGTAGTGTGACTTTGGATGGATGTGTACGTTTGTATCTGTGTGAACACATACCATGATGCTTGGCACGTTGATAGAGTTTAAGGATAAAAAAGGCAAATTGAACGTATGATCTACACTTACAAACATTTTATATTGCAGAAGTCAATAAGAATAGTTATCCAAAGAAGACATCATCAGAAGATGACTCGAAGAAGATACGTTTAGAAGTAATGTAAAAGAGTCTTCGTACTATCTTCTAGAAGATTATTATGTCCACCTACTGTTTTTATTTATTCTTTTTTTTAATTATTTTACTAATATTTACAACGCAATAAATATTACAAACGCAAATGTACATACATATAATTTTATTTCACTAATAAATAACATACATAATTAATTTAGTTCCAAACAAAATTTCCTGTAGTCGAACTTTACATACGTTAAATTATGGCTGAAGTCGGCTTGAACGTGATTTTTATTTTTTTTTTGCTCATTGTTTTTTTCTTCTACAAGATGTAACTGAAAATCTTCCTAACATGCGCCAAGAAGTTAATGTACAATACGAGTAGTAATGTATTTTGTTGTTAAATTCAAATTATTGTCAACAATCTGGACCATGAATGTACAATCTTCCAGAAGACACTAAAAAGTGGCATCTGGAAGATAGGTAAAAATATTATCTTACAAATGTTTGAAGGGATTTTTTCAGTATATACTTACAAATCTTAATTGCAATGCAAATATTTTATATTTTAATACTTTTATTGTTCAATTTTTGTTTTTTACCTTTACCACCAACACTAAAAGATAACAAAAATATGTTTAAAGCAAAATATTTCTAAAGAATCATTTTTAAACGGGTTTTTTTTTTATATTTATCCCAAAAATTAAACTATTGCCCAGGGATTTAAAACTTAAACAATTCTATCAATAATAGAATTTTAAGAGTCTTTATTTAAAATTATTTTCTCTACACCTGATCGATTTTTTTTTTTTTCTAAAATGATCATTGTCAATTAATTATTTTCAATTTTATTATGTTGATGTTGTGTGATGACAATGCAAATTTGTTTTCATTACATGGACTTTTTAGTACAACTTTTAAAGAGATATTGTCTACTTTGACTTAGATTGTTTCATTAAATGTGTGAGTATTTATTTTTTCTATTAAATACTTGAGCGTACTTGTGACTGGCGCCAGTCATCATAACCATAGTAATTTTTATTATTTTGGCCATTCGTACTATAAATGTAATTTGAAATTGAATTGACTATTATTAGGTATCTATAGTACTTGTTTTGCTAAAACTCTTTTGCACTATGAATTTTAAGATTTAATTTATTTTAAGCTGTCCACTGAACACCCTACATTTGTTATATAATAGAAATTTTTGAAGTGTTCGAAAAAATAATGAAAACTTTCCGTTAATAACCGATAGTTTCGCACCAAGATAATGGGGGGTCTTACATATTGGCTCACATTTAATGTAGGTTATATCATTTTCTGTGTAACTTAGAGTTTTAAGAAACAAACTTAACCATCTTAATGATAATTTTGTTATAAAAAATCTGAGACTTTTTTAAAGGGAATCCAAAATAATAATAATAATAATAATAATAATAATAATTCAGATAAGAGATGTTAACTTGTTTGATTAATTCGAATAATTATTATAAATTTTTCGAGTGATTTAAATAACTTTTATTACTGCAGTATGTATTTATAAGTTGAATTTATCTAGGTATATAGTACTATATATGCTCATTGAACTTATCAAGTCATCTTAGAATTTCTCTGACTTTTCTTCCAAGATCAGTGATATATCGAATTTGATTTTAGTCACCAATTGCCCCTTTTTCAACCACCTGGCCACTTTTTTGTCCCCTTTTTTTAAAATGGAACTAAATGGCGACTTTTAAGACTATGTGCTAAATGTCGATTAACTAAGTTGTTTGAAATATCTGAACCCATTATGTATTAATTCCAACCAAGAAATTAATTATTTTGAGACACCGAAGAATTTATAAATGAAGTGATACCATTATAAACTAAAGTTAATGATAAAGAACTATTAAAGAACTATTTGAAAAATTAAATGCCGCAATTTTTTGGACCGGATTGGGAAAATTATAAAATTGATTTGATAAATACTTATATCATAACTAATATTTTCACTTTGGCTCTTAGCAGTGCCTCGTCGGAACGTCTTTTTTTTATAAATTATCACTAATAAAAAATAAATTGTCAAACAGACTTAAAGTCAACATTTGGGAATCCATGCTTTTAGTCTTAAATTTGTTAGACGAGGATTTGTAAGAGTGGAGTTCCAGTGAAGATCTCGTACAAATCTACAGAAGTTTAATTTATAAAAAGAGATTTTTATGTTAACTATTTTTATGAATAAATCTTTATTTTTGCAATAGTAAAAACTATTATAAATAAATTATTTTGTTATTAATAAAAGTGAATTTAGTAGTTTTTCTTAAAATAAACAAATTTAATGAGGTTTTTAGGTATTGAAGCAGTTGGCTCTTTTTTGCTGACTTTTTTTCTTGAAATCCCTTTTTTTCGACACCTTTTAAAAATTCTTAACGCTGCCTCTGATTGCAGTTCTACTGTATTATTTAACTTTTTGAGAGCATAATGATCTAAATCTAAAAACAACACACATTCCTGGAATCCATTATTGTATCCATTATGCCCATATCCCATATTTCTTTTATCCGTCAGACGACTGTAAAATAATTCACTTAAAAACTCTAACTCAGTCATTTTGAGCGAAATTAAGAGAACGAATTTCTTAGATTAAGTGTGTAATATGTATAAGAGTTTTAGTCTAAATTTTGATGGGCCATAGTTGTTCTTTAATTGTTTTATAATTAAACATTTACAATTGTTTAAAGTTATTTTCATTAAATTTTGTAGCATTGTTATGCTGGGAATTACAAGGAAAAACAGGGATCACATTAAGTGAAATTGGCTATTCCAAGTGAAAGCAAAAAATTACTTTTATTTTGTCATCATCGATCACTAATACTCTTTGTAAATGTTGAATCCATGCTAAGAAAAGAACAAAAAAAACTTAAATAAACACATTCATTTTGTTTACTGATCGATAATAAAAAAAGATAAAAGTTAAAAATTTAGTTTCGAATTTTCAAATGTATATGTAGATGTTCTTAATGCATTTTATGTTGCATACTTTCTTGATAGCGATGAAATCCTCGCAATGATTTTGTATTAAAAGTCATTAAATAGTTTGATTATTTTTATTTGAAATTTTAAACGTTTATGTTTAAATTGTTAAATTCCAATTAAATTTATGACAAAAGAAAGTTTCTTATCAATGTGAATGGGTTTTCGTGTATATAATATACATATTTGAATTTACCAGTATGCGCACTTATGGTCGGTCAGTTACAACAGCTAAAATAACAATAAACATTTCATCAATATGCATCCTTCACAATTCCAAACAGATAAGAATGCAAGAATATATCGCTGAAAAACAATAACAATTCAATAGGAAAATATCGCCATTCTCATCAGCCAAAATAACACAAATTTACATGTATACATACATATGCATGTACATCTGCATATGCTACTTACTACCTTTCAGTTCTACTGTCGCCAATGTAACCCCTTTTATAAATTTCCTTTCATTAACGTCTAGATACTTGGCTGGATCTTATATGCATTTACTTCAAGAACGTCATAACTCAAAAAATATACTTACATTTTTGAGTTAATAATGTAGAAATAAGAGATATGTTATGCTTTATTTTCTGTAAAAATATCGTGTACATATCTTTTACTGTAATAATCATTTGAAAACTTTGAATGCGTTTTCTGCAAAATGCAAAAGGGGTTTTTTGAGTTATGATGTTCTTGAAGTAAATGGGCAATATCTATATTTTAAAACCACTTTATTAAGTGATCTAATGTGTAGTCAATTATAACCGGATATCTACACCGAAACTTTGTAACTTATAGAGTATTGATTATCGTTCTTCTAGGACTATTTGAATTAAAATTGCTATTAAAATAATATGTTCGTGGATATTAACTAGAACTGTTGGACATATGTAATTTATGTGTGTAAAAGTTTAAGAGCACACTTTTGTTGGTTACATGTAATGGAATAATATTTAAATATAATTTTAGCATCTAGAGGCAATAAACATTAATAGAATATTAAAACAAAAAAAAGCTCAACAAATTCGATTTAAAAAATAAATATTTGCATAACGGTATATACAATATATACTATGAAAGATTGCTCGTACATGAACAATAACTGTATTTGGCTAAGTATAAAATTCTAGGCATACATTACGAAACCATATGAAATTAACCACATCTACCTAAGTATAAATCTGGTATGTGCAATATTTCAATTCAGGCAATTTTAACTCGGATCTAAAACAATAGTAATTTTTTGGAAATAAAATTGTAACTTTTAATCGGATTGTTGGATTTACATAAAATTTCGCAAAGGCGTAACAGAGGAGTGTAGAATTTTAAGTTTGGAAGTGGGCCCCACATACCTCTCAGGAGCGTTATCTCAATTTTCAAAACATTGATCCAGTATTTTCAATATATAGCCCAATATTTTTATCCGATTTCTAAAATTTTTACTCAATTAAATAAATAACAAAACTATTTATTGAATAAAAAAAGCCTTAAATATCTAAACGATTTTTAAATGGAAAATTATTTTTCTGGCCGAAAAAAGTGTTTAAACTCTTTTTTCTCTAAAATAGAATTTTCTTTAAGAACATATAGTAATTTTATACTTTTCTGAAAGGTATCTTCACAGAGGTGATTTTAGAATTAAAAACAAGCTGAAGCACCTAATAGGACTAAGTATAGATCCTCCCGAATTTGACCTATTTATATAAAAATTTTTAATTTAGTCTATATGTTCTAAAATCCCAACGCATGAATCTACAAACAGAATGCAGATTTGGAAATTCTAATGTGTTCCACAAACAAATGTGAACTTAATGGGAAAAATTAAAAAAAAAAATTCTATTTTTGTGATTTTCGCCCGTTTTTTGGGAATTGTGGGATTCATTTAACAAAAAAATATACATTTTATTATCTAAAATGATAAAGTCAACAATCATCAAAAATTTCGTTAAGATATCTTAATAAAGAAAGATTTTATTATATATTTTCTACTTTCTCCAAAAACCAATTTTTTACAAAAATTTTATTTTAATCAAGAAAGTACTAGAACATCAAAAATAATAATGGAATAAAACAGTTAACGAATAATTTATTCTAACTATTCACAACACTGACAATATAAATTAGAGAAAAACTAAAAATGGTTGCCTATATAAACTAAAAATAGTTTATTAAATAATGTAGACTGCAGTTTTTTTTTTTTTTTTTTAATACGATTTTCTTAACAAAGACTTCAAGGGAAAAATTGTGAATTAGCTAGTTTGTGAATTATATATATAAATAAAATTTTTATTTTGAATGCTGCTGTCAATCTTTTTGTACATATTTGAGAATTACGTCAGCTAGGCAAAATAGTTTATTTAACGTTTTTTGATTTTTGGAATCAAAGTAAAATTTTTTAAATTTTTATTTTGAAGAAAGTATAAATATTGTATCTGTAATAAAGTCTTTGTTAGTTAAGCTAATATAAGGATATCTTCAGCGGTTATTGAATTTTTCATTCGAAATTATAAAGTGCGAAAAAATTTAAAATTTTTGTAAAATAAATCCCACAATTCACGAAAAACTGACGAAAATCCCCAAAATGGAACTTTTTTGAATATTACCCATAAAGTCCACATATATTACAGGTCTACAAAAAGCTGCTGGCAAACTTTTTGGAACATATTGGAACATATTGGGAACTGCATTCTGTTTGTAGATTTATGCTTGGGGATTTTAAAACATATAGGCTAAAATCAAAATTTTTATATAAAATACGTCCAATTCGGGAGGATCTGTACTTAGTCATTTTAGGTGTTTTGATTTGTTTTTCAATCTAGTATAATCTCTGTGAAGATACCTTTCAGAGAGGTATAAAATTATTACATGTTCCTAAAAATAATTTTATTTTAGAGAAAAAAGAGTGTAGACACATTTTCGGCAAAAAAGAAAAAAAAAACACAAAAAAATCATAATTTTAGCAATTTTCAAATTCAAAATCGTTTATTTTTGGACTCGGAAGAGATATCGAACTCAAGTTTCTTTTATTCGATAGATAAAAAACATGAAAACTATAGAGGTAAATAGCATATGCAAACATGCGTTTCATAAGTCTTATCGAGGGCTTTCAGAAAATGCAAATTTGGTAAGCGGTTAAAAATGTTCCATCTCAGAGGTAACCTATTTTGATCCCCTGAGGGGTATGCGGTTCCCTCCCAAACTTAAAATTTTACACTCCGTTACTACGCCCATGTTCAATTTTATATAAATGCAATCAGCCGATTAGAAGTTGCAGATGTATTTTTCTATTTCGGAAAAAATTTGAACTTCCAAGAAATGTTTTTTTTTAATTCCAAGAGACTTCGAGAATTTAAATTTTATTTTTTATGTTAAAATACTTCCTTATATAAACTCAAAATACTTTTTATAGTGGAAATAATTGATATAACGCTCTAACACCATCTTATAAGGAATATATTAGTAACATCAAGGAACAGCTTTAAATTGTGATGGAAATTTAAGAAGAAAACCTATTCTGCACGGATATAAAAAAAATTAGTTTCATTAGTTTGATATCAAAAAAGAAGTTAAATTACCACATCCAACGATAAGAAATATAATTAAAAGCTTTAATAATAATATGTTAAACGAAAGTAGGCATGAAAAAAGTAACGAGCATGGGCAAAAGGAAATATAAATGGCTTAAAAGGGAAAAAAGTTTTTGTTAAAGAACTAAAGAGCGGTTTTTTTGGATACAATTCCCGATTTGCGCCTTATCAATAATTCTGAAAATGGTATAATAATTTACTTACCAACATCTACAAACTACACTATGTTACATTCACGAAAAAAAATATTACCTTATATTTCTCAATTAACACAGTTGTTTCATATTACATCAAAATTAATTAATATATTCAAGAAAAAATAAAATAAAAGAAATAGTAAAAACAAAATTGAATTAAGTTTTCTTTCTCATTTAAATTTTTAAATCACTCAATCATCTACTTTGTTGCTTTAATAAATTTTTTAATTAGAAAAATTTTTCTGCTTTTATTAGTAATTGATCATTTTGGTAAGAGGTGCAAATTTAAACAATTTTTAATTTAATGAATTATTTTGGTGATTGATTACTTTTTTCTGTGTTCCAAGTATATTCATTTTGTTCTATCTAGATTTATGCGTTCACAGATATAATTTTTTATTTTTAAATCGATTTTAACAATTTTCTACACCGAATAAATGAAAAAGAAATATTTAAACCAAATTTCAATAATAATATTTTCTATTTTCTAAATGTAAAAATAAAAGATAATAAAAATTTTTTCAAATCAATAAAAGTTTTTGTTAAATTTAACAAGACGGTATATTTTACATTTTAAATATTTTTGTGCTAAAGTTTAGAAAAAAAAAAACGATAAAAAATAAATGTTCCACTGATTTTTGTATCTTTGTAAATTTTGAACCGATGGTAACAAACTTTATGAATTAAAAGAAAATATAATTTCAAAGGAAATAAAGAAAACTTGTTCCTAAAGTAAAAAAAAAAAACTGTAAAAAATAAAAATTTCAAATATTTATTGTAATATATCCACAAACGTTTATTGAAGTCTTCGTTTTTCCAAAACTGTAAAAAAATTAAATTTTTTTTATTAAAATTTTGTTCGTCCGTGAAGGCTTAAAAAATGTTTTTTGTCAATAACTCCATATTTTGAGGGTGTATTTAAATTTATGAAACTGACAAACTGATCTACCAAACTGGAAATATAACCTACATTTTAAAAGTATATCCATTTTTCATATTTTGTAACACAGTGTATTTTCAAGTTTAGACAAGATCAAATTATTTTTATGGTTAAGTAATTGTTGATTGTTTTCAAAATAAGTGAATAATTTTATTAAGTTTACACATTTTTTTTCCTAAATAGTAGAGGGAAATATTTAAAATTGTTTTGGTTCAACACACGCTTAATTTAGTGGGAAATATTTTACCCAAATTATTTTTGTAGTATTAACTTTCTCTCAAGTTTTAAACCGTTTAAAATACTTTCAAATGAACGAGTATGTGCGTATGTATATTAATTATATATAAATATTTGTATGCATCTTAAGAAAATATAAGAAAATAAATTTTCTATTTAAACACAACAAAACTGAAGAAGAAAAGAAAATGTTCTTATATCATGGTTTGTTTTTGTTTGTTGATTTTGTTCAACTCTTTAATAAATAAACAAATTTTATTGTATTCTAAACCCTAAACGGAACAGACCTCTATTGCAAGTAGATCTAAATTACAATTTATTTTTCAAATATAAAAAAAAAGATGAATGAATTATTGTTGAACAGATGATGACGGCGATAATGATTAAATATTTTGACTGCCTCCATACGAGTGTACACAATTACATTCATACAAATTATTCATAATAATATTTTTAAAATAAATAATACAAATTTATAATAAAAACATAAACACCATTGAAGGTGAATATTAGTAAATATTGCTCAATCATAAATATTTATGTGTGAGTGTGTGTGGGATTTTTCTTATTTCATTTTCATTTCCATAACAGACATAATGGCACCACATTTATTTTTCACTATTTTTAATGTTTTTTAAGGATACTTCGATTTGTTTTTCTATTTTTTATAATGCAAACGTGTGTTTTATATTTCCTTTTGTTTTACTTAAGTATTTAACTAGTATTTCCTTTGTTCTATTTTAAATATTCCTTTTGTTGTTTTGTCTACGGAAATAACCATAAAAAAATTATGCGGTTGGTTTTGTTTTTTCAATATTAGACAATCTATTGAAATACTAGAACACACAAATCCACAGGAGTCCTTTGTGTACGTTTTTTCTAAGGCGGTTTCTTTTGTTTGATAGTATTTAAGTAATTTAGGAAATTCCATTTTGATTTGTTTGTTACACATACGATGACCATTGAAAATTTAAAGTAGCAAAATATGACTTTCGTTAAGCATTTTTTATGCCATTTGTTTTAAAGTACTACACATTACCGTTTGCTATAATATTTATAATTATATATACAATACAAAAGGACATAAAGATGAGTGTAAATCAAAATATATTAAATTATTTCATTAAAATAAACTTCTAAAAAAATTAAGAAAAAAACATACAAAGGATAAAGTCACCAATCAATAAAATAATTCATTCAATTAAAAATTGTTTGAAAAATAATTATATCAATTACAAATAACTATATAAAATGAAAAGCACAAAACATTTTCCAATTAAAAAATTTATTAAACCAATCAAGTAGAAGAATGAATCAATTAAAAATTTAAATGAGAAAAAAACTTACTTGAGTTTTATTTTTACTATATCTTTTATTTTACTTTTGCTTGAATATATTAATTAAATTTTAGTGTAAAATTAAACAACTGTATTAATTGAAAAATATAAAGTAGTTATTTTTTCTATGTAGTACTGAATAAAGCATAAAATTCGACTTCTAAGCATTAACAAATATTAGCAGCTTGAGATGCTAAAATTTGTAATATTTGCTCTCTTTTCTTTCTGCTCAAAGTTGGCGAAACTCGTCTGCCTGATATTTAGAAGAACTGTCTATATATTAAATTTTTTTAACAAAACAATTGTAAATTAATTTTTGGTGATTTTTTACAAGAAATAGTATATACTTATCCCACAAGAAACTTGTGCAACTCCAAATTAACTCAAACATCTTAGCTAACGTTTTACAAGTTACATAACTATTGTAAGAGTTTCAATTATTAAAGAAAAAACTATTACCCGCTTCCAATTTTTCTATTAGTGTTTTTGTATTCTATTTAGATTTAAACAATATAAATTACTATTTGTATTATACAATTTTTGTAATCAATTTCACAGCAATGCTGTGGTTTTCTTTTATTGATAGCTAAACAATAATTAAAACTTCTTAAACAATATATATATAAGTATAGAGATGATTACAAACAAGCATACATATGATGATAGAAAAGAAATAATTTTAATATTCCATGAAACAACGTCCGAAAAAGAAAATTCTTTTTACCTAGTGTCTTTCAATTTCCATAAAAATGTTTATATACAAATCCATTAAATCCTTTATCGATTTCATTCGCGATTTTATTTCGATTTTTCACTTTCTTTGTGAATTTTAATGATTTAAACACTTCTTCATGCTTTACGGAACCTTTTAGAAAATTTTAATTTTTCGGGGAACTCTTGGCACATTTTGATTTTTAGAATAGTAGAAATGAAAAATAGTTCAAACTCAAAAGGTATTTATTTAAAATAATTTAAATTTAAAACAATTAAAAATATAAAATATAATAAAATGTTTTTATTTTTAACATTAAGAGAAATTTTTAACAAAGCACATCTTACTTAATTTTCCACATTGAAACGTGGTCTAAATTTGGATTTTATGAAATGTAGAGCAGAAAAACTAGTTTCGCATAAATATGTAGATACAAACTTTAACAAAAATTTGGCGCTTCTTTACCAACCATAGTATTCAACCAAC
Source organism: Protocalliphora azurea (assembly GCA_932274085.1). Classification (NCBI taxonomy): domain Eukaryota; kingdom Metazoa; phylum Arthropoda; class Insecta; order Diptera; family Calliphoridae; genus Protocalliphora; species Protocalliphora azurea. Next base: position 69,986,620 of record OW026522.1, on the reverse strand, counting down.
ATAGATTCAAAGTCAGTTTTGGCACACTTTCTATTGCTTATTGTTCCAAATTATTAGGTATATCATCAATGGCAATGTTAAATGGATTACGAATTAAACTGGTTTTGCAAGAATTGGTTTTAAGCTCCGGATAATATCGGAAAATTCATTGAGAAGTAAAGCCAAGTATGTCATATTTTTCATATATTCATATGTTCTTTTTGAACATCAGATGAATCCAAGATATCAGTTAGCAGTCTAAATAAGGAATACATTTGTAGAGGGGATTAAAGATGTCTTTTCCATAGAGAAATTTTGAACATAAAAGTACTTATTGAATAAAATTCAATTAATTTATTTACTTGTCTGTCTTCTAGTTTAATGTTAAGATTGTTTAACGGCAAGAAAAATTTTGAGACGTAAGCAAAGTAATAAATAAAAATTGTTTTCTGCAAATTTTTTATAAATATCTTCATTTTATATCTTCTCTAATTCTTCTAATCTCTTCGGCACATTTATCTTCGAAATTCATCGGACATTGATATGAAGTAATGATTTAAGAATTCTATTTCTTAGGACACTAGTTTTTATAAAATTTACTAGGTCTATAGTAGTTTGAAGAGCACTTTTGAATATATCAGGTATAAGTATACATTTCGGTCTCTATCGCGGACCCCTAGAATGTTTTTCGGACCTCATTTGGGAAACCTTGATTTAAACAGTGTTTAAATCTTGCATATGTCGACTTTTACACAAAATACCGAAGACATAATCGATAACATCTTAAACTTATTCTTACATCAAATTAATGGAATCTGTAATAGTTTTGGAAAACTGCTTGACATAGTATTTGTAAGTGAACCAAATGAATGCACAATAAAGAGAGTAGACACATTTACACTACCATAAGATCGTTACCATCCCACAGTTGAAATATGCTGCAATATACAAAACTCGTGTAACTCGTCAATATTGACATAAAAAGTAAAAAAAAATGTTATAAACATGCACATTACAGTGTATTAATCGATTTTTTACACAATACTAATTGGCTACAACTTTTATCCATTTCCAACGGTATGCCAAATTCTATTGGTAGTATGGTTAATGCTTTTCACACAACAATTTACCAATATATGGACGAATGTATTCCGAAATCATTACCGCAATATAAATCAGGTACTCCCTGGAGCACCAAACAACTATCCTCACTGAAAATTTTTAAATATTAATACTATAAAAAATATAAAAAAAAAAAAAATCCGGTTCCACTTTTTATTATGCAAAATACTCAGTTTTTCCCGCAGAATTCAACATGCTAAACGTTAAACGTAATTTAAAACATGATGCGAGATTATTTTTTAAGTTCGTGAAACATGAATTATTTAAATATTGAGCATAGTTTCCAGATAAATTTGGTGAAAATCGTAAAATTTTGTGAAAAAATATCGCCAAAATCATCAAATCGACTATTTGAAATCGTAAACATCAAAAATTAGATATTTTGTATGTTTTATTTTTACTATTTTTTAATGATTTGCCTAAAGTAATCAAACATTCCAATATTCTGATGTTTCAATCATTCTTTGGAACATATTTATCTCCAGAATGATTTAAATAATTTTTGTGATTAATGTAATATTGAACTTATGCAAATGAACTTGAAAAAATGCAGACATATGTACTTCTCCACAGATGATATGATACTATTGATTTTTATATATTTAATGGCTATAAATTGGAAATAGTGAATAATATATATATATATAATATTGTTGTAATATATATATAATATTGTTAGAAATTTATATGTCTGTTAATGAAGTCCATGTAGTTCTTGCTTTATTAAACGTTGGGCAAAAGAGTTCAACGAGCCATTCATCATCAAACATTTATTTACCACTTTAATCAGACTGATTTTAGAATATGGTTCAGCCAATGCTGACACATTTACAAAATTATGCCGCTACTTTAACGATATGTTTAAGTTTATTGACTTCTCGCTTGATGTCAACATCATAAAAAACATATAATTTTATATTTAAATTAAATAATTAATGCACTATATTTTGTAAATTTTAATTTAAGTGTAACCTATCTTTAATTAATCTGCAAGGATTTAGTCCATAGACTTAAATAAATAAATCAATAAATAAATACATTTCAAAAATAAGAACAATTTTTAAAAATGCATTTTAATGTAATTGCATTTTTTAAATGCATTTTTCGTCGAATATTCTATTTAAAACATTTGATTTTTTAACACATTTGGATAATATGGAATCTTATTTTTGGAAAATTTTTATTATTAAAATTTTTTTTTAGGTTTTAAATTGTTTTGTTTATTATTACAAACAGCAATACTAATTAGTCTAGTACACAAAGGTTCATTGCAAATGCAAATCTACTCATATTTTAAAAGTAATACCAGAAAAATAGAATTTGTAAATTTAAAAATGTAAATAGGTTTAAGGAAAAGTGAAATTGTGCGTAGTATATTTTTAAAAAAATTTTCTTATTTGTGATATATTCGTAGTGAAATTGATGTAATGACAATTCAAACGCAATTTAAATCAATGAATTCCACAAAGCCTTCCAATAAATAATGTTATTTAAATTTCTACACTTTTGAAATTTTTTAGGTTTTATAGAAAAAAATCGCGGAGTTTTGGAATTTCGCAAATCTGAAAAATTGAAATCGATATAGATATCAGTAGACTATTTGCGTGAAAAGTTTATTAAAATCGAAAGATACTCTGTAAATTTTTGAGCGTTCTTTCATAGAATTGTAGGAATTTAAAAAAATTTGAAAATTTTTGAGTAAAAATATTTCCAAAAATTTTTTTCTTCTGACGCGAACGTCGATTTCTGGTTTTATTAACCAATATTTATGCATGCAAAATCTGTTCGAGTTAATAATTTTTATCAAAAATTGTGGACGTTTAAAGTTGAAACGTTAAAAAAAAATCTTAAAAATAGAGGTTTTACTTTATCGAAACAAGACATAAAACATCTAAAATGCTGTTACTAAATTTTTAATATTTATCGAAGTAAATTCTAAAGGAATTTGCAAGCGCCCATGCAAAAAACTTTACCAACACTTTTTGTTGTTTTTTGTTTACCCTTTACGCTTGCATTCAGAGTCTGAAAAAAGCTGACCTAGTGTAAAAAGGAATGTAAGAAAAAATAAAATCCTGGTTTATTATTGTGTTTTGTAAAAACTTAGATGTTTTGTACTTAAAACATGTTTAACTCTCATTGAGTTTAAATATATTTTTATGTATAAGATAATTATAACTTTCCTAAAATTTGGTAAAGTTTATCTGATGAGCTGGATTAAGCAATCAGCAAAATGCGCATCGGAACTAGTTTATCCCCATAACAATAAATTTCAATTTTATTTTACCTTAATTTTGGGAATAATAGTCGTGTAAATTTTTCTACTCATGATAATATTCCTTATAAAAAGCGCAATTTTATTTTCTTAAAAAGTGAATTTTAGCAAAATTTTAAATGTGTATTTTATTTAGTGATAAATTCTACACCGAAAATAGTTTTTATTGTTTTAAAATTCGAACCATGATGCGAAATATATGGGGCTGCTTTTTTGGTTTATACAATTATAAGTCTTTAAAATATGTTACCGCCCCCCGAATTTTATTACATTCATTTGACATCAATTTTAACGTAATTTCTACACCGCGAAATGTGTTTGGAGAAGAATGCCGCTGTAGCCGGTACAAATGATGTTTCTAATTTTTTATTATTATTTTTTTTTCATATTATCAGTTATTACCATTGAGTTGATGCTATAAAGGTTCTTTTTGATAATCTAATGTCATATATTATATTAAAAAAAAATGCGGAACAAAACTTCGTCTTAAAAATTCTGTTCTAGAAATTTAATTTCACTTATGCGCGCAAAATTTCTATAACAAAAACTTAAAAATTTAAAAAATCATAAATTTTTGGTTTCATTTTTATCACCGCATAACTTTTCACCAGATACCAAACTGTTAATTGGTTAATATTTTGAATCTAAAAGACGTAAAATGTGTGTACAAAACTGAAACAAGTCAAAAAATCTTCGAAAGTTTCAAAATTTTTATACTTTTTTAGGTTTAAATGGCTGTATTTTCTTGAGATTTTAGGTGAATGATTTAAACTTTTGAACTTTTTAGTTATTTTGTAAGATCTATCAAAATGAACAGTTTTCCTGTTTTTAAAACAAACTTAAAAAAATAAGACATATAAAATCGGTTACAAAGAGTTTCAAAAATCCTCATATTTTTCCTAAAGCATTTTCCACTTTCTAGAGCTTTTTGAAGCTTACAGAAGTTTTTTTTTAAAGACTTTTTACACATGCATGTTTTTATTATTTAATATTGTAGTTTTGTCTGGAGTGTGCAGTTTCCAATAGATAAATCCATATAAATTTCAATATATATATATATATATATATATATATATATATTATAAACAAATTTGCAAATTGTAAACCTACCGTAACATCACATACTTTACCACATCCACCGATTGTGTTTCTTTGTTGGCATTCCATACAACAACGAAAAAAAATGTAAAAATGTTAATGATCTTAATAAGAAACAATTAAAGTGAATAATGGGGCATTTAGTTGTAAACACTAAAATAAAATTCAACAACATTCACTGAACATTCAACCAAAAACACAAACAAAACTCGCACAAATAAAATTCACTTTTACACAAAAAAAAAAAATAACGAACATATTTTTAAATGGATTTTCAAATTAATTTTCAAATGTTTATATAAAGACCGATTAAATGTTTTCAATGAAAATATAATCACGAAAAAAAAATTACAACAAATCAAATATAGCAACAACACATAAACACACATATTTGAAAAAGACATAATCTAACTAAATGAAATATGGCTAAAATAGAGAAAAAAAAAAAAACAGTTTAAAAACTAAATTTTTAACAAAAAGTGTGGAGGTAATCTTCCACTAACTCAACACAAATTGCACAGTAATCAACCATTATTGTTACTGAAAACAAATTTCTGGAAGTTTTATGGTGAAGAACATTTCCCCCAATTTTACAAGTAGCCATATTAATACATAGAATAAAGGAATATATTATAATAGTATATTTTTGAAAAAAAAAAAAAAAAAAAAAATAAAAATATATATATTACAGTAAATTTATTTACATATAAATATGAGAAGAATTTTTGGCGTTACTATATCTAGAAGAATAATACAGAAATTTTAATATTTTATATTGTATTTTATTTGATGTAAATAAATACATTGTAAATTCGTATAAAAATTTACACAAAAATGAAACTATTTCACTATATGTGTAATTTTAATTATTCATATCTTTTCAATTTAAAGTCGGATTTCATTGATTTAGGGGGCATTAGATAGACAATTAAGTCCTTTTCTAATAACGTAATTAAAAAAAATATATTTTTTATTTTTATTTTTTTAATAAAACTTATAATACCAATGCATTATTTAAAACGTTCTCACACTTAGATTTTTTATTTTCCAAAATAAACTTAAACATTGTTATATTAGCTAAACACTTCCATTTAGGTTTTCTTGTGGCGAGAAGCTCTTGTATTTTTTATTATATATTATTCTTTTTTTTATAAAAAATTCCAATAAATTTTCCTAAGAAAAACTCATTTATTTAAATATATTTTCTTGCTTAAAACATACATTTTTTTTAGCAAATTTGTTGGTTTGTTTAGAAAAAATCGAGTAAATATGTTGAAAAATAAAAAATTGTACTTAAAAATTGCACTTAAATTTATTATATTTTAATTTAATGGCATTAGTATTGAAGAAAATTTTAATGAAAAAAATGAAATCAATTCAAAATTAAAATAGGATTTATATAAGAATTTTAATTTCACCTCTTTGTACAAAAAAGACTCCTTTATTATTAAAAATAAACTTCTTTACTGATTAAATATTTTTACCCTGAAACGAATTATTAAGAAAACTGTGTAAATTTACAGAAAATAGTGATTCTATTTGCGTTGTTTCAGTTTGCGTCTCAATTCTCCGGTCCCCCCGGTCGGAGTCTTAGTGTATAATAGTTTACATAAAATGTTAAAATAAAAAATTGCTAATCCAATATGGCATTAATCTCAAAATAAACCAAAAAAGTAAATTTAATATTTACACTTGTCAACAAAGCAAACAAAAAAAAAAAATTATTTCCTTTGATTTTTTTTTGTTTCTATCACAAATGGATGCGTATTTTTTAAATACGGCAACAATTTTTCTCTAACAGCTTTTTTTTTGAGTTATTGCTAACTGCCCTCATTTACTATTTTTACTTAGATTTTCGTTTTTTATTGGACACTAAAATATATATATCGGACTTTGTGAAGACTGCGTATCATCAATATTTTAAAATAAAATTGTGTTATCAGGACAAACTATGGGTTACTCATATTGTATGCAAGAAATGTGTGGTGTGTCTACGGTTATGGTCCAGTAGAAAAACATATGCAATAATGTTCGTAACAGCCATGATTTGATGAGAACCTCGAAACCATAATGACGACTGCTAATTCTCGAAGTAAATGGTCATATCCTAATTTATATTCTGCTCAACGACTTCAATTAAAATCACGAGAGATACTATCCAGCACATCTAAATCATCTGATGATCCAAAACTCTGATAACCCGAACGAAATACATCAAGTGAAGACTCTGATCCAGACTACGAACGATTTAATGAACTTACCGAAAGAAGCCTCTGAAATTTTAGCATCTCGTTTAAAAGAAAAAAATTTACTTACTCCGGAAACCAACATCACATTTTATCTTACCCGAGAAAAAAACATGTAACCGTATTTTCTCAAGAGAAGAATTTAATTTTTTGCAACGATGTTGGTGGTATTTTGCAACAGATAGATTTAAAAAAGTACCAACCTAGTGATTGGCGTCTTTTCATAGTAGTAGCGAAAAAAGTTTAAAGTATGTTTTGATTCATAACGGAAAGAAGTACGGACATATACCTATTGCACATTCGACGACTTTAAAATAAGAATATGCAAATGTTTCAAAGGTTATGGAAAAAATAGGTATCAAGACCACAACTGGGTAATTTGTGTTGATCTGAAAATGGTTAACTTTCTTTGAGGTCATCAAGGAGGGTACAGAAAGTCGAATTCAAAACTTGGAATTCATTTGTTTTGGTTATGAGTAATTTCTTAGACAAAAAGAAATCTAAAGACTATGTCGAGCTTGTTGAGTGCATGTTATCGATGTTGGAAGGCCTAAGGTGTAACTTGAGCATAAAATTCCACTTTCTGAACAGATTTCCACAAAATCTGGGTGATTTTATTGAAGAGCAGGGTGAAAGATTTCATCAGGTTCTTGGGATAATGGAAGAGTGTTATCAAAGAAGGTGGAACTCACATATGATGGCAGACTACTGCTGGAGCTTGCAACGAGATCTACCTAAAGTCGTTCATGCGAGAAAATCTTATAAAAGATCATTTGATAGTGTTCGATAGAAATTTTGTTAACATATGTATTAATATTTTGTCAAAATAATAATATTGTATATTTCAAAAAGTAAAGTTGTTAGCAATCTCTCAGCATTTTTTTCATAGTCAGGGCCACATATTTACCCAATAACAGAAAAAAAATAAAGGAAACAAGAATTGTTTTGACCAATGTTATGTAATATATCTAGATATTTCTTTAAATATCTAATTTTTTCATTTCAGTATCTTGAATATTTGAAAACATTTACTTAATTGCAAAATATTATAAACTACATTATTGAGCACCATATTCAATGTTCCATTTTTATTTTTCTTTTTTAGTTTCCTTAAACTCATAATTAATAACATCTCAAATACATATATATATATATATATATATATATATATATATATATATATATATACCATTTTTTGGGCATTTCAATATAATGGGGCGAAATATTCACCTTTAGCTACTTATAATCTGCCACATTGCTTTTTCGACCATAGATCTATTAATGGGGTTATTAAAAATAATAAAATAAACTTTTTGACCGCCACATTCACGCTGAAAAACCATGGTTGCGGAGACAATAACCTAAGAGCAGCATATTATGATTGGATATGTTTCTCATAAAATTGCTATGATCAAAAATAATAATAAACATGACAATTATAATCATAAAAATTATCATATTTTGATCCGATTTTTTAATGCTGTATTTAAAATTGTATCATGTTATCATCCAATTTCATAACAATATTATCTGATTTTTCATATTAAGATCTGATTGTTTTATATTTTGATTCAGTTTTACAATATTATATGTATTACTTAAAAAATTATCAAAATTTCTCATAACATACTTCAAATTTATCTTATTATGATCAAACATTAGTTTTCATTAATTATTTATTTGATTCAATATATATTGTACAAGATAACACAAACATTTTTATAAACTAAATAATTTAATAGTTATTTAATATCACATATTATTTATCAAAACAAAATATTCTTTAAAAAGAAACAAATTATAATTTTTTTACCATGATATACTTATTTACTTGTATAAAGTTAACATATTATGTTTATTTGTGATATTTTATATTATGGAGATAATAATAGTATTATTGTATTGTTTAGTAATTTGTTTTTTGTTAAAAATATAATATGTTACAGTCAACCATATTAAAATATTTAATTTTTATATAAGTATTATTTATTTATTTAATAGCCAATTCTTAAAGCTGTTTAGAATAAAATATTTTTCATAATCATTCAATAACAAAAACTTATTATTTAACTAAGTTAAAAATACTCCTTTTATTGTGGATTGGATTTAATGAGAAATCAATATATGGATAAAAACTGTTGAATTGATTGCATATACGTCTCATGGGATCAAAGTTGGCATAATTGGTTCGAAAATATTTGATTTTTAAAGGAGTATAATTTACAGTTGGACGATTTGGGATCACGAATTCGATCTTACGAAGCAGGAACTCAGAATTAATTGAACCATGAAATATTTTCTCTTACTTTCAAGAGTATGGAGATCAATAAGCTGTAATCGACTTTCATATGATGGTAAATTAATATTAGGATTCCATGGAAGATTACGAAGTCAAAATAAGAGAAATTGTTTCTGGACCGATTCAATTTTCTTTATATGAACTTCATGTTGAGGATCCCAGACTACGGAAACATATTCCAGGATTGGTCTTACAAGAGATATGAATAATTGCTTGGAAACGTAAGGATCATTAAACTCTCTTCCCTAGCGCTTGAGGAAACCTAGAACTCCTTTTGCCCTATTAACGATTTGCGAAACGTGGGAATGAAAGCAACACACCCAGATCAAGAAATTCTTCGACTAGATCAAGTTAATTCAGATCCATTAGATTCATCATACACTAATCATAAAGATTGTCAAGATCTGATTGGAGTAAGGAACATTGATAGGAATCATCAATCATCAGATTGATGACTACCTTGCGGAACACCAGATAAAACAGGAATTGTTTTCGATGTACATTCTCTAAATAATACACATTGGTATCTATTTTTAAGATATGTAGAAATCCATTTGAGGAAAACAGGAGAAAATCCGAGTTTATCCAATTTGAACAATATTAGATCATGATTTACTTTATCGAAAGCTTTATTGAAATCTGTATATATTGTGTCTGTATGTAAACCGGAATCAAATGCAGTTATAACTGAGATTGTGAACTCCAAAAGGATAGTTGTAGTGGAATATCCTTTTTTAAATCCAGGCTGAAATGGCGAAAGATAACAAACAACTTGATGCTAAAGGATTTCAGTAACTATCTTTTCGAAAAGTTTTGGAATAACACTTAATTTAGCAATACCTCTATAATTGGAAATGCTAGATCTGCTTCCGGATTTAAACAAAGTTATAATATAAGATTTCCTCCAAACTTCAGGAAAATAACCACTAAATATTGATATGTTGAATAAGTAGGTTATTTGAGATATAAGATAATGCAAACATTTTATAAGAACACAGCTTGGAACACCGTCAGATCCACATTTATCAGCATATTTTAGATTCTGTACAGCTCTCAGTACCATCGATTTATCTAATGTTGGACAATTTATTAAGATTACAGCAGGAATTGGATACAGAAAATTGGAATGTTGATGTAAATCTCTATCAGAATAGGCAGATGAGAAGAAAGCAGCAAACATATCGCAAATATCTGCATAGTTTGAGGATTCTTTATCTCCAAATTTCATCATGGACGGACGGATATCCAGAGACTCGACGCTTAGACTCGACGCTTACTTGTAAAAATATTTTGGATTATTTTTAAAGTTTCTTTTCACCCTAAAAAGATAATTATTGTAACATTGGATATTTTCCGAATTGTAAAGCCATCATAGAATTTATTTAAAATGATGTCAATATTACGAGGGCATACTTTATTGTAAGGAATATATTAAAACCAATTTTCAGAACAAAGTAGGTGATTTAATTATCATAAACACAATGTTATTGAAAGTAATTTTAATTTGCTCCCGACTGTATTTGCAAACATGATACCGTAATCAAGTTTTTTCTCTGCGTGTTGGATCTACCATTTGGAATTTTTAATTTCTTTTATTTGGTAATTGGTAAAAGGCGTCCCCAAAAATCTTATGTTTGATATATATTTTTTTTGTACTCCAAGCACCTAAATGAGGCCAAAATTCAGGTATTTTGGCATAGCGCGCAGAAGTATACACGGTTTTTGACCTGAGCAACCAAAAGTTGCTTCTCAGGTTATTTAAGGTGATGAATTCGATCACTAATAGTGATCTGTTTTTGGTTCCGTTTACTTGGAATTTTGTTCGAGTATTAAACAATATTCACCGAATTTCAACTGTTCTTATTATTTTAATAAATTCAAATCACGAATAAAATAATTTAGTTCAGTTTGAGAAACTTAGAAACCGAAGTATCAAAAATTCAAACCTCTGAGCATTCAACATAACTTAACCACTTCTTTTCTAACCTTTATAATCGTAGAAGAAAAGAATTTAAGAAGAGCTGAAAAAGAAATGATTTTAACGAAATGTTGCCATTGAAAGGAAATACTTCGTGCTAAAATAGAATTGCAGAAGTAATTATTTCAACCCATGGTTGTAATTGTTAGGAAGTTATTTTTTATAATTATAATTCACTGCTTTTGAAGTTTTCTACTCATATAATTTTTTTATAAACGTAGTTTTTTTATCTGCCCACAGTTTTTTCTCATCTGTTCAGATCCAAAAGTTGACTCGTATTTGTAAACTTGTGTAATTTATTATTCGAAATACAAATATCATCGATTACAAAGTACACATGCTTAAAGAATTGTATTCGGATGTTCGTATTATCATTTAATTACAAATGATATGACAAACTAATGTTCACCCTCATCACCTACAATTGATGTTACATAACTCAAGATGGACAAAATAAAAAACTGCACATTTGTCGATTAATATATTTTTATTTTTGTTGTTTTTACTTATTTTTTTTTTTTTTTTAACCAATGTGATAAATTTCATTGGTGTGGCAGGCAGCGTAGCAAGAATAAACCGAACATCGTTTATGTATAGAAATATTTGTTTATTTAACCCAGAAATAATAGAAAAATATCGACAAAAAGAAGAGGAAGCTAAAAAATTATTTAAAAAACAACACATCAACAACAACAGCAACAACAATAACCACAATAGATATAAATGTATGCAACCAAAATGAGTTAGAAAAAGAATGTGAAAAAAAAATATATATAAATATATATTTTCTTCATTTTCGGTTGTTTTTTATTTAACACCCAACAAGTTGTGTTTTTCAGCAACAAAATAAAATCTTTAGAAACATTAACCAATATTTAAGTTTTCTTTTTCATTCTTTATTGTTTCAATACTCGTATCATTTAATTTACATTCATACAAGTATAAAATTCAGCTAACGTAAAAGTTTCATTATAAATTGGTGAATGTGTGTGTAGTTTGAAGTTGTAAATTATCGTCCATCCATAAATTATACCAAATTGTAATCGTATTATACATGACCAAATATTTAAGTTTATTTAACAAAAACATAAACCAAATAAAATACTTTACAACAACAATAATGATCATAAAAACAATCTTTAACACTCTCATTTTCATTGTCAGACATTGAGGGAACTCATGCTGCGTCTTAAAGTCTACAATTTCCCTTTTGCATAAATCAGATCTCACTCTCTTCTCCCACTCAGTGTTATTAGATTATTTCTCTTAGTGGATTTTGTTTAAAAATATTGTTTTAATATTCAAATAAAAAATAGTCCCTCTCTCTCTCTTAGTTAAACAAATTTACAAAAATTAAGTTTTTTGTTTCAAAATTTTATATTTATTATGCCCTTCACCACAGACATAAAAAGGGTATATATAAGTTTATCATTCGGAGAGCACAAAAATTTATATTATATATGGATATGGAGATATAGATATATATGTCATTTCAACCAACAGACTGACATATATATATATATATATATATATATATATACACGTCTGCTTTGTTATATAAAGTTCTTGTTTTTATGGGTACGGAAAAAAACAGCAACATGCTAAGGCATATTTGGTTTTTTAAACTTGTTGCATCACCTATGTGAGCTAAAAACTTCGTTCTTTCATAGAAAAATCTGAAATATTTTATGTATTTTTTTGTTGAAAAATTTTTGAAGTTCCTATATAATCTCTGAACCTCGTTCGTGTATTAATCCATTACAAATGGCCTTTTTTATGCCCTTCACATGAAATGAAGAGTACATATATATACACTACCTGCCACTTGAATAAGAAATCTCGATTTTTTTTAACTTTAATTAAGTATATCTCCTAAACTAAAGTTCAGAAAAAAATAATTTTTTGCGAAACCAAATTTCAAATTGTTGGCTTTAGTTTCCTGAAGAAATAAAATATATACATATTTTGTTATACTAAAATTATGCATTTATTTAAAGACATGTATTTCTGTGGTACTTTTTCGTGTGTCCTGATTAAGTACCTTTTGAGAATATATATCTGTCCGTCTGTATGTTGAAATGGATTTTTTGAAGCCTATAGTCCAATAAATACATTTCTCTTTCAACACATATATGGCATATAGTCTCGAAAATCTTCGTATTTAAATTCAGTGAAATCTCTATGGCAGAGTTACAATAGATTTTCTAGAACAGCGTTAACAATTTTTCCAATTTTTCTTTGCTTAAATTTAATAATAATTTCTATTTCACATACAATAATATATAAATATTTTTCTATTGGAGGGTTGTGAGATTGAATAGTATAGAGGAAGTATTCTGGACTACAAACCGTTAAGCTTGGATTCGTATTCCCGAGACATCTTGTAAATTTCTGTTTTTCCTAAAAAAATATAAAAATTTTCCTTACTAGAAAAAAAAATTATTTGACAAGAATTTCTAGACATGTTTTGATATGTTTTTTTATAAAAAAGTATTATTTTTATTTATAAATTTCAAATAGGAAATAGTAAATTTTAACACATCGATGTGATATACTGCTTGTGTTTGTGACTAAAAGACTTTAGGTTATGAGTTCGATCCTTAGCCAAGACTTCGAAAAATTGTTTTATGGTTTATCTTTAAACAAAAATTAAAATTTTGAAATGTCAGATTAAGGAGCTATCAAATAAATTCTAATTAATTAAAAATGTTTCTTTGAAATTTATTAAATGAAAATTGCATTTCTATTCGCCAGGATTCGACCCATACGAACACTTTAAAACTCTTAGCTTCGAATTCTTACTCCCTAGGCGAAATGAAATATCGAATTCAAAAAATAGTTTAATTTTATATATCTTTGTATAAAAAAAATAATTCTTTAACATTGTTGAATTTAAAATGTATTCAACATATAGTATGGTAAATTGATTCTTAAATGGTTCATATATAACAAAATTTGTATGGGTATAGATATTTTAGTGGAAGTGTAGTAGATTACAAATCTTCAAACCATGGTTTTTTCTTAAAATATTATCACTTAAATGTAATTGTGTTTCAGTTTTTTAAATGTAGATAGTAAGATATCAGATCAAGTTTGGTGGGAAATTTTAAAATAGCTATTTCAAGTTTAATATATCTAATTCTATGGTATCTTTTTCGAAAAAAAATTGTTGGTAGAAAACTGAAAAGGAATTTACAATTTCGCGGTGCTAAGAGTTTTTCTTTTTCCGCTCCCTGGAAATCGGGATTGATTTTTAAATGTCCCGGGATCCTGCAAATTTTTATAAGATATTTCAGTTAAATAAAGGATAAAAAATGTTAAAATAAACCAATTAGTCATAAAATGAGAAAGTAATTGAGTTCTTTTTGAAATATTGACATTTTGAAAATTAAATGTTAAATGTTTGTTATATAACAACTCATCCGAAGGTCGAAGCATCACTTCGGTTTTCATATTGCACTGTAGGTAAAACTTGCCTCGATAATTTTAAGGAAGTAAACTTGTTGTTAAGAGATCCCCAAAGAATTTTTCAAATTTCTGAAGCCATACATTTCTAGGGGTAATGGTTTTTCTCATATAAAAATATAATTAAGTTCTCTCTATTTTTATGCACACTATTAATTTTTATCTAAGGAAAACCTGAGCTCAAAAATTAATTTCTATCATGTTCAGTTCTTGTACAATTGGACCCTTTAAATTCCATTGTCTTATAAAAAACTTTTTGTAATTTATCTTATAGAAAATCCATATACAGTTAATAGTTTGTATACTTCTACGCCCACGTTTTCACTGGTGCTTTAAAAATGTATGTTGTTGTTTGCGGATTCCAGACATTTTAAGCTTTTTTTTACGATTTTCACCTGTATGGAAATTATATCTTAAAATCGTTTAATAAACATAATTTTCAAATGTCGAATTTTACTTCTTACAGAATCAATTTGTTTTCTTTTTCAAACGTTCCCATAAATAGAATCATTTTATTTCCATCTATTATACAAAAAAACAGAAATACAGGATTCAGAAACTATCAAATATATTTAGATATTTCCTTTAAGATATTTAAGCTCGTAACAAAATTAAATAAAATAAATAAAAACGAATGTAAAAACACATTATATACTAAAATAACCATACATGAATTGAAAAATATAAACGTTTTGCATACACAAAAAAATCCCGAGAATTCCCTCATGATTTCCCGAGATTACGGACTGAAAATTTTCCGGAATTCAAGGGAATTTCTGTCCCGGGATCTCCAGGGAAAAACTCTAGGGACACACAGGTTAATGCTGCGAAAATTTTAAGCAAATCGGTTCTCCCGTTTGAGAGTTTTAAAAAAGAGGGCGTAAAATATGGACGTTTTGATCGTCACAAAAATTGAAAAGATAGATTTTTTTAAAAGTAGGCGTAAAATGTAGATGTGACGTTCAGTCAAGATCTAACATAGCCTATAACCACCTCCGGCACTGTGTGTAAAATTTCGTGAAAATCGGTTCAGCCGTTTAGACTCGATTGATACACAAGCAAGCAAATAAATAAACTTACACCTTGTAATATTAAAATTACTTAGTAGTCGGATGTCCTTTAAGAAACGCCAATCGTCAAAGTTTGATATTGAATTCATATATTTCTATATACTATATTCCATTACCCTTTTGAATACCCCATTGGTCAAAATATGAAACGTTGCACACATGCTTGCTGAGTTAGCTAGTTCGGGGTATGGGCGGGGATCTTGTCTCCTATTTGACCTAATGTCTTACAAATTTAAAAAAAAAAAAAAAATTCATGTGTGTCTTATATGCCTCAAAAATTAACTAATACAAAAAGGTATTTTTCCATGCTTTGACCTTATGGAACCAACGATGATAAGGTTCTAGGCTTCTCTACCCTCCCACCTATGGTTTTCCTTCAGAGCCAGAAGAAAATTTAATGGAAAACCCATAATACACTTTTTCCCTTTCCTTAAGATCTGGAAGTTTTACATGAAAATATTACTCTAAACCATATTTAATTTCATTTCTTATTTATTGCAGACAAATTCATTTAAGTTTTATAAACATATCATATAAGATTTTTTTTGATTGATAATGTGATAAGATAATAAAAAAAATTCACATTAACATTCTAGGGTTAATTATAATCAGAGAATAATTAATAATAAAAAAACTTAATAAAGAAAACAAAAGTAATGTGTAAAATCAATCGCAAAAAAATTTAAAAAAATATCAAATAATAAATATATATGCATGTCTGTATGTAAATTGTAATTACAAAGAGATCTTATGCTTTGTTACTCTTAATTATACTCATTTACAGTGATAATTCAAAGACAAAAGAAAATATATACCATGCGATAAGATTTCTTTGTGATTAATTCATACGATACAAGTTTAAGAGAAAATAATATTAAAAGAAGAAATATAACAAAATACAGCAAAATAATAAATAAAATATCGATCTTACGATTTCTTTAAGAACTCCAACGCTGCTTAAGGCCTCCACCATGTTGATGAGCAGTACAGCAGTGATCAATTATTTAGTATAGGTTTTATTTTTTATATTTAGAAACATTTTAAAATGTTATAATTGTTTTCTCTTAACTTTGTTATGGTGATTTTAATAATTAGGGATATTTATGAAACTAATGTATAGTAAGTTAATTATATTAGGGATTTTTTTTATGAAGACATTTTTATTCGAAAATTAAATTTAGTAGTAGGAAATTAAATATGTATTTAATGGCATATACTTAGCTATAATTAAAAAAAAATAAAAATAAATTATTTAGTTTAATTAGAAATATAGTTGTTAGGTTTTCATTATAACTATTTTATAGATTATTAAAAAAATACGGTTTTAATAAAAAAATTATAGTTTATATTAAATTTGCAAAAAGTTAGGGAATATTTTTTTCATAAAAAAATATTTATTTAGATTAGCTGCGCATTTATATATATTTATTAGATATATCGCACAGATATATATATTTATAGGTATTCTGTGAATTTGCATTGGTTAAAATATCTGAAAGAGTCAATTTGGAAGAGTACCTATACCGAATTCATTGATATTATATGTTGCTGTTAGGTATCACCGGATAGGATATTACCTGTGCATTGTCACTAGCTCATAAAAGTATAGATTATGAACCATCAGTAATAGCTAAATGCTGCAGCTAAGTATCACCGGAAAGGATACCTGTACATTGCCACTAGATCATAACTATATAAATTTTTAACCATCAGCAATAGATAAATAAATACCTTTGGTTAAATTTAGGTAAACACCATAAATGTAAACTAATAAAATACTTATTGATGAAGTTAAAATAGATATTTTTTGTTTGTTTTGTTATTTTAAATTCATTAATAGAAATATATGAATGTTTAGAAAAGGATAAAGATTTACTTAAATTTGGGAAATGTGGCAACCCTTTTAAAAATAAAAAATATTTATTAATTATTTTTATAAAAATATTTTGTGTATAGATATTAGTAAAAGTATACAGAAATATTCATAATTTTCTAAGTAATTATTCACGCAAAGCTAAAGGCAAAAATTTAAAGGCGCATATTTCTGAAATGAGGCATGATATTGACTTGAATCTTTTTGCAAACGATCGGAAATTATATATGCTAAAGCATAATTTGGAAAACATATTTTTAAAATTTCTTTCACTATTTAGAAATAAACCAAACAAAAGTCCCAATTTGGGGTTTTTTGAGAAAATACAAATATTTTAATTGTAATAACATATTTGTTTATAGATATCTTTATAATGAAATTGGCAGGAAACCAAATTAACCAAATTTCAATATATGAAAAATTTGAAAATGTGATATGTAATAAAAATTGAGCATGCAAAATATTACGAGAAGCTATTGACATACATTATATATATCTATATATATGATATTTATAAAATTTTTCGGAAATACACCACTATAGGTGGGGATGTAATGTGGTGATGTATTGATGTATTGGTAATTTGTACCA
This sequence comes from Protocalliphora azurea, assembly GCA_932274085.1. Classification (NCBI taxonomy): domain Eukaryota; kingdom Metazoa; phylum Arthropoda; class Insecta; order Diptera; family Calliphoridae; genus Protocalliphora; species Protocalliphora azurea. The sequence continues at coordinate 69,968,627 of OW026522.1, read as the reverse complement.
ATCGGCATAGAATCATTATCTGCGTCGATTTAGTCGTCCGTCTGTCCGTATATATAAATCTTATAATCAAACTGCAAGTCACAATTTTCAAAATAATTTTATGAAATTTGATATACAGATTTCTATTGAAATTAGTTTTGTTCGGTTCATTATTTTATCTAGCCCACATACAAATGTCCTTCCGGAATAGGATTTAACTGTCATAAATCCCTTAAATATATAAATATTTTATTGAAATTTGATACAAATAAGTTTAAGCCTTAATTTATATGCCGAATTTCATGAAGATCGATCCATTATTAACAACAGCTCCTGTACAAATCATTCTTTAGAAAATCATTTTAACGAATATAAATACCATAAAAATTATAGTATCAGGGTAATATGAACATAAATTAGTGTTATAATAGAAAACGCAGCACGAAAGTTTATGAGGATCGGTCCATTATTGACCATAGCTCTCATATAAGGCCCGGGAATCACCCTATTTTGCATAAATAACATAATTACAAAATAATGCATACGTATGTTAAATGGAAATATACACTACGCTTAATACAAATATCGGTCCACAATTGTCCACGAGTTCCATATAATAAAAGACCACTTCCATATTTTTGATACACATGCACAATGGTGTAGGGCATCATATTGTCGGGCTAGACCGACTTTATATTTACCACTTGTTTTTTATGAGAATAAAAAAAATACATACTTTAATAATCCTAACGGAGATGATTTTAATGAAGAAAAGAAGTGTTAAGCTGAGACAATGTTTTTAAAGACTTCAATGAGAAATTTATGAAAAACAATAAGTTTGAAAACGTTTAAATGGTTTGCGCACCAGAAGTTCCCTTAAATCAAATTTATTTATACATTCTAATAGGTAATGGCTAAATAGTTTTATTAAAACTAAAGGAACTAAAAAAAGGATATGTGAAACTTAAAACATATAGCTAAACTGCAATCGGTAAGTAATATTAAATAAAGACATTTTTAATCTTTAATAACGTTTGTGTCTCTTTTATTCAGGACGGTTTGGTCATTAACGGAAAGATGAAGTTACAAAAAATTAAAATGTTATTGATCATATGAATGTATAAACATTCCATTATGTGCGATCATTAAAACACTCTATCTCTCTTATTAAAATGCACCACATTGTATGTTTCTTTAAATAATGCTAATAGCAATGACATTAACATTCTATCACAATTATTACATTATTTCGCACAATCTATATCTCCAACATAAATAATACAATAAATGTAAAAAGTACTGTAATATTACTTTTTAAAAATTCTTATTAAACATTTTATTGATTTCATAATTAACATTATTTGAAAATATATAAAAAACTAGATATTATTTTTATAGTTTTTATTAAAAAAATTAGTTGGAATTTATGAAAATTTTCAAATATTCAAATTTGTAAATAGTAAAAATATTTTAAGAAGAAAAAATATATTTTTTTCAATAAAACATTTTCGAATCTGAATGTTTGATTTTACAAATTTAGTGATAGGTCCGATTTATTAATAGAATACGAAATTTAATTTTTCTGTGTACTTTTATCTCGCGCCAAGTTTCAGGTACATGGCAAGCCAGAAGACTGGAGATTCTAGATAGTTGTAATATAATATTATCAAATCTTTTTTGTAGAGAACAAGTTATCATCTGATCCAGGTGACTTGTAACAGCTAAATTTCGAGTTGTTAGCAAAGACAGTACGCCACGCAATGGCTCAGAATTGTTTTTTTTTTTTTTTTTTTGATGGAGAGATATTTTCTGGAATTTTTCTCCAGTTTTAATTTCATTAAAATCGATTAATTTTTTTTTATAGCTTTTAGTATGAAAATTCTGATTTTTTGGTTTTTCAATCAGCTCTACTTATAAAAAAAAGTTATAAGCAGATAAAAAAAAACATTTTAGTAATACCCAAAATAATTTTGTGAACAGGTTCCCAGTTTATCAATTCTAGAACAGGTTCCACTAGAATCGGTTATTTTTGGAAAAAAGGTTATGATTTTTTAATGATTATTTTGTTTTTTATTTAAATAACATTAAGGGCTAAAATTTTTATTTTTCATGATAACTAAAAGTTTTTTAATGTTTATTTTATATTTTGCTTAAATGAAAATTATAATTGTTTTTGATTCGGTTTGAAAATAGCCAGCAAATATTCCATATTAGTTCAAAATTATTTCTGTCTCCTAGCAGCTCTTTTGCTTCTTCATCTAAATCCCAATGTTCTACTTTCCATTGACTTCGAATGCTAGAGATGAGCGGATCTGACGTTGCAGGTAATATAATAAATAGATCTTCATTTGTAGAATTTCGTAATATTTTTCTAGTATTACGCTCTCTATAAAATCTGTAATTCTTCTTCCTTGAGACTTAATGACATTTTCTCCATGATAATGGAGAACTGGATATTTCTCCATGGATATTTGATTGCATATATTCATGCAGTTTCCTACGCATAATCATCAAATTTTTTAGCATCAACTCTCAATTATGAGAAATTCGTCCTGAACATGTTTCTTTTTTAAACTTCTTAACTTCTTATTGGTGTCGTTGTTTCTTATTGATCCAAATCATAACTGATTTTTAGTGTATGTTCCATGAACATGGATAATGTTCTACAGACGGGTTCAGACAGGTACAAAAGTATATAAGGGGTTAAAGAAGACACTTTCGCCTCTCTTCCGGTAGTAAAATTTTTTTGTCCCCTTTTGACCCCTAAAAGTTTTATTCCACTCAAATTCAAATTTGACAAAAATGTAGTACCTGAGAAAAAAGAAGGTATAAACGGTACAGTGACACACCCCACAATTTCTTAAAGTTTATTATCCTACCAATATAAGGAAAACATGCAGCCAATTATCGAGAACGGTTTGCAAGTATTGATAATTTACTTCTGATCAAATTTAAAAAAATCACATCTTTTATAAAATAACATAAAATATTTGTCTTTAACAGCATGACACATACAGTTACCAATATTTTTATCTAATTTTTTTTTTAGAAATCTTAGTTGCAATATGTTTGCTATTGAATGGCATTAAAATTTTGTAAATCAGTTTTAAAAAAATATTGGACTCTTGGCCGATGAAATTAATTTCTGAGCCATCGTGCGCCGGAAAATGAGTTTCTGCGCAGAGAAAACAGTTTCGTTGTGGCAACCGATTTTTTGCCAACCAAATTCGGTCGATTGTGAGTACTATCTACGTATTTCGTTTCTGATAATGGTTTGTTTTGCTTGTCACAATTGTTTAAAAAAAATTTTTTGGAATATGTGTATAATATGTGTTTGAAAAGTTAGGGCTTCCCAAATTACAAAAAAAAAAAAAAAAAAAAAAAAACATTTTAAAATATTTTTATGTATACATTTTATTACAATTTCAATGTAAATTTAATTAGATATATTTTTATTAAGAAATTGATGCATCCATTAATACTTGTCGTCTTAGCTCAACACATACAGTAGTCATTGTGTTGTTCGAATATTGAACAAATTTTTGTTCGCAAATGAATTTGGATCGGTGAACTACACTTGTTTTTGGTATATTCTTTTTCGTGAATATTAATAATTTGGGACTGTTGAAGTATTGGGTTAATTAGTAGCGAGCGTTAATAATCAAATTGTTAATGAGTTGACAAAAGCAGGAATTGAAGCAATATATTGGGAGACAGCAAAACTTGTAAAGCCGTGAATTTTTACAAAACATCTGTTGAAACAGTAAATTCACAATAAACCAATTTATATGTACATAAATATACAATTCTGTAACTTGTAAATCATTACGAATTGATTTTGTATGAAATATGAGAGAATTTTTTTAACAACTAGCTACTTCAACTGGAAATAATAATAAAATTCAAACTTTTTTATTTTAAATAAGTTTTTTTTTTTTTTGATAGCAACTATAAATAATTAATTAATAAATTAAAAACATGGAATTATTTCGGTTATGCCAACTAATTAATTTCAAATTATTTTATAAAATATCAAATTGATTTAGATAACTAACTTTATATCTACAGGAACCTTAATACTATTATAATTATAAGTTTACCCCATATTTAAAGACAATAAAATTGAAATAATATTTTTATATTTAAAATACATTTTGTGTTTATTGAATTAAATTTTAATAATAGTAACCGTTTATCAACCAATATTTTTTCTATGTGTAGATGATGTTTCCTCAGGGCATTCAGTGTGTCATATTGGAACGTTTAGCTTCAGAATTCTGTAGTCGAACTGCTTCAGGAAGATTATCAATTTGTTCGCAGTAGCTCCGTATTTACCTTCTCATCTTTGGTTATTTCACTTCTGAAAGTTTATAGGGATAGAAATTAAATAGACCGCATATCGCCTTCAGAAATTTATACATTTTATACATTAAGTCTTCCAAGATATGAAAATATTTAAGTGATTCCAAGAAGACTCTTTATGTTATTGCTATTTTGTATAGCGTGTCGAAGGTATCGACGTGCTATTAATGAAAATTTAAAATTTGATAGATATGGTATTTTTAAACACACACTAACAATTTCGTGGAAAACCTTATTCTATACTTTTAGTGTTGCGATTGTCCACACATTTCCGTTACCAAGTCTATATTACTAAGATCGTTACTTTCGGAAGTTAGTGGTGAATATAAATGAAATATAGCAATCGTGTAGCTATTATTTTGATCAAAATATCTTTGAGATACATACATGCGTACATACATACATGCATATATATAAGCAAACTGACCCCTTTTAACTTATTTTGCCGCAACACTGTTATATTGTTAAATACAAGTATTATTTAATACGTATAATTAATTTATTTATCATTAAATTACTCGCAAATATTTAAATAATTTCAAAAATATTTTACATTTCCGTTTCACTTAATTTAATTGATTTTCATCAAACGTTCATGAATTCCATTAAGGTTTGCAAAGCGAGTAAAAGAGAAATACATATGTGTACGTATGTATGTATGTATGTATGCATGTATGTATGTATGTATGCATGTATGTATGTATGTATGTATGTATGTATATAATGACAGGGGCAGAGTGCGGGATTAGAAATAAATAATTATTTTAACGTTAATTTATGACTTTTATTGGGAAATTTGTTTAATTTTTTTATTTTTTTATGATGATTTTTGATTAGGTGTTAGTTTGATGTGGTAGAAAATTGTTGTTGAAAAGTTTGGATACATTTTCATTAAAACGATTTGTAAATAAACAATCAATTTGATATATGAACATGAACATGTTGCTGTTTTTGGTACCAGTAGAGTTATGTATTCTTTTGTATAAAACAAACAATGAAAAGAGAAAGTCATTCATACGATCTTTTCAAATGCAAATGATAAGATTCATTTGGACATTAAAAAAAAAAAAAAAAATAAAGCTCCAAACACACTGTACATTGTTTTTAAATAGAGATGTGAATTTGCTCAAATTGTTACATATGAAGATAAATATAGAAATATTTATTTTGATTCAGAGAAATAATGATTTATGGTTTTGAACTTTATTTGAAATTGACTTGAAATAAAATTTATTGGGAAATTAAAAATATAAAATGTTGCTAAAGCTGCTAAATCTTTTCTTTCCATAAAGATTTCTAATAAGAAAAACTCTGTTTCTACTCGATTTCATTAAAAGTTCTGGAACAGACAACTAGGCAGACAATAATCTTTCACACATGATTAAAATGATTTAAATATATTTTTAACATGTTCAAATGTTTATAAATTATATAAATGTTGTTTGCAAGCTATTTTTCAATTGTTTACTTTGTAATAGAGACTTTATTTAGCTGGCGCCAATAAACTTTTAAAATCCATCTAAAATGAGACATCTCCCATAGAGTTTATGTGATTTGAAACAAATTAACTGAATACTTAAAGTTAAATATACCATGTACGGCCCAAAAATGTGCCAAACAACTTGTAGCATGGAACATGCAAGAAAGAGGTTGTATCATTAAATGCCAACAAACCACTACAATTGTAAACAGATCACCACAGACATGTTAAACACCAGCAGTAATGGAACGAAAGCGTCAAAGAATCTGGCCTTTGTGGCCATAATACACCTTCATACAAATATGCAAATGAATACATATAAACATATACAAATTTTCATAGCTATTTATCGTGATAAACACTGAAAAAATATAAGAAGAATAATCCAGAACTCAACAGGAACAAGAGATTTATCGTTTTACATCGAGGGTGGTATGAACTCGAATAGAAAAATTTATTTAATTTTACCAGATGAGCGCCAATCCTACTGTGGCAATTGAAGTGGTCGGAGGAACTAGATAATGAACATGAACGTGAATCAGAGCTTGTTTAGTGAATGTTCAGCATTAATTGAAAATAGGGGGAGTGATTTTTTTTGAAGAGGTTAAGGCCTTTTAGATACTAGTAAGTACATATTGAAGTTGTTTTTTTAGGATGTCTTTCAAGCAACATTCTAGCTCGGAATGTATCAATAAGGAAGAATATTTATATTCACTCTGCTGGTAAATTAATCTTATTCGCATGTTTTGGCTTAACAGTTTCTATAGATTTATCATCAACCACAAGATCTAAGAACTGCAGTTAGTTGTTGACCGCTAAGTCGAAACATATGGCTTTTTAATATTATAGAATTGTAGAGACAAATTTTGGAATATTTATTGGTTTGTGATTTTTCAACAATTTGGTATTTTTTGTTCAACAACAAGAAAAATAATAGAATTCAATTTCGGTATAATTATTATTACTATTATTAATTATTACTATTTTTTTAACATTAATACAAATTGTAACAAAATTTAAGAGTAGAGGAAATTGGAGTATTGTGTGGAATATGGGATAATAAAGAAACATTTTTTCGCATATTTTAATTTTTTTTTCTTTCTTTTTTTTTGTGAAAAGTATTACTGCTAAATGTTTGTCATTATTGTACTACACTTTTGAATTATATTTCACCCAAATAATCTCTAATTTTATTGCTTTAAAGTCCTGATGTTTCTGAGATAGACAGCATTTTTAAAACGGTGAATAAAAAATTTAATACATTTATTGCAAATTGGTTTTGTACCAAAAACATAATTCCATTTCAGATATCTACTTAAAGTAAAAAATATGGAATTTGGGTAATATGGAAAAACAAATTGGGGTAAAAAGGGATATGTATTTGAAAAATTTTGCATACACTTTTTGAAATTTTACTGAAAATATAGTAAACAATTGCATTTCTTATTAATTAATTTTTTATTTTGCTATTTTCTAATTGCTACTATAGAAAGATATGGGTATCAAATGAAAGAGGAGAATTTTAAAATTATATGGGATTACTTTTTTTAAAATAATCTAAAAAAAAGTTACAAAAAAAGTTTTTTGCTATTTGAAACAATTCTTGGAACTTTTGAATGTACCCTATTGCGGAAGTCACTAAGAAGAGTCTTGCAGAAGTTGAAAATCATCTTCCGTCGGGAACTACTGTCCTCGTGTAACAGTCTTTTATCGATATCGATAAAGAGTCATCTAGACGATGCTCATGGCAGTATCACCTTATTATCTTCCAGAAGATAATTTATAATTTCTACTCTTTCTGTATTTATAACTAAAATTTACGTTTTTTTTTAATATTTTTATTTCACACATACAAAAGAAATAATTCACTTAAAAATAAATTTTATATTTAGGGAACTACAAATAAAATAAACATTAGAAACTTCTGGTGAATTTCAATACCATTAAAAGAAGAAAAAGAGATTGATAGTAATTTTTATGATTAAATTATATTTAGATTACCTTCTATGCAAAGAACGGGAAAGGATATTTTTACAAGCAAAGTTTGGACATTTTTAAATATACAAATACTTGTCTGTTTAATGGAGTTTTTCCTAAAATAAATTTAAATTGAAAGAAAAGTATGTTTTTACTAAATAAAATGTAACTTTTTTTAAATTATAACTGAAATACATGATTTTACCTGTTTCTTTATTATGTTGTTTTCTTTCTAGAAAAAAATTTTTGCCGTATTAAATAATCTAGTCTAATTGTTTTTGCTAAATTCGAATTATCCTCAAATTATCTTCCATAAGTATATTTTTAGAAGATGAAAGGACGACAGTATTGTATTTTGTTTTTTGTAAATTTCATACAGTCTTCTGATAATCATCTAGAATTCGCATGCGGAATAGCAATGTATTTTGTTTTACAATCGTCTAGAAGTCAGTAATTAGTGACGTCTAGAAGATTGGCAACAACAGTGTGATTTTCATAATAACATAGTAAAAGAACATGCGTTATAGTTTATAATATTTACATATCACCAGTGATTCACAAATTATATATCAAGTATGTCAAGTGAGTGTGAAGTGTAAAGGATAAACCCTTTTGTGGTTTATTATAACCCGCAAGTTGGAAAAAGTGTCAAAGATATTGCATAAATGTATTCCTTAATAAAGCAAATATTTAATAGTGTATTAAATCGCTCCAAGAATGACGAAACTTTGGAGCTTAAATTTAATAGTAGCCGTCCTCATAAAATGTTCGGCAGAGTAAAACGTAGAAAAATTAAGGAAACTTCGCAAAAAACCACAAGAGTTCTTGTTAAAGGACTCCAGGAAGAGCATATCTTTCAGGAAACAATAAGAAAAATACTAAATAAATACAAATACATATTGAAAAATATGGGGAAAGAATTACTATTATTGGGGAAAAATTTTGAAAAATTATTGTTATTCGCTATGATTCGTACTGATATACCTAAAAATTGTGGGAGTGATAAAATTATATTGTAGTATAATTGAATCCAGGCAGAGCATTGTGGAAATCTTCAAAAGCCTTTAGAATTAAAAAATTGATATTCACACCTTCATATTTAGAAGATGACTCCAAGCACATAGCGAGAAAGAGTGCTAATTCGGTTATTGTTGAGTTGCAAAAAGGGTTGAATATAACAGTACAGAGTCCATACTTGAATCCGACATGCCAATTGTTATACATGCCAATTGTTGCCGTATTAAATTTTAAATTCAGAATTTTTTTTAATTTTCTTTGGCCGTTTTATAAATGTAAGAAAAATTTCTCGACACGAAAATGTTTGTGTTTCTTTAGTTTTGGCTCTGTTTTTAATATCTAAAATTTTCATATGTTATTTTTCTTTGTGTTAAATATTAATAAATATGTTAGTTAACATATTTCTATTACAATATTGCATTCAGTGAAAATTATATACTTTTTTAAAGCCAAACTATGAAAATATCTTGTTTTCTTTCAATGTAAAAACAATTTCTTGACATACTGTATGTTATTGCTGTTGTATTGGAAATATGATCAATTAGTAGCGGATCTTTGCGAAATTTGATAGCATAATTTATACTTAAATACAAAATAATCATGCCGAATTTGATTTAGATATTAACATTTTTATGGTATTTATACATGTTAAAATAATTTTCGGGAAGTTGCCTCATATGGAAACTATAGTCAATTATGCACCCAACTTCTTGAAATTTGACAGTATGTCTAACGACGATAAAAGTCCTATATTCTTCGAATTTAATATTCACTACTCTTCATCAGGATGGAACAAGAACAGTTTTAAATAAAAAAAATTATCATTTTTGAACAAAGAAACATTTGTGATTCCAAATTTTCAAATAAATTAACTATTTAAATACAAAAAATTTTTGTATTTAAATATTATTTTATAACGGTATTTTTCTCTTGTTATTTTTTGTTATATGAAAAATATAAATCAAGCAAGTGCACAATTTTTATACTAAAAATGAATTTATTCCAATTATTTTATTTATCATATCATAAAAATCATAACAAACAAACAAACAAACAATTCCATTTGAATCCCTTTTTAGCGAAATAAATGAGTTGGGATTGCTGGATGATACTAAGCGGGGGTTATGTATTCCGTTTTGAAAGTTGTGGATGTGTTAACTGGCCAAAAAGAATTTGATTTGCTTCTAATAACTACCCCTAAATGGTTAACTTTAGGAATAGAATACGTTGAATTTGACGAAATTCAAAGATGTGTTCGTCTGCCCTATGGTGTTAATGTAATTATTGTTTTAATTTTCAGTGTAGTGAACAAAAATATTCACCATCTCAGAAGAACTTATATAATTTTTTCTATCCATTTTGCATTCGAATTTTATTTATCTTTTATAAAGATTTATCACAACCGACAACAGATTTAACAAAAAAACTGAGTAATTTCCACAATTTTCTCCGGAGAGTTAAAAAAGTTAATATTTTCTGGATTCTTATAAGAAATGATATCGATAGGACGATGTGCGTCTGTCTGTCCGTCGGTTGAAATGGCGTTTATGAAGCCTACCGGTAACTGCCGTATATAATATATATATATATATATATGTATATATATATATATATATATATATATATATATATATATATATATATATATATAATGGAAATTCGGAAATTCTTTCGAGAATTTTGCTATTGAAATTTAGCAAGATCGGTTTATAAATGGCTTAGATATGTTTTCCGTTTTATGAAGCCTCTATATAAGTTAGGCACTTCGATTTTGCAAAGAAGATTTGGACATTTTCTTCTGAATTTTTGTAGTGAAAAACAGATCGGTCATAAATATTTTTCTAAAATTTCGATTTTTTGAATTAACCATATTGGTCCATAAATAACCGAGTTATAGGCAAAAATCTGAAAAATAATTAAAAATATACATACACAAACATATATAAAATGCATTGCAATGACTTTCAGTGTTGTTGTTTTTTTGTATAAGCAAGGAGTTTGGTTAACAACAGCAGCATTATAATGATTATTTGTGTTCTTGTTTTTTTTTTTTTTTCTATATACAGTCAGTTTGTTTGTAAATGCATACAAAAATATACGAAAATATTAAGGCGTACTGGAATTTCTTTTTATTTGTTGGTAAAGTGGTGAATGGTGTAAATCTGACTTGCTTAATTTCATTTTAATATACAACTCGAAAGGATAATACCACAAATGTCACCTAATAAACGGCAATTCATTTAATTTCAATAAAATTTTTGTAAATTGTTTGAAAATCTGTTCGTAATTAAATTCCTATAAATATGCTAATAAAAGTAATATTCAAATACATATTAATTTTATTATCATTCTCATTGGAAGCAAAGTAAAGGTGTGACTATTTCAATAAAGCATACGCCACTTTAATTTTTTTATTTATTTATTTATTTATATATATATTTTTTTTTGCTTTGATACTAAATGACGACAAAAGCAATAAAATTCAATTGTTTTCCTATTTATTTAGTCCACCAGCACCAGTAACAAGAAAGCAGTACCATCTTTTATCATCAGCCAACAAAACAGAAAAATATTTAGTTGAAGGCAGTTTATTTTGCATTTAAATATTCCCGAAACGTACCACAATTACACGGTGGCATTGTTGAGCACAGTTGGTGGTCATTTGGAATAGTTGTCTGTTTTTGTTTTTAAACTCGTAACACAAATTTGTTGATTATGCTATTTGGCACAGTAAGCGGAAGAATAAATTCATTTATTGCTGTTTTGTGTTTTTCTTTTCTTTTGGAAGAAAATATTCAAAAATTTTTAAATCAATTTGTATAAGAAATTCCTGAATTGTTAGAAAAACAGATCATATTTTTATTTATTTAGATTTAAAAACCAAAATTATAAACTACTTAAATGTGAATTATGTACATATATTATTGGATAAGAATCTGGAAAAATACAAACTTTTGCAAAAAAAAAAAAAAAAAAAAAAAAAAAAACAAAAAAAGTAATAATAAGACTGTTCAGAATTAAAATATCAAATGTCAGTACATCTTTGGTCATTATGACCCTTGTTTATTATAATTGTTTATTTATTGTAAGATACAATTTGTATCTTTGAAATAAAACCCATCATGATGTACATAAATAATCTTTAGCTGTGAAGACCTGAGAGCGAGAGAAAGTTTTCTTGAATGTTTACTCACCTATTAACAATACAATCAGTCCCGAATTGTTTTTCCGGCATAAGGCATAAACAGATATGTTCTGTTCTCAACAAAGCCTACATGGACTGACCAGACAAATTTATTGAAAAAAAAAAAAAAATGAAATGAAGAAAGAAAGAAATTATTCCTTAACAAATCTTCTGTCTATGACTTGCAAAGGCATACAGATGTAAACGCATCAATGATAGGTTCACGATCAGGGTTTTAAATCACTTAAGTCTCATTGTGCAATTCAGCAATAAGTGCTCTTTAAACTACTATAGACGTAGTAAATTTTATAATAACTAGTATCTTGAGGAATAAAATTCTTAAAGCTCTATGTGTCGATTTAAATGCAGAATATAAGAATTTTCTAATTTATACCTATGTTCATTGGATTTCAAAGGGAAGTATGCAGAAGAGCTTATACGAATTGTAGAAGATATAAAATAAAGATATTTATAAAAAATTTGCAGAAAATAATTTTTATACATACTTTGCTTATATTTCTAAATTTTTTGAGTTATCAAACAATCTTAACATTAAACTATAAGGCAGACAAATAAATAAATTAACTGAATTTGATTCAATAAGTTCCAATAAGACCAAAACAGTAATCCATTCAACATTGCTATTGATGATATACCTGATAATTTGGAACAATAAGCAATAGCTGACTTTGAATATATGTTGGTTGAATATTTTTGGTTTAAATATTACAAAGTTTACACTATGGTTGTTGATGAAGTGTTAAAACTTTTGTTGAAGTTTGTATCTATGTACTTTTGCTTTGTTAGAAATTTCTCCCAATGTTAAAAAGTTAATAAAAATAAAAATATTTTATTATATTTAATATTTTTTAAATGTTTATGAGCTTTAAAAGATTCACAGTTTTTATATTTAATAAATAAATAATTTTTGGTAACGCAATTTTATTTAAAATAAATACCTTTTGAGTTGTAACTATTTTTTTTTCTACTACTAAAAATCAAAATGTGCCAAGGGATCCGCGAAAAAAAACTCTGATATAGACTATCAGGTATGTGATGATTTCGGAAACGAAAAGATTTGAAACCAAAGAAATATATGATGTGTATATTATTTTCGTTTTCTTTTTTGATTAAAATTAAATTTGAATAATTTTTAATCAAATTAGATGACATGACTTTTCCATAAGAATAAACCATTACATCTATAATTACTTTCAATCTTGAAATCGAAGGAAATTCGATTCACCTTTTCAAGCCGACTGATTTTGAAACGTTCGGTTTCCATCACATACCTGTATGTAATTCTTTAAGAATATTTTCACTGCAACGCTAAAATTTTGATTTAAATTGTGCAACAAAATGTTTTCGTGTATAATTTATTTATTAAAAAAAAAAACTTCCAAGTATTTGTTAATTAAATACTTTAATTTAACCAGACGAAAAGTCTTTAATACGCCACAGGATATGGCGCTACAGCCTCTGCATGTTGCGCTGAAGCCCTCAAACAAATACAAACAACTTCAATTTATTAAATTGTTTTCTATTTACAATTGTTAATTGTATATGTTTGTTATTGAAAACAATTAACAACAACTATTTAAACACCTTATTATATTTATTGTTAAATTATACACCTGTTGACGTCTTAGTGAGAATGAGTTCCACATAATCCCATCGTGTAGGTTTTCGGTGACAGTAAAATACAAAATATGATACATACATACACAGAGAAAACGGTTTCTTTGTGTCAACCGAATTTGGTTATATCTGGGTACTATCTATACTTTCAGTTGTAATTAAAAAAGTTTCTTTTTATTTAATAACAATTTTTTCTTCTTTATGTTTTTGCCGCTTTCTTATAATGATCTTTAAAGATACATTACATACATATTTTATACCACTGTCCCTATAAACATTTGGAAGATATCTTCCTGGAAGAAATTTACGCAATATCTTCTTTTAAATATTTGGACGAATATCATCAAAGCAATATTTTTCATCAAAGCAATTAGGCAATAAACAATAACAAAATAAATAAAATTATTATTATTATTTTTTTTTTTCTCAAAATATCGCCCTTTTTTCAGTAAGGTGATTATCACCTCCGCAATAAATTGAGATCATCTGGAAGAAATTAATGTATTACTTTTATTTTTCAGTCGTAGTTTTTTCAGTTATCAGTAATTTTTTTAAAAATGAAAAAATATTGAAGAAATTTGTTTGTCTTTTGAGTTTTAGTGCTTTTTGGTGTTAAGATTTATGTGCATGCATGCCTTACAAAATATAAAATATTTCTTTGTTATATTATTTCGAGATTTATTTAGTGATAACTTTTCTATATATTTATTATATCTTCCAGAAGATTACCTGACGGTATCTTCTTCTTCCAGGTGTATTGATTTCTTGTTGCTTAGATGTATCGTTTGTGATGCACAATCTCTCTTTATTGATTATTGCGGCAATGAAATTTTTCGAATCACTTTCGTATTATTTTACTTGTAGAGGTTTGTTCCATTTTATTCCATTCTGGTCTTATATATCCTACAACTCAGAGACAGCTTAGATTACGGGGCCAATAATGTTAGTCCTGGTTTTTCAAGGTTCTGAGGCATCCAAAATTTGTTCATGTCTTTGGCACCTTTGGTTCAACCTAAATTAAATACTAAGTAAATAATAACATTGTTTCTAATGGATTATTATTTTGTTAAACGAATCTGTCTTGATTGTTAGGGTGTAGTTGGAACTTCATTGCTTCTGATTTCCTCACCATTAGCATTTGTCCCATTAAAAATAGGTGTTTGCTTATTCTAAGTTTGACTAATCTAAAAAATATGAAAATATTACAAGATGTGCAGAAAATATATAAACATTAATAGATTAATCTTACCTTTTAATATCTTTATTAAACTTCCATCTTTTTTGTATTTGAATAACTTTTTAAAAATATTAAAATAAAATAATTTTATTTCATTTAGAATGTCAAATGATAAACAAACTTCTTTCGAATTTCACAACTATTTATCGATCGAGAGCACTGAATCTAGTTTAATCTTATACAGTAACCGCATTGTCATACTTTTCAGAATGAATAATCGGCTTTTGTAACTGATAATATATTTTATGTATAAAAATCCATTAAAATTTACAGTTAAATAATTGCAAAGATCATATTAATGGTACTGACAAATAATATTCAGAGTTTTTTTAATTTAATAGTCGATACAGCTTCTGAAAATGATAAATATGTTTAATATGATTAATTTTAAAATTTTAGGAACCTACATTCTACTATAATTAAGAATTTGAGCCCTTGAGAATAGAAAATCTCTTAAATTAGTAAATATTAAATAACAGTAATAAAAAATCGTTACATCTTATGAAATTATGATGGACACAAACGTTTTCCAACCAACCCTACACCATCATAGATGGTTGGGGTATTATGCGTTAGTGCTGATGTCTGTAACGCATAGAAAAAGTTATTCAACACCCATCTTAAAGTATACTACCAATCGACTCAAAATCAATTTTTAAAACGATCTAAAGATGTCTGTCCGTCTGGCTGGCTGGCTGTCCATGTAAATTTTAAAGATAATTCAATGAACTTTGGCACATGGAACTTTTATAATACAAGTACTTAGCTTATTGAAATTGGTTGTGATCGGTCCATTACTTCACCTAGGACCCGTACAAATCTTCCCCCGGAATAAAGTTTAAACACTCAAAAATACCTTAAAAATAAGAATATTTTAATGAAATTCGGTGCAAAGAAGTTCTATACAAGTATCAATCTTTTTACCAAATTTTATGAAGATCGTCCACAATTGACCATAGATAGCTACCGTATAAAACCTTTTTCTGAAAATCACTTTAAAGTGCATAAATCCCATACGAATGTCAGTAACGAGTTAATATTCAACATAAATAAGTTTTGTCTAAGTTGAAACAACATTGCCAAATTTTATAATTTACCATAGCCCACTTCCAGGAATCGCCCCAAAGTGCATAATGTAGATGTTAGTGTCAACGCATTATTCTGTATTTGTATATTTTATTTCACATTTAGTAATATAAGCTCCAACACAATGGTGTAGGGTATCATCGGTCTTGACCTACTATATCTTTTTTTCTCGTTTTTCTGAGTGTATATATTCTTTTGGTTGAAAACTAATTAATGAAATTGAGAAAAACTTTGAAATTTGTTTTATTTTATTAAGAATATACGAGTTCCATTGCTTACAAAGAATATTTAGAAAATCTTAGATAACTAAATTTATGCTGAAAAGTTTTAAAATACAAAATTATATATTTTTTTCTCACATTTGCACTATGTGGAATATGGCCAAAAACATCAGAAATTATTCTAAAAATTAAGCAAAAACTTCTATATAATTCACTGGATTTTACGTGGAATTATTTTAAACATTAAAAATATTCAATGAAGTGTGAATAAAAATTTTCATTCATAATTTCCTCTTTTTATTTCATAAATTCCAGACGCAATATCATCAAAGAGAGAAAGAAAAAAAGCAACAGACATTTGTTAGTTTAATTTCGAAACAAAACAATTACCAAGTATTTTATTTATATTTAATGGTTTATATAAAAAATACATATATGCATATAATCGGAAAATAAAAAATAAAAAAAAAACGAGATGCTTAAATTTATTTAAATTGTTAGAAAATTGTGCTTTCTTTTGATTTAAATTTGATTTTCTTGGAATTTGTCGACACAAAGTCTAGTAAAATTTTTGGTTGAACTTCATTGGAATTCATTCATAATTTTATGTACATAAACATAAAATATTATTTGATTTTTTTTTTTTTTTTTAACATAAACTTTAAAACTGCCTAAACAAAAATTTCGTTGGTAAACGGAAATTGTGAGAATATTTGTACATTTAAACAAAATGTAAGAAATATTTGTTTGTTTTTTTGAAATGTGATACTACTGAATATTGAATATATTCCCATTTTTTAATACATTTTTTGATTGTTATAGAGGATTGTATTTTTTTAAAACAATGTTTATTTTTGACAACTGCTGTGCCAGCATTAAATTCCCATAAAAAGTTTTCAATATCATTTTTTTATTGAAACATTGTAAATGGTCATAAATTTGTGTGTGGTCACTTGCTTAATGTACGCAGTGTTGCGAAAATTTTGAATTTTAATAAAAATTATTTTATATGAATTATTTGATTGGCAATTTTCTTACCAGTTGGATGTGTGTGAAAGAGATTTGATACGATTACGTAAACTTTATTAAATTTTTATTTGGAATAGTTACATTCTAAATAGATTTTATACTATATTTTGATAACTAAACCTAATTTGGAATATGTAAGCATTGAAGCGTTAAGTGTCTCTTGTGAAACCGGTTTCAAGTGCTCCATTCCGGATAGAGAGTCTTGGACGTACGAAGTAATCTAGAATAAGGATGAGATAAACTTCTTAAATCTCCGTTTACTCAACCAATGCATTGTCTTCGGAGCGAAAGTGTTGGCTACATATGAGATTGTTCGATTCCTAGTAGGTAGAGTCATTCCTCACAGGGATATAAATACCTATAGCTATCAAAGCTTTTACAACAAACAGTCTATCGTCCAGAGTGGTCCATGACGATATCAGCCTACAGTGCAACCTACAATTATTTTGGGTGTCAGGACTGTGATATAGTGGTTAATAGTTCAGCAGACGAGCCAGGGAAGGTACTACCTCATTTCATGCTGATGCAGAATCTTATTGTCCCTCTCGAGAGATAAACTCTCTCTATTGGTGGTCACTTTCTTATTGGTTGGCATTCTCTCATACTTGAGCTCATTAATTACGACTTTTTTAGGAGCTGTTACGACGTATGGAGGAGTCTGTCACTAAGCTTCTGTGTTCATGACCTTTCAGTAAAACCTTGGACTTTACTAAGAGGTCAGAATGGTTCGTGGTATATATTTGGGATTTTTCAGCCATATATTTGCGGTATCATAAAGGGCCCAATTGTTGCCCAAAATTTATTAATATAATTATCCTATTAAAGAATTCAGTAGCCATAGAACCAAACAAAATGATTTTGAAGTGCTTTATCCAATTAAAATTTGTTTTAGCTATTTCTTAAAAGATTTTAGAAAAAGTTTTAACGGTTAATTTTATGTTTGGTATAAAAATGTTATAGTAACTATGACTGCTTTTAGTATTGTTTGTTTATACTGATATTTTTAACTACAGAAAAACTATTTTTCCTCCAATTTTAAGTAAATAGTTTTAATAATTTTCGTCCTTTCATCTGTTTGGTTATCTGTCTATGTAAACATTGTGAACAAAGTATAGTTCGCAATTTTAGAAATATCTTAATGATCTTTGGCACGAATTATTATTTCGGTATAAGAACTTAGTAGAGATTAACTGTTTTTTTCGAAAATCACGAAAAAATTTGCGTAAATATTTTGTGTGATAACTTTCTTTATATTTGGAATATTTTCACTTCTATACTACGGAAATTATTCACGAAAAACAAAATAAGATCAATACAAAAGTTCTAGCGTAAGTATATTTTTAACAAGAAAAGATAACATAGGTGTATTTTGCGTATCACAGATATTAATGGACCCGAAGTTGTGATCCAAAAATCAACAAGTGTTAAAACTTTAAACAAATTTAAATATCGTTGTCATTTGACCAAATATCTTCAGAGGATAAATTTATTTAAACAATTAACAATATTAATCCCAATTTCATTAAAATAACACTGGCCGACAAAAAATAACTCCCTTAAAGAAGAATAGTTAGACTTTATGGATTTTAATATGCTAATCCCGAATCTGCTTTCAGTTTTTCCATCAGGTCTGGATTCTTTTTTATGGATATGTCTAATATTTCGTCAATAATAAGGCCATTACACGAGTGTATTTCACCATTACTAGTTTATTTATTTATTTATAAGAAAATAAAAAAAAATCTTTAATTTTGCATGAATTTTTTTTTTCGACACTAATTTCTGAATAGCTCCGAAACTGTGGGGTAAATAAAATAAAATAAAATAAAAAAATATTAAGATGCTTTAAATATAGTTTTCGTTTGCATCTTTTGGGGTTTCAAATGCCTAAAGACAAAAAGTTTTCAAGTTACGGTAAAATATTCTCGTATATTCGAATTATTAAAAAAATATGATCTGACGGAGAAAACAAAATATATATATATATATTTTGCCGATCAGTGTAATTTATTATTTCACCTACTTGCATGATAAGTAAGATATTTTTCAATATATTAATGATGACATGTGCTGATGATTATAATAAAAAATATGCCAAGAACGGAAAACTACCCAACTATTTGTACCAACAATGCTGACAGTGACGATAGTGTTTTCTTAAGAATGCAGCAGAGCTGTTGTCATTATTATTAAACAATTTTCCATAGAAGGAGAAGGATTCTCCCACTTAATGCCACTGCGCAGCTTAAATAAACAAAAACAAAATTCAAAATTTTTAAAAAGTTGCCTTTTTACACTTCTCCTTTTTTTTCGCTTTCTGTAACTAAAAAATGACTAAATAACCAAATTATTGCTGATGCGTTGCTAAATGTGGGAACGAATTGAATTGCCTTCCATTCCATTGGATTTAATTGAATATTTTTCATTTCATTTGTGTTTGTTTTAAGGATTATAAAAAAAAGAAAAACAAAAAGAAAATAAAAAAAGTAATTTTGTACATACTCGTATAAATTATGGGCTTCTGAATATGATACAGTCGGACACGGTTATAACGAACACTGGTTATAACAAACTATGGCTACAGTAAACACTTTTCTTCGTATCAAGTATTTTTGTTGTTGTTTTGTACACATCAACATCAGTGATGTCAATTAAATATATTTTCAGTAAATCTCTTGTAGTTTAAAACAAAAACCTGTCAACACTGTTCTTACACCTGTCACGTAAAATCGTTAGTACATATTGCTTTTATAAGCAAAACGTGTCAGTTGATTCGTTACATTTACATTTACGGAAGAGTAATGGTGAACTTTTTTATAACGAACATATTTTTATGATCCTAAGAAGAATATTTCTTATAAAGAAATTGTTTCAAAGATATACGAGTACAAACTAACAGAAGTAACTTTTATTAATTTTAATTAAAATTGTTGGACAAATAAAAATAATTTTCATTAATTTCAATTTAAATTATTGGAAAAAAGAACAAAAAAGAAATTTTATATACTATATTACGTGACGAACCATCACTTAGGGTACTAACTTTCCGAAAACCGCGCTACTTAATGATCCGGCCGTGCTCAGGAAAAATGGTGTGAATTGCTAGACTCTGGTTTACTACATACAACTTTAAATTATAGCTAGCTACTATATATCGAAACTTTATAAAAATAATAAAGTAAAGAAATGAAACCTAAACAAAAGAAAATAACCTGATAGAGAAGAATTGATGGTATTGTTCTATCTATTTTAGATAAGTCTGTAGGGGTATGAAGGAAAATTAAAACAATGTCATATTTGGTTATTATACGAGGTGTGAATAAAAAGTTTAGAAATAAAAATTAATCATAATTTCATTATAAAAATATTATTATTAACGCAAGTGAAATTTCTATATATTTTATTTTTAACTCACCGGATAAGCCTCATTAATTCAGATCTTATTTGACGAGACTCCTTTAGAATTTAGATAATTTTTGTTATTTTTGAAGTTTCACTTAGATAAATTTTAGTTATTTTCGTATCTGGTTGTGTAGTGGAAAAAAATGTGTGTGATATTGTGTATGTTGATGTGTATATAGATGTAAATGTGTATGTAGATAAATGTGTATGTAGAAAATTTTAACACAAAATAAAACAATATTAAGAATAACGTAATGAAATTAAAAAAATTATGTTGTTTAAACAGTTAAAACAGTTAAATGAATTGGACCAAAAAAAAAAAAAAAATATATATATATATATATATATATATATATATATATTTTAATTTTTATGTTCGGTGTCAGTATTATTATCAAAATTATGGGCATATATATATATATATATATATATATATATTTATCGGATGGATTATGCAAATTCAAATGAAGTTTCAGTATCCAAATTATCTCCAAGATACACAACAAATGTGAAAATTGCAAAGAATAACTATTCGTTCTTAATAATCTTCTTAAAAATATATAAGATAACTAGGGATTCAAGGCACAAATCTGATTCTTCTTAATAACTACAATATGTCCTGTGACAATATTCCTTTTCTGTCCTTAAGAATAAGATCATTTGAAGTTGCAAAAAGAAAAATACTTAAAAATACCTTTTTAGATGTGTAAGAATTTGTCTTGAAATTTTGTTTGGAGAAGACAAATTCAATAAACATTTCCTATTTTAATTAAAATTCGAAGTCTGTGTTCACACAAAGCAATTTTTCTTGCTGAAATTCTGAATTCGTGTGAGGGAGAAAGAGAGGGAATATGAAAGAGAACAAACTTGTCTGGACTTCAAAATTCGTTTTGTTTTTAATTTTCGAACTTTAAAACAAAAACAAATCGAGAAAATTAAAGCAAGAATTGCTGAAGTAAAATTTTGTATGTTTAGAAGAAAAGATAGAAAAATTGCTGAGTGTGAACTCAGACTAATTTCAGTTTATTTTTTTTTTAATACGGAATTCAAATGTTCTGATAAAATTTTAAAATCGAATAATAAAAATTTGAATTGTAGTTTCGAAATAAAAAATACGAAATTTCTTTAACCGACCTCACAATAGCTGATGATATATAATAGTTTTTTGACCTTTTTAACATAACGCACAAGCATTTATTAAAAATAGAAAAAAATATAACTGAAATTATAAAAGGACAAAAATTAAATGTTAGAAAATCGCTATCCCTCAAAGAGTAAAGATCTCAAAACCTGATCTTCAAATCTTAAAATCTGGGTAATAAATGAAAACATTGAATTAGCATTAAAAAATATAATTAATTTCAATGTCAAATGACTGATAAATGCAAAAAATATTCTTCCTAATATATTAAAATTAATATTCATATTTAAAGGAAAGAAATATGCTTTAATTACAAATATTATTATCGTAGTGAAATACATTACATTAGTAAATTTTTTTTTTTTTTGGTATTTTATAGATAAAACGAACTAAGTTTATAACGAACTGAATTTGTCGGTCTCTTCGAGTTCGCTATAACCGTGGTCGACTGTATTTAAAAAATAAGAACGAACGAAAAAAAATTATGGATGATTGGTCCTCTTCTGTTTCGTTTTAAATTGTTGAGGTTGACATTTAATGTCGACAACATACAGCAGAAGCAGCAGCATCATTATGGCACTCTAACCAGCCCTCTCAACGAGATCCAGCAACTGTTGCAGTAGATGAAATTCATTTTTTTTTTTTTTTTTTTTGATTTTAATGACATTAAATTGTGTTTTCTTAATATTTATCTCATCAAGATGATCTACAACGAAAAACGCATCACAGGCATAACCAATATGTTACATAGTGTGTGTATGTCTGTCAGTCTCTTCGTATGGGTGTGGACCCTCAAAAAGATTTTGATTTAAAAAAATTTTAATTTAGATTTTGTTATTGTTTGTTTTGTGATAATTATAAGTTTATTAAATGGTTTCAGTAATAGCACATGTTTAAAAAAAGAAAGAAAAAAAAATCAGTTTAAATCTTAAATATACATAAATGATAAATGGACAGCAAATATTTTCTTGATTTAGAATAATCTCAAGTATTCTTTTTATATTTTTGTAAAAAAAAAAATCTAAAGGTTTTTTACAAAACAATTTAAGTATAATTTTCAAGATCAAATAATGCGAGTGAAAAAAATCATATATTTCTGTTATGATTAAGGAGGAATGTTGAGGGGAGGAGACTTGAACGATCTCATGCCATATAGTTATACACCTAAGAGATCACATTGTCATGTTGTGCGCTATCTAATTAATGCAAACCATATACTATTTATATGATATCCTTGTCAAGTCTGAATTTCCTTAACTTTCCTTATTCCACTCCTATGAGATGAGTTAGATCTGCCATCTTAATTACCATCTTAATCAGATCAGTTTCATTCACTCTTAACAGACTCATACTTCTATTCTCATCTGGTTCTCCTAAGAGTATTTTGGTTATTATGACCACTGTATCAATATTCCACGGTGTTATTTTTTTTTTTTTGCTTCAAAAGGTATAATTTTATATAGGTGTAGCAAAGGAGTGTAAAAATTTTAAGTTTGGAAGAGGCTCCACACATCCCTCAGGAGCGGAGCTATTGTAGACAAAATAGGGTATGTCTGACATAGAAAACATTTAACCGCTTGTCAAATTGTTTTTCCTTTCCGATTTCAAATGTAATATATTTTAACACCTTCTTAAATCACTCGATAAGACCTTTAAAAAATATGATTGCATGTACTATTTATCACTTATAGTTTTCAAGTTATTTGCATTTGAAATTTCAACTATCTCAATTTTGCCAAATCTGGATCCAGTTTTTTTAATATATAGTCCCATACCGATTTTGTAAAATTTTTATCCAATTAGTTAAAGAACAAAATTATGTATTAAATAAAAAAAACTAGAAGTCGAAATCTCTTATGAGTTCAAAAACAATTTGAAAATTTTAAAAATGATAACTTTTTGTGTTTTCTTTTTTTTGGGCGGAAAAGTGTCTACGCTCTTTCCTCTCTAAAAGAAAATTTTCTCTAAGAACATATAATAATTTTATACTTTTCTGAAAGATATATTCATACAAATGATTCTAGAATTAAAAACAAGCCCAAAAAACCCAACATTACTAAGTACCTATTTTAAATAAAAATTTTGATTTTAGCCTAAATGTTCTAAAATGCCAAAGATTAGTTCTGTAAATCGCATACAGTTTCGAAAACTT
This sequence comes from Protocalliphora azurea, assembly GCA_932274085.1. Classification (NCBI taxonomy): domain Eukaryota; kingdom Metazoa; phylum Arthropoda; class Insecta; order Diptera; family Calliphoridae; genus Protocalliphora; species Protocalliphora azurea. The sequence continues at coordinate 69,944,722 of OW026522.1, read as the reverse complement.
CAATGTATTAAAAAGAGTTTGCCAATGGGTCTTTTACAAACCTGCAATAAATGTGGACTTTTGGGCAAAATTAAAAAAGAAATACATTTTTGAGATTTTTGTCGGTTTTTTTTTTTGGGAATTATGTGCTTTATTTTACCAACATCTTAAATTTTTCTACACATTACTATTTCAAATGATTTCAAATTATAAATTCAAAAAATCTCTGAAAACTTCGCTAAGACATCTTAACAAAATCAAATATTTATAGTTTCTCCAAAAACCAATTTTTTACAAAAGTTTTATTTTAGTTCCAAAAATCAGAGAAACTATGGACTTAATTTTCTTCAAATAAACTTTCCTAACTAGCTGTCATAATTCTTAATTATGTGTAAAAGGAATGAAGTCAATATCTTTAATAAAGCGAAATCTACGACATTATAAAATCTAGTATTTCACGAAAAATTACTCTTTTTGCGTATTTTAGCACAAATGCACATTCGAACTTTGGCTACGGGAACAATTTGTTTATTTAGTTATAACATTTTTAACAACCACAATAGTGCAATGTTTTTGGGATTTTTCGAAACATATTAAACTTTATAGTAGCGTAATTTTGGTCCAATAAAAGATATTGACTTCAATCTTTTTATACGCACAGAAAAAAGATTGGTTGGATATCGCTTTCCGCTGTATACATTTAATAATATGAATCAATTTTCTATTAGGCTTATTATAATTTTGTGAATATGTTTTGTGAATGTTTCTCCTTTTATAAAGATAACACGGTGCTAATATTTACATTAATGTTCCAATCATAATATAGTTAGTTAATATAACCAGTATATTCTGTTTTTACAAATAAAATAACAATTCAGAAGAGATAGGAGATATTTCGAGCTTTTATGATCGGTTTTATATCGAATATTTTAATTGTGACAATTAATCGTTACAACATAGATTTACGATACTACTACCAATATTCAGTTGCAGTAAACAATATTGTACTAGAGTCATTTATTTAAAACAAAACTTTTCTTTTTTACATTAAAAAAAAAAAATACAAAAGAAAATTATATTTATAAAAATAATAATTATTTAAAGAAAAAAAACTCAAAAAATAAAAAAAAAAAAAGAATTTGAATTTCAAAAAGGAATTTATTTAAAATGGAATAAATAGTACGAATAGTGTCTAACAAATAAATAAACATGTAAATAATCAGATATTTTCATTCTTTAAGAAGGATCAATTGAACGATTCCTTTAAAACAGGAGTGAAGACAATTACTTACTTATTTATCAACTGAATTATTGTTCTAAAAATAAATATATCAACCAATTATTTAGTATTAAGAACTGAAATATTTAGTAATCACAATAAATATTTGTGATAGTTGGTGCAATCACCCAAATTCGATTGGCAAAAAATTCACTTGTCACAAAGAAACCATATTCTCTGTGTATGTAATTAAGAATTATGTCATCTAGATAGAGTAGAGAATTTTGGAATTAAATTAAAAGTTTTGTAAAAAAATTGGTTTTTGGGGAAACTATAAATATTTGGTCTTTAATAAAATCTTGGTTTGTTAAGATATCTTAACGAAATTTTCAACGATTGTTGACTTTAGCATTTTAAATTATAAAGTGTAGAAAAGTTTAAGATTTTTGCATAAAAAGAATCCCACAATTCCCAAGGTGGTACCCTATTTTGAGCACTTCTCTGCTACTACTGTGAAATTGTATGTCCAACCAGCCGATTAGAAGTTATTATTTATTCTTTCCCACTGTGCATTATAACAAAACAAATTTATCTTCATTGTTAAGCAAAATATTTAAAATCAAAAGAATAAAAATTTCTTAAAAGTGAATCTTAAAATTTCATCCTTGTTGTGAGTGCGTATTTATCAAATTGTAAAATATCATGTACAACAGAGGTTCCCATAATAACTCACCTCGCGATCATTTCAGTAATTTTTCATTTTCCTGCGGACTCCCAGCGATATATGAATTATTTAATAATACAAATGCAAAATAAGTAAGAAATATTTGCAGTTGCCAAGAAAATATATATTGAATGCATTAATTCCCATAATTTTTTAATAAGAAGCGTTCCTAACCACTTTTTAACTGGTCGCGAGTTATGTTATTTTACTAACAGAGTTCAAAAATATATACAACTTGATCAATTCGTTGCTATTTAAAAACTGATTTATTTTTCTTCAAGTATTAAAAATGAAAATTTAAAAACTAATTTACAAATTTCAATTTCTTAAGAATTAATTTTAATTATTGCTTAGTTTAATTTATTTATTGTGTATATTGTTACAATTCCTTATAAATAAAAATGTGTATTTAACAATTATGTTTTATTTGGGTATTTATGTTTTATTATTGCTTACTTGCATTTATTTATTTAATTTATTGTTACAATTCCTTAGAAATAAAAATGTGTATTTATCAATTATGTTTTATTGGTGTTTTATTATTGTTTAGTTGAATTTATTTATTTAATTTTGTTGTTACAATTCTTTAGATATAAAATGTGTATTAAGCAATTGTTTTATTTGGCGGTATCCATAACTCGCGCAACATGAGGCAGAGCATGGTCATTATTCGTTCAAAGCTCTTTTCATAATGATCAATTGTGTTGACCACAGGTCTCTCATGATCGTTTCATCCTATTATAGCAGCGCATAATAGATGACACACTTTCTGATCCCATTAAATACAGAGCATTACTTGAGTGTCATGGTTATTTGGCTATGGTGTCAATTTCCCTGATTGGTCGCGCTTTGGATTATCATATTGGTTCCGCTTTTCATTGCCCGTAACAATTCTATACTTTTGAATAAATCCAAGTGCTTTTAAAACCTTAAAATTGTTGCTTGATCTACTCTCAATTATCATGTACTTAATGACTATATTAGATATTTTAATACTTTAATTGATTCGTTTATTCTTCCTTTTATTCCGACAAAAACAAAAACTAAATGAATTTATACACAATTATATACCTCTTCGAGGACCCCTTAAAAAATTACTACAGACCCTAGAAGTCCTTGGCCCCCCAGTTTTTGAACCTGTGATGTACAACATTTCTATTTACAAAATTACAATAAGTCAAATAGAATATTGATTCAAATTATTAAATTTATATAGTGATAAGCGATATCCAACCAATATTTTTTCTACGTGTGCAAAAAGATTGACATCAATATCTCATATTGGACCAAAACTACGTTACGATAAAGTTCAATATGTTGCAAAAAATCCCAAAAACATTGTACTGTTGTGGATGTTAAAAAGTCATAACTAAATAAATAATAATAAACAGTTTGTTCCCGTTGCCAATGTTCGAATGTGTATTTGTGCTTAAATACGCAATAAGAGTAATTTTTCGCGAAATATTGGTTCTACAAAAGATATTGGCTTCATTCCTTTTACACATAATTAAGAATTATGTCAGCTAGATAGGAAAATTTATTTGAATAAAAATAAGTCCATAGTTTTTCTGATTTTTGAAACTAAAATAAAATTTTTGTAAAAAAAAAAATTATTTTTGGGAGAAACTATAAATATTTCATCTCTAGTAAAATCCTGATTTGTTAAAATGTCTTAACGAAATTTTCAGAGATTTTTAAATTTTTTAATTGAAATGGTTATGCGTAGAAAATTTTAAGATGTTTGTAAAAGAAATCCCATAATTGCCATTTTTTTTTTAAATTTTGCCCATAAAGTCCACATTGGCAAACTTTTTGGAATACATTTGAGTTTTCGAAACTATATTCGGTTTGTAAAACTAGCCTTTGCGATTTTATAACAATTAAACTAAAGACAAAATTTTGATTTAAAATAGCTCAAATTCAGGATGTTCTGTACCCAGCAATGTTAGGTGTTTGGGCTTATTTTTAATTCTAGAATCATATCTATGAAGATACCTTTCAGAAAATTATAAAATTATTATATGTTCTTAAAGAAATTTTATTTTAGAGAGGAAAGAGCTTAGACAAAAAAATCATAATTTATAAAATTTTCAAATTTAAAACGGTTGTTTTGAACTCGTAAGAGATATCGACTTCTAGTTTTTTTATTCGATACATAATTTTGTTCCTTAACTAATTCGATAAAAATTTTATAAAATTGGGTAAAAATATTGTATTATATATTGAAACAATTGGATCAAGATTTGGCAAAATTGAGATAGTTGAAATTTCAAATGCAAATAACTTGAAAACTATAAGAGATATAAAAGATACACGGACGTTTTACAAACGTCTTATTGAAAGCTTTAAGAAGATGTTAAAATATTTAAAATCGGATAAGAAAGAAAAATTTAACAAGCGGTTAAAAATTTTCTATGTCGGAGGTACGTATTTTGAACTACAGTAGTTCTGCTTCTGGGGGCCATCGTTCAAAATTTAATATTTTATTCGAAGTTACAGATTTATTTCACCTAAATTTTTACTGGCCCAGTTGCATTGTCTGATCGCACGTACTTCCGCTTGAAAAAACATATTGTGTTTAGGTAGTCGGAAGCATAGTCTCGTTTCAGGTTCTTCTATATATAGAGTCCCAGTCCGGTTCTATCCCCTAATTTAGAACCATCCGTATAGCGACTTGTCCCCACTTGCATCTGAGTCGGGGTTTCAAAAGATTTTTGATCTGGTATCAGCGTAATACAATAGGCAGCAATAGTTACATTATACATCCTATCTGATATTTCCGCAATGTGCATAAATTTTTCCAATAAATTATGTATTGGTGATTTGTGGTCCAGGTTGTTGATTGTTTTGAGGCGATTTCCGTAAGAGCAAACTAGTCCGTTGGACAAATAGAATGGTTTTTAAAGCCTTTGCAAGTGTTGTTTTGATCGCACCTCTTATTCCTAGGCATCACGTTCGTTGAGCCTATTGTAAGATTTTTACATTGCATTTCTTATCCATAGATGTCCATTTAATGTGCGATCTTAGTTTTTATTGTGGACATAAAAATTTCAATTTTCTCCGAGTTTACTTTACGTCCTCATTTACGAGTCCAGTTTAGTTCTATGTTTAGAGACTCTTCCGCACTTCTGAATAATTGATTTGGATTCCCCTTAGAAGTATTACGACGTCGTATAAGATTCATTATGAATTGTGATATCCCATAAAAGAGGTGATATTATGCCACTCTGTGGCGTATCACGTTGTACATTATCTCTGAGATTTATGTCATATAAACCGCAGTTAATCCATCTGTTCTTTAACATGTGATCGATCCAGTCTCTAAGCTCCTGTACAATCTAACCTGACATGATTCACATAACCCCCCTTGACAAGTTTAGGTATAAAGACTGCCCTTGCTTTCTGCCAATATTCCGGCATATATGCGTATATTAGACATGCGTTATATATATCGACAAGATAAGTAAATATTAGATCCTCCTCATTTTGTGGGAGACCCGGAAAAATTTATCCAGTCCCGTTGCTTTAAATGGGGATAACCTTTTTATAACATTTTTAACTATATCAACGGTAATTCATGGAACATCCTGTCTCACATCTCTTTCCGCCTGCTGCACTTCTATATGTTTTGCTAATTAGGTTGAAAAGAAGGTGGTCAACCATATCGCTTATCAGAATTTTGTTAATTTGATGTTATCTACCTGTACGCAGAAAAGCTTCCAGAAGTTACGTTTTGCCTAACTCATGATTTTTGTACCCACTACGTTTCTAAGTTTCTTATAGCAAGCGTCCCAGTGAGCCGATGATTTTTTAAGATGGGCTCTGTTGAATACTCTTCGAATCTCCTTTACAGTTTTCCCTGCTATTCTCGAAGTGGGAAACTTTCCGAAGTTTTACCAATTGGTTTTTGCCTTGTTCGGAAATTTTTATGATTAAAAAAACTTCAAAATTGTCCTATCTCGATGTTTTTTCAGAAATAAGGAGAAATAATTTATCGATCATTTGTCCCAAACGATTCGAAATCTTTGCTATTACTTTGTAATTTATTCCACGTTAGAAATTAAAATGGGGAAAACTTTGACTAAAGCTAACTAAAAAGCTTGGCTTAATATGATCTGTAACTAGCAGTTAATCGACATCAATCTATTTAACCATTACTCATCGATATTTAGCCTATTAAAATTAGACTATAAACTTTTTTTAAAAATCACTAAACTTTTAGAATTTTATCCCATAATTTCGTCTCAATTTTTCTAGTACGTAACAAAATTTTATTGCAATTTTTTCACAAAAAAAAAGTATATGCGATATAATACAAAAACATTTTGATTAATACCACGACAAAAAATTGCTGAAATAATAACAATATTTTGCTACAAAGAACTTAAAATAATAAACTCAACTGACTTGAACTAAATTGAATTAAAAATGTAATAGAAATAGAAACACATTAATGAAGAAGTTATACAAAATTCTCAATGAAATTGAAGCGCTACACAAACTCGATCACACAAAAACAAAAGAAACAAAAATCTTAGAAATGATCAAGTCATAATAAACATTATTAAATATTAGCAACAATAAAGAAAAATAAGCCATCACCAGTCATTTGAAATCAATCTTAAACAAATATTGTAACAAACGATCAAAAAAGAAATTCCATACTGATTGAAGGGATATTAAAATGTAAATTTTGTGGTATGACAGCGCCATCTGGTGGCGTTTATACAGTATTCGAAACTAGAGAAAAAAATAATAGCTTTTTAAATAAATAAACTTTCAAAACATACTGACACCTTTATTTATAGATCAAAATCGCAAAAAAAAACAAAAACAGTTTTTTCTTTTTGCAAAATATTCAAATACATTTTTTATATCTCCCTCTTAGTGTTTGATGTTGTTGGTTGTTGAAGCGGGCCGGCAGACGGAAAATAAAATTATAGAAAAAAGATTAATGAAAGATCAAAGATTTGATATGTTGTTGATTTTTTATTTGTTGGTTTCAGAGCCGACATCATCATCACCATCTAGAGCAGTCAATCAATCACAGAAGCAAAAACAAACTAAACGATTCCTTTTTGTTAACAGGGTGGTACATTGTGATCATTGGTGTAGGTGTTGGTGTCGATGATGGCATTTGGCTGTTTAAAGGCCATAAAAAATTTTATTAAAAATTTTCCAATATTTTTTTGTGCAGCATCTTATTCAATGTTTTACGAGTTTTTAGTGGGGCGTCTAAGATTATTGGCCATAAAGTCGGATAAAAAATTAAAAGTAAGTTTACTAAACACTCTTTGTAAGTTTTTGCAAACAATTCGAGTTTTATGATCCCAGCAAGATGCTTAAAAATAGAGTAAAATAAAGAGGCATGCGAATATTTGTATTAGAAAAGAATTATATGAATTTAGTTTTCATGAAGGATATGGGAAGAGACTGAGCATCGTCCTGAAATTAGATTGGATTACTGAAACATTTTTCAGAAGGTGTTATATTATTGATACAAGGGTCGTAAAATATCTTCACTCTTTGGGTCAAGTATATCGTTCTGGGGGTCAGTTTAAAGAAGACCGATGATTTCAGTTTAAGACCACCTCCTTTGAATTGTATATCTCTCAAATATTTTAAATATATAGGTCCCCAAATTCTCTTAGAAAGTCGCTTAAAATCGAAACTTTTGGTAAAATATGGTCTTAAACCATATACTGTAAAAAAAAAAAACGCAAATATTTAACTAAAATTTTCTCAGAATATATATATATATTTATAAATAGTCTGAAAAAAATTATATATATATATATCTCAAAAGATCAGAAATTCTTTCCAGAACTTTTCTATTGAAACTTGGAAAATACTGGTTCAAAAATAGATATTTTAAAAAAGGAATTAATTTTTGCCACAAAAAAAGCGTCGAAACTTTTTTCCTGAATTTGTCTGCTGATGATATGATCTAAATCCGTTCATTAGTTAAAAATGCATTTTTGACCGATATCCAAGTCCTAAATAAGCACGGAATTGGTTTTTATATAGATCGATCACAAAAACTTTTCCTGAATTTCGGTTTTTGAATCAATGAGATCGGTTTATAAACAACCGAGTTATTCTCAAATTTATTCTATAATTTTTTTAATGTCTGCTTGCCTTGTTGTCTGCATTCTTGCATAAATCTATCATAAATATTTCTTTCAAACTTCGGTTATTTTAAATCAGTCAAATCGGTCAATAAATTTTTCTCCATACCTTTTTTATTGTCTTACATCTTACACCCCTGCTAATCGGTTCATCCTTTAAAGAGTTTTAAAAATGTGGGCGTAATATAGGCGTAAATATTGGCGCTGCATCTAATCAAGATCCAACATAACCTATAAGACTCTATAGTGCAAACACTATCTGTGCGTCATACTTCGTATAAATAGCTTCATTAATAACGTGTAAATTTGAAAGAATAGATTTTTTTAAAGTAGACGTAAAATATGGGTATGAGTTCAATCGAGATCTAACAAAGCCTATAATTACCTCTGGCACTGGTAGTATCTGTGTGTCAAATGTCGTGAAAATCAGCCGGTTTATATGTACTTATATTATAAGGAATTATAAAATCCTGATTCTATTTCAAATTTATATGAAAATTCAAATTATTTTAAGTTTTTAGTGTTTTTAATTGCATCCAATATAATGTATTTCATTTTTATATAACACATTTCAACACGGGTGAAGGGTATTCAAAATTCGGCACAGCCGAATATAGTACTCTAACTTGTTTTTAATTAAAATTCATTAAAAAACTCGAGTTTTATATTTTATGTCGCTCTAAAACATAAAAAATCTGTTCAATACATGAAACTTTAAACCATATACCTTCGGACCTAGTTTCAATTCAAATAAACTTTACAATTCTTCTCTAAAATGCGCACAAAAGTTTTAGTACCACCTCCTACGGGGTGGGACCATGAGCAGATGTTGACAAAATTGACGTTTTTTAAAATACCCATTTACCAATTTATTTCAACACCGAAAAGGTATACTCATTTAAACTACTAGAAAATGTCGCACATTCCAATAACTGAAAATATACTTCGTTTGAAGATTTAAATAGCATAGCTATCTGCTACCATATTGCTGGGGTGCTCATTTCAGTAGAAGTCTTCTTCGCAAATCATCCACTCATCAAAAAAATTATTACCTTATATTTTTCAATTAACACAGTTGTTTCATTTTACAACAAAATTTAATTAGTAGATTCAAGCAAAAATAAAATAAATAGTAAAAATTATTATTTTTTTTCTAATTTAATCTTTTTTATCTTTTTATGTTATTTTTATCTTTTCTGATGAAATGAATTCAATTTGGATGGCTTCGATTCATACCCTTGCTTGTGTGAGGTCGATTGAAATTCGTATGTCGAATCGCAATTTCGGTGGAAGCAATGTTATGGTTTGGGCAGCCTTTTCTGCTGCAGGAAAATCAAAAATATGTTTTATTCGAACCAAAATGAACAGTGCAATTTATAATGAACTGTTGGAAGATGCTCTTCTCTCATTCATGGATGAAAAAATGAATGAAGATTGCATATTCCAACAGCATAAGGCTTCAATCCATGTCTCGAACAAATCTAAATTGAGATTTAATGAACCTAGTCTTCCACTATTGGACTGACCGGCTTCCAGTCCGGTTTTAAATCCAATGGAGAATCTGTGGGGTACATGGCTCGTAATGTTTATGCAAGAAATTCACAAAATGAAACTGTAATGACAATAACGGAGTTAAAAATAAAAATTAAGCAAGCCTGGGAAGAAGTAGGCAGTGATTTTCCTCAAAAATTAGTCGAATCAATGCCAGATTGAATTCTTGAAGTTATCCAAATCCAAAAGTTCATCAACACATTATTAATAATGATAAATTGGTTCACTAGCTTCTAATATTTTCAATATATATCCCAATATTTTTACCGGAATATCTAAAATTTTTACCCAAATAGTTAAGAAATAAAATTGTCTATCGAATAAAAAAACTAAGTCGATATCTCTTACGATTCCAAAAATAACCGATTTTATAATTGAAAATTTAAAAAATAATAATCTTTTTGCCGAAAAAATGTCTACAATCTTTTTTCTTTAAAATAGAATTTTCTTTAAGAGGATATAATTATTTTATACTTTTCTCAAAGGTACTTTCACAGAGATGATTCCAAAATTGAAAACAAACTCAAGCACCGAATAGGACTAAGTAAAAATCCTGCGTGATTTGATCTATTTTATATAAAAATTTTTTAATAACAATTATTTTTTGGAGTAACTATAAATATTTTATCTCTAATAAAATCTTTGTATGTTAAGATATCTTAATGAAATTTTCTGTTGTTGATCTTGTCAATTAAAATAGTAAAGTTAAAAAAATACGATTTTTGTAAAAGTAATATCACAATTTGGAAAAAGCCGTTGGCAAACTTTTTGGAACACATTAGAGTTTTCGAAACTGTATTCGGTTTCTAGAACAGGGCTTTGGTATTTTAGAATATATATGTTAAATTAAAAATTTTAATAAAAATTGGTCAAATTACCGTAGGGTCTGTACTTAGTCTTATTAGGTGGTTGAGTTTGCTTTAAATTTTTGCATCATCTCTTTTTGGAAAATACAAAAAAAAAAAAAAAAAGAAAAACACAAAAACTCATATTTTTCAATTTCAAAATCGGTTATTTTTGAACTCGTAAGAGATAACGACTTCAATTTTTTTGTTCGATAGATAATTTTGTTCTTTAACTAATTGGGTAAAAATTTTCGAAAATCGAATAAAAATATTGGGCTTTATATTAAAAAAAAACTAGATCAGGAAATAGCTTGAAAACTATAAAAGATAAATAGCACACACAAGCTTTATCGAGGGCTTTAAGATGATATAAATATATTCTAAATCGGATAAGAAAGAAATTTTTGAGAATCGGTTAAAATTTTCTATGTGTGAGATACCCTATTTTGAACTTCAGTAGCTCCGCTCTTGAGGGGTGTGTGGGCCCCCTTCTAAACTTATAATTTTACGCTCCTTTGTTAGACCTATGTGAAATCTTATATAAATCTAACCTGCCGATTATAAGTTACAGATTTATTTTATTTTCGATTTTGGCCCACTGTGCAAAACCTTATACGTTACTAAAATTTTAAATGCTATTTTGTTTGGAATAAAATGAGATTTTGCACTATAAAATCATTTAAAATCTCAAAAGGTTTTCATCACTTTTTTTTTTTTTGCTCTTTGGGTAAAAAGTTAAAAATGCATAGGATGCTTAAGTAAGTTATTTCATATCAAATCTGATAAGTTTAACTGTTTTCGTTCAATTTGAAAATAATAGATCTTGTTATATTGACAACAAAATTGTCTTCAAAAATTATTGCAGATTTGCATGGGCTTTTATACAAAAATGTGTAATAAATTGCAGTTAAAATTGAAAAATGGTGGAAAACTTTTATTTTTTAAATGTTTTTCAAAAATTTACAGTTAATATTTAACCAACACATAAATAAATATATACGATTGAAAGGCTGATCAGTCTACTTCCCAGTAGTATTGAAAAGGAAAAAAATTACAAAAGAATAACAGAATTAATGAAACATTTAAACAGAAAGCTACATAAAAACAGTTTTTTTTTAGCAAAACTAAGAATTTTGGGATATATTGAACATTTCTTAAATTGATTTGAAATGTCCTCAAGATACTGTGGTAGAAGTCACAGATCCAGCTGCATTTAATTCAAATTTTGAAAGCTTTAAATCGATAAATATTTTATGATGTACAAATTACTGATAATTTACTGAGTAAATTGACATTTTTACTTTTGTTTTGTTTTAAATATTCGCTCAACTGTAAGCGGTCAAAAATAGCATATGTTGCAGCAAATATATTGAAATAATACGCCGTCTATTTACTCAGTGTGAGTTTTTTGTCCTTTTAACAAAGGTGACTATCTAGTTTTATAAAAATTTATTACGGAATTTAACATTTGTGATGGCATATTTAAAGTGTTATACTCTATAGTTTCGCGGACTACAACTTTTGGCATTCTTCCAGATTCGGCCCGATTCTTATTTTGTTTATTTATATGGTTTATTGTTGTTATAAAATGTCCAATTTGGTTTGCCTATGCTTGGCCGTTTATTTGTTAATGTACTTTTTATACACAGTGAATGTTCCCAAACGCACCCTTATTTTATCAAAGTTGTAAAAATATCTTGATGAAATCTGTCAAGAATAATTATTTTAAATTGGTTATGATAGGTTCATTATATTACCCAACATCCATACAAAATGTCTTCTCTCATAAATACCTTTAATACACAAATATTTTAATGAAATTCCGTACAAATAAATTTTATTTAATTTTAAATATGTGTGCCAAATTTTAATCGAGATCAGTTCATAATTGATCATAGTTCCCATATAAACTCCGTAGACGAAAATCATTTTCACGTGTATAAATCCCATATAAACGTTAGTTAGTATTAAAATTATATTTGTCACAAACAACTTTTACACAAGTAGAAAGCAAAGTGAGAAATTTTATGAGTATCGGTCCATAATTTGATATAGCTACCATATAACGCCCACTTTCGGAAATTTCTCTAAATCAGCATAACATTACGACTCATATATATGAAATATGGGCGGTCACCCAAAAGGTCTGGCATATATTATAATTAATCCAATAATGTGCACTATATACGGCCAAAGTTTCATGTTTATAGGTTTTAAAATTAAAAGGTAACATTGTGGCAAATATAGCAACATGATTGTGTTAAATTATTTGTAAATTTTTTAATTCTATGTTGGAGAAACTAGTCTGTCTTGCGATTACTGGAGCAACTCGAATACTCAAAGAAGTCAGGCGAACTGAAGCATTACTATATGATCATAGGTCATTCTGGAGTTAGGTAAACTGATGCATAAGAGAGAAGAGAAGATAAGAATTCTGATTAGGGAAGACTTCGAGACTAGTCGATCTCAGTTTTCATGAATAGTTTTAAGACGAGGAAGTCTGTTGATTCAAGTATTTTTGAGTGTTAGCCTCCCAATGCCTTTGAAATTACCAAATGCCTGTACCGTTTTCCAGCTAAAATTGCACGCCATCGATATAGCAATAAAAAATAATTAGTCGAGGCTGAACTGCAAATTTTTTGCTTCTAGACTATGAGATCTCATTTTTTACGTGTGATTCTAAGACACGAATGGTTATTGGTTCGGATATAACATTCCGCTATATTAAGGCATAAAATAGCGCTTTTGGTTCAGAGAAGATAAAATTGTTTCCTTAATTAAGGTGAACTTAAATCATTAGACAATATTACATTTTATTTCATGACATGGATATATCAGATTTCTAGTATCAGAATAAACCAAGTTGAAAAGTTGATGAAGGACAATGTATATACATACATACTTAGATAATGAAAGTAGTAGAATAATTTTGATTATTAGAATATTAGTTTTTTTGCTGCATCTTTTTAAAATTATTTCTTACAAAAACAATTTAAAAACTCAATTGGATTTTCCACTGCTAAAACAGACAAATTCATAAATATAGATAGATGCATAAATTTAATCACAAATTTCGATGACCAAAAAAAAAAAAATGAAAGTATAAATAAACAAATATTCAACCATACAACCGAATGATATTTAACAACATCTTTTCCCTTATAAAAGCAAGCAGGGCAATCATGTCACCAGACAGAGATACGCGCACTCATACAAATATAGCCAATACTGTCACCATTACCACCACCAGTGACAACAGACGGATCATTACATTACTTCTCTTCTATATAGATTCTAACATGCTGTTGATATCAATTGCTACTCCATTGGAATCACATTGTTGTTTTGGGTTGTGTCCTAAATAAACAATTCACCATTTGCCACTGCTGTTGCTGTTGCTACTTCTGTCACTATTCCTTTTTCTTTATTCTTTGGCTGGTATTGTTGGCATATACTTGTATTTAATGCCAAAGTGGTTTTCGTTTTTAGTACAAGTAACAATGTGTGTATGCGTATCTTTATATCTTCCAGTATTATTAGGTATATGATTCAGTTTTTATTTTATATGACTTGATTTTTTTTTTTTTTTTTGTAGTTTAATTTTGTCGTTAAATTACATCCATTTCCAAGCGACAGAAACCGCATCTTAACGCATTTATGCTAAATAAACATTTACTGTCATGGCTTATTGAATTGTCATCATCTAAACAGTTGTGTGTAAAATAAGAGTATATTTGTATCTCTGTCTATGTATGTGTTTGTATTTAGTAAATAAATTTGTATATAGATATGTATACATACATTTCTTTATACAAATGTAGAAGATATTTAAAATTCATTTTTGTTATTTGTTTCACTTTAACAGTCTTTTTGTCACTGCAACCACCATTATCTCTGTAGATTGCTACTTTTTTATATTCACTTCAATGCTAAATTGTTCATCATGCCAAAAATTTAACAAACTATTTCCATTAACATTTATCAAGACAGAATGTTAAGTATGAAATCGTACAGAATAATTGTCGATATTGGTATGCATGTAGAATCATTTCGTGCAGGGGACGCGAAAGTTATAGCGATTCTATGTTGAACATATAAAACATTACGCGCGATATCAAATAAAATTATGATATTTTCAATGTTTGATGGTATTAGTGAATAATATTTTAGGGTTTTCTACACAGAAATTATTACCTAAAATTTTTCAATTAACACAGCTGTTAGGTTTCCTACAAAAACTTAATTCAATCGGTAATTAGTTATATTTTTTTCGAAAAAATTACACAATTTTGACGTTTTTTTTTATTTCAAATCAATTTAAAAAGAAAATAAAACAATTTAAAATATGTGCATTTTTGTCATCCGACAACAAACTAATAAATATATTTTTTAAAAATTTATCCTAATTGATTCGCGTAGTATTGCATAAATAACATCTTATTAAAGATCTTACACATATAGTAAATGTATAATTTTATGTAATATTTATTTTTAAAAATTTATGTAAATTTTACTGATGCACAGGTTGGATTAATGAATTATAAAAATGGACCTTGCGGCTGACATGAGAAAGAAGTAAGTGCCTGGACCGAATGGAATGTATGTTTATGTAAGTATAATATATTCAACACTACATATTCTAAACTATTCCATTAACATTAATTTAATTAATTATATTAATTTAATTATATTAATTTTAATTATATTAATTTTAGCCTAAACAAAGAAGCGCCTATAATTTGGCCAACATAACATGACGATATTAATGTCTCCTTTTCATGTCTTAATCAAAAGAACCTTTCTATTTATCTATGTATCTGCGGAGAAAAACTTTCATGAGCTGATATTTATACTGATGGAGCTATGAGTGAATGAAATTCATAGAAGCTAGAGTCAACAGTTATCATCAACATTAGCAAGAAACCAAAAACGAGGGGCTGCAATTGAGGGAAATAAAGCACAATAATCAAAAGAACATAAACATGATTTTAAAATAATATATATATATATTACTATATGACATAAAAAAAAGAAAATATAAATAAGAAAAGAAATAAAAAGTAAAAAAAGCAATTAGCAAATTCAATCTACTACTTGATTAATGTAATTCAAAAGCACTTTAATACTTTGATTCGCTAAATTAATACGTTGTTTAAAATTTATATTTTTTCAAATTATATTTTTAATTAAATTTTTAAAAGTGTTTAATTGGAAATCAATTGCAATTATTAGTTATTGGTATAATCATTATGGTGATAGATGCAAATTTAAATATGTATCTTTTTTGATTGAATGAATCATTGTGGTAATTAAAATCATTTTTTAAATTTTTCTGTGTAGTAAAATTAGAAGAAAATGTCTTTATACAAAAATTATGATTTTTTAAAATATTGCGATAGAGTCTAAATTAATTCTTTATATATTTAACGAAAATATATTTTATTAGAGTTTATTGAATGGAAATACTACTTAATATTATCATTATTATTATTATTATTATTATTATTATTATTATTATTATTATTATTATTATCATTATTATTATTATTATTATTATTATTATTACTATTATTATTATTATTTTTATTTTACCTAAGTAAATTTTGTTTCGTCCATAAAATGTTTATTTTTCGATATTTTTTAATGCGCCTCTTCATTTCTGTTAAGCATTATAAACCTCACGAATTATTAATAATTTTTAATAATTATTAATAATTATGCAAATTATGATCAATTTGGTGCTGTCCATGTAATGTGCTTTAGCAAAAACTATTTTAGCAAAAATGTGTCATTCTTAACTCTCAACAACATTTGACTTAAATTTATTGTCCCGATCAATTATATTTATCGCCGTTCTTATACCTATATATCCAAGATTTATATAAATTGCAATTTACTATATAAAAATGCAAAAGTAAAAAGTGAAATTTTTGCGTATCAAAAAGTCAATAAAATTTTTAAAAATTTTGTTTTTTTATTTTAAATTTATTTTTAATGCTTCTTCGATTTTATTGTGTAAAATAACAAAAAACTAAGTTTACGCAGCAATCCATGATATTCCATTGGGAACTATGAATGTGCCTCGCGAATATACGATGTTTTTTTTTAATTTTCTTTTCGTTCTTGTTTCCTAAAATTTGAAACTATCTACTACGTTGACTCTTTCGTGCAAATCAATGGCATATAACACAAAATAAGCATAATTACAATAAGTATAAATTCCTCTTTTAAAATTTATATTCCGTTGAAAAGCGCACAGACCCCGCCCAAAAAAACACAAACAATTTGAAAAATTAAAAAAATGTTGTCATCAAATTTCGGCTATTCAGCATTTAAACGTTGAAAGTCTGAACAATAACAAAGAAAACATAGAATTTGAAAAATACAAAGTGAATAAGAGAAAATATATCACAAAGTGGAACTAGACATGTCACAAAAGTCCATAGTTCTGGTTAGTTTAAAGCCGTAAAGTAGTTATCCGTTAAAATCAATTACAGTTTCTAAAGAAGGGAAAATATCTGTACATACAAAGAATATTAGAATCCTCAAATGAAGGATATTGACAGAATAGATGAATAATTGATCCTTCCATATCCTCCTCATTGAGACATCTTCTGCATACATCATTAAACTGAAATTCTGGCTTAACGTCATGAATGCCAAATTTGCAGTGTTCACGCACTGCTGTTGATGTGATCTTGAAGATGTAATATGAAAGATAACCTTGCTGAGTCGAATTTCGCCCCTTTCATTCTTGATTTCATGACCTTATTTATAGCCATAACTTTAGTCTGCAAAATACTACACGAATTCCAAATTCCCAAATTCTTCAATGTAGACATCAGCTCCAAACCCGTTTCCCAGTTTGGAACCGTTGTGTAAATACGAAGGGTTTAGTTGGAAGAGAATTGACCAAACAGATCATCCGAAATGGATAATGTGAAAATTATGGAAAATTGATTTAAGAGTGTTATAGCACAACAAGTACAGGAAATGCATTCATTGTTCCTAAACTTCAATCTTGACGCTGTATTGATCGTCTGTTTCTAACCAGAAGGTCCACTGTTTTCAACTTGATGTGGTACTATTGGCACCCGTAATTAAAAGCACCATTCTGCGAAGGGATCTTTAGCAGTTGTGGCAATATCAAGTGAATTACTGATGCTACATATATCCAATTCACATTTACCTCTTACGACCTTGTTGATGAATTATGTTGGGCTTTCATAACATCTATGTGGTCAAAAGAAAAAACTGCATAACTTAAGTTATATCGTTTTCCACATTCCTGATTTCTAGAATTGTTGTATTTCATTACATATTGTGTAAAATTTTCACAAAAATCAATTCGTTTGATTTTACTTTTTTTCGAAATGTAAAAATTGTATAAATTAACATATGTTTTTTTTTCATATATTCTATATTGAAATTGATGATTGAATTTAATATACTTAGTTGAAATACGTAGTACTTTAAGACATATTTTCATAGTATTTTGGAAATGGAATTAGTACATAATTCACCACATTCAAGATATATTTAAAAATTTCATTTTGGAAAAAAAATGTATAACTTGAGATATTATTTACACAAAATATTAATTTTATAATGGGAAAGAAACAACACCATAACTCTTTTGCATATCGGTTCATAAAATATATCAAATAATTTAATAATTTTTAGTTAGACCTTTAGTTTAAATTTGAAATTCAACTACAAAATTCAATTTTGTAGTTTTTCCTTTTTACCACAGATTTTGTTGTTCAGTACCCAAATATTCTGTTTAATCGTGGTAGCCTAAAGACTGGATGTTTATACTTTCTAGAGGAAAATAGAAGTTCTGTTCTGGAAGGGTTAACGTGGCTAAATGAATTCAAAAGATTGCCTAAATCCTAATTAATGAATCCATTTTCAGAGCATTTTTAACAATCGTAGCATTGGTAATTTTGAAACGGTTCAATGGACTAATGTAACCATAATAATAATAATAATAATAATAATAATAATAATAATAAAAATAATAATAATAAGAGTGATTACGGTAACTATAATACTACTGAATAAACATAAATTACCATATCTCAAAGGCTTCTTTTAATTAGTGTGTACAATTTTGATACACTTACAACTTACGCATGCAATAGAGGACTCGAAAAACTCTGTAGACTCAAACTCAAAAAGCAACAGTATAATATTTGTACCATAGTATACATGCCACTCTATATGTCTATATATTAAAAATAAATACTTAAGTAAAGTAGGAACACTTACTCGCTTTAATATTAATTCAGTGGTGCGTGGTTGTGTTAATTCATCTGCATGGTTGAAGTGGTTTCAATATCATTCCGCTTCATTTGCTTATTTACCAACGAATATTTTAGAAGAAATAAAAATAGTTTCTTTCATTTATAAGAGTACTTGTTAAATACATACATACATATATTTCTACTCACTACTATACATATATTATGTTGTGCATTTATGTAAATGCAAGTAAATAGTAGACACATGTCTTAGATTTAAATCTTTGGGTTATTTTGCATTGTATTTAATTTTGAATATTTGACGCTTAATTCAAGGAAGATGTATTTCGCTTTCTTTACATCGAGAAAATACCTTTTGAATTTATATTTTTGTTTCTGCTAATCTGTAGGTCGCACTTTTAAAGATAACTTCTTGAAATTTTGTAATTGAGCCAATTTTTGTCAAATAATTTAAGACAATAAAATTTGTTAAAATATTATCATTATTTCACACAGCCCCCATATTAAAATTTTTCCGAAGTGCTCATCAATATCATATATATATCCGTATTTTGAATAAAATTCATCACATATGAGTTTTATCTAAGCGATAATCATACTACAAAATTCCATGAGGATCGGTCCATAATTGACCATTGCTCCCATACAGGAACCCCTCTCGAAATTACTTTCTCGTTCATAATTCCTATATACAGGGTCGCATAACTATAAAATTTAGTAAAAATAAAACTCATTTAAGTATTAATCTTATAGCCAAATTTCAAAAGAATTGTTCCATAAATGACCATAGGTTTCATATAATACTCTATCAGGTTAACGCAAATTCTCATTTACGTTTGTACATTAAAGTGACTTAATATGGCAAAACTTGCTCTACTGTTACTTTTATACTCGTAGTTCTCTTCTTAAATGATAAAAATAATTAAGCAAATAAACTTTTTATCTTAAATTTGTATTACTTTCGGCGTCTGTTAAACGATAGGAAAGTTCTATGGAATACAATATTTTTACTATGGTCAGGAAACATTTTATTTATGGTGTGTAAAATGAAAGCTTTGTAAAATATAGACAAATATATATATATATATATATATATATATATTAATAAAGAATTAAAAATAATATGTGTAAATAGAAAAATAAAAAATACAAATTGATTCGTTTGCTTTTAAAATCCTTTCTGAAATCAAAACTGCTCTTTGGGCATATTTTATGTTCAAATGGTCATTTAATAATAAATAAATAAATTTGGAATATTAAAACTAAAATGTAAAACAAAATGTAAATTTTCTAAATGTTTTATATTTTTCTACCAGCCCTAAAAATTAATGAAAATTTATTCACCTCATTACAGTCAAAAATTTACTAACAAACATACTTTTCGATCATCACATCATCATACAGGCCCTTTAATTATATTTTGCTTTTGTTTAAAAAAAAAAAACCTTGACAGTTTTTTTAAGTATTTTTTTCTTCCAAATCGCAAAAAATTCGCAAAATATTTTTTTATTAAGTGAAAATAGAAAATTTTTATTTTTACCAAAGTTCGTCTAAAAGGTTTTTGAATTTCTGTATGAAAATAAAAAATGCCCGTTTTAGACAGATTTAAAAAATATTAAAAATATTTCTCTACAACATTTGCTTTAACAAAAAATACGTAAATATGTTTCTAAATACTCATGGTTAAAGACTCTGTTGTAAAAAAAAATTACTTTTTATGAAATAAAACGCAGAAATATAAACTTGAAAAGTCTAGATTTTCAGTTTTCACCACTGTGATTAAAAATTGCAAAAATATGTTACTTTGACGGTGCACTACACGGAGAGTGAAAAAAATTAATTTATTTTATATATTTTTAGCTAAACTCAATTACTGTCTTAAAATATTAATTTTCAGTTTTCAATTAATCGCCATTTTACTCAATTTCATCCCTCTTTGGTACGATAGTGTGGAATAGTTTCATATACATACCTCTCGAAACTGTCAAATTTTCTCACTTTTTGTTCATAGCATTTTGACATTATGTGCAGTAGTTAATGTACAGTTGTTTTTGTAGATATGCGGTCACTTTATAATTACATTATGTTTGATACGTTTAAATGTGCGATACACTTTAGTTTTCTTCATACAATGTTGGACCACCCTAATCGACAATTATTGGGCTTATGAAAATACAATTTTTATATTTATATCCCGTCAGTAATATAATATGAATCTATGGAATTTCTATTTAATGAAAAACGCTATTAAGGAAATGATCCTTTACATTGTTTTCATTTATATAAAATATATATATCTACTCTCAAAGTCTTTAGCAAAAACTTTATTAAACAAATAACACAAATTTATAAATCACATTTAAAAATTAAATTGTATTTATTATTCGTTTGTTATTTTTATAACTTTCTTCCGTTAATAAAAATTTTAATAAAATAAAATTTAATCGTAAATTATTATCGAATTTACCATATTCGATTATATTTGTTTATTTGTTTGTAGGAAAGTGTGTGTGTATTTTAGCAATTAAATTCTAAATTTAATTAAAGTAAATATCAAATCAAATGAATTATTTTTTAACTAAACAAAGATAAATACTAGATAAACACGAAAAAAAAATCTGAAAATCCAAATAAAATTTATTTATTATGAAAAACAATAAATAAATAAATACCAGCCGGAAATAAATATGGCAAAAATTATAGATTTCAAAAAATACAACAAAAAAAATCTAACAAATCTACAAAATTTATTTATTCAATAAATAGTATAAAACAATCACGACCAAATATATAGTCAATGAGTATGATTAAAATAACAATAATGATTGTCATCATAAATAGAATTACTCCTACTGAAAATGTATGTACAAAACACTTTAAGCCCAAAATTAAATAAAAAATATATATTTTTCAAAATATTTTTCTATATAATAAAGGAAAACAATAACAAATATGAAAAAAAATAAAACTTTATTTGTATTTGCGTTTATTATTTTATAAAAATAAATTGAGGTTTTAAAAAATTAAATAATTTAGTAAGAATTAGGCCAAATATAATATAAAAGTATTTAAAAGAATTTTGAATATTAGTATTTATTGTCTGTATTCTTTTATAAATATAACTGAATTAATATTATTGAAATATTATTGAAATTTGAATATAGAAAGATTTCTAGTTGGAAGCTAAAAAAGAATAAGTTTCTATTGGGATCATATGTTCTTGCTACAATATTATTAAAATTTTTTTAAGAAATCCATGTCTAGATATTTTAGGGCCCAAATTGAGTACACCAAGTTTAAAAACAAAACAGTAAAAAGAAATTTTTTTTGATCGAATATCTTTTAAACTAATAAATAGATATTTGTAGATATTTAAAAGGACTAATGTAAAATAAAATCGTAAATAAATTTTTGACAATTAAAAAATAATGTCACCTTCAGACCAACCAGTTTTGCAAATCAACTCGAAAACACCTCACCTCAGGTCGTATGTAATTTTATTCAGATATATCTAAGGGTTCGCATTTTTCAACAAAATGTGTAATATGCATTTTCTTCCAACTGTATAAATTAAAGACTAGAAATGTAATTTAAATAGGGGCCTGTGCCCCTAACACTCCGAAAAATTCATTTTTTTTTAACAAAATAAATGAAATATGAATTAAACAGATTAGTTGGAACATTCGTGTTCAATAAACCACATTGAAAACTTTTTATCTAAAATTTTTCGATTAATACTGTTGCTTGTTTTATATTAAGATATTAACTGATTCAATAATTTTTTTATTAAAATTTAAGAAAGGCAGAAAAGGTTGTTAAAAAAATTTTAAATCTGTAAATAATAAATAACATTGGGAAGGTTGATGGATGCGGCCAAAGCAAAAATGTAAAAAATTCTAAAACATTTATTTTTTGAAAAAAAATTATATTTTAATTAATGAAAAAATGAAAATATAATATATTATTTAAAATATGTTCTTTTCAATTAACTTTTTATTTACTCAATTATTAATTACATATGTGGGCAAAGAAATTATCCTTTAAACAAAAATAGGTGTAATTTGATATGCTAAACAAGAATCTGCTTTGGTTGTCCAATTTAAAATTATCCTGAAAAAAACACCTTTCACGCAAAATTGGAAAAAATGTTGCTCCTTAAAAATATGTTATTGTGTTTTCTTTTCTGAAGAATGATGTGTAAAATGTTTTATAGATTACCCTCACACCACAGTGTCACATTTATACAAATTAGAACGACAAAAATACAAAAATAATAGCTTAATAATTGAAGTATCATATTTATAACATATCATATATTATGAAAAAAATAAAATTTAATGCATATATCTCAGTAAATACTGCAAATATTAATATGATTTTTTTTTTTTTTTTAATTAAAAATATATTTTGAAACTATTCTTTTTTATCTAAAAGCAATCGTAATATTAAAAAATATATTTTTTTTCGGAAATTTTATTTTTAACAGACTAGAACTAAAAAGTTTTAACCAGCTCAAATTTGAAAAAATGTGCGTTGTCTCATATTAGCAATTTGTTAAGAATTATTTAAAAATTTTAAGATATTTGCTAAAAATTTGTTATGCTGTGATTAGCCTGACACGCCTAATTTTAAAGTATTCTTTATTTTAATAACATTTATAAAAATATGTCCGAAATTCATAATAAAAAAATATTTTTTTTCAGTATGGAAGTGTCAGTGATTCTATCCTCCCATTTTTAGTGGGAATGTTTACGGCTTTGTCTACTAACAGAATATAAAATTTCAGTCCAATATCTCTAAAACTGGATTTTTTGTTTTAAAACTGCCAAATATGACACTGTGCACCATCATAAACTGGTACCCTTTTTATGATTACAATATGTAGAAAAAAGTGAGTGAAAATTCTGTAATTTGCGTATTTTTTAAAGTACTTATGAAGAAAATATTAAAAATTTCTGACCTTTTTAACTTACAATTTAGCCTATTTTTGCTCACTTCCTGGCAACACTGGTTAAGAGATAAAAGCATTTAAAGATACGTGCTATGTCGATTTTCGTATCTTAAAAAAAAAAACAGTGAATATAGTCGTGAAAAATATCTTAAAATAAAATGAATTTTAATTTTAAAACTTTCGCTAAGAATATGGAGAGAATATAGTAGACCGACGGAAATGTTTTAAATGTGTTTAAATCTATTGAATTTAGAAAATTCAAAGAAACATGGGCTGCTAAATAAGGTTCGCTTAAAAAAAATTAAATATAAATACATATGTACACGTCTTTTAATGAAAAAAACATGTATCTTACCATTTTATTTTGCATTATTTTACCTTTTTCCATTTTTAACATTAGTATGACCGAATTGTTTTTTTTTTCTTTTTTTAATCCTGTAATTATATTAAAATATTTATTCATGAATTCCTTAAGCGTATATACACACAGAAAGGATTGGATCATAAGAAATATATAATAAAATAAACTACCATTTTATAATAGTTATCAATAAATATTTTATAAATTTAACAAAGTTTCTTTATTCAGAACCATAAAGTCGTAACTGTAATGAGATTATGATACCTACAATTGCATTGAATGGATTAGCAATCAATTTGTGATTTCGTAAAATTAATTTCACAAATTCGCCAAGCACAACCGATATAGTTTCTTATTTTAGATATTTAAAACTATAATTACCTTTTTGGTTATAGAAACCCCTTGTTTGCAACAAAAATTCGATTATAATAACTAAAATGCAATTCGGTGTCGAGATAGTGAAAGAATTTTCAAATCTTTGACATTTTTGAAAAATAAAATGAAACTTTTACATAAAATAATGATGCAATAGAAACAAAATTTAAAAATTAAAATAATCTCAGAAGATAGTATTAAGAAACGCCAATCGAACTCAATCAGCAGTATCTAAATGATTGGTAAGTATTTAATTGTTAAGAAATATTCGCGTATGCACAATTAATATATCATTTTTCATTTTTTAATATGCAGACTTGGAATCCATTGAATTCGAAACGTGTAACTGTTTCATTTACCCAGCACATATATGGCGCAAAATTGCCCTGAGAATATAGCTATTTTGGGATTGTCAGTGATTTAATGCATGTAAAGAATGTCGATATGTATGCATGTATGTATATATGTATGTATGTATGTATGTATGTATGTATACGTATGCATGTTTATGATTTTATTTCTGTTTTTAAATTTTACTTTTTTACGTTTATTTAGGAGTTTTTATCGGAATCTAAAACGACTAATATCTCTGCAGATAATAGCAACTCAATTATAATGTCTATTACTTTGATGACATTGGATTAAAATGCATTTTTGAAAAAAGCATAATATTCTGAACAAAGATGTTTCATACCTCTTTATGATGAATATTTCACAGAAAATACAGTAACAAAAGAAAAAAGAAATGTCAATCATTTTGAAATTAATTCACGATAGCCATATAAACGGATAATTAAGAACACCATATAAATTCGGTCATTTCAATCGAATTGTAAGATAATTGCTGCAACTGACTAAATTTGTTTGGCAAAAAATTCGGTTGCTTCAACGAAAGTGTTTTCTCTGTGTATAAGATCAATGATTAAGAAAAAAACTATAAATGTATCATTCATTGATTTGAGCAAAAAGAAAAAAAAAAAAAACAAAATGCAAAAAGAATTTCACACCTTAAAGCTTATTTTATTAAATTTTGTTATTTTCCAAAATAAAAAAAAAATATCAACGTATTTTGTTTTCTTAAATAAGGCAAATGAATGAATGTCCATGTACAGTGTACATTTCAGCTTACCACCTCATGCCAAGTGTAAAAAATCCGAAATATAAAAACAACAACTCAACAACAATAAAAAATTAAATTTATTCTCAACTCGCTTTTTGGCCATAAAAATAAGTAAATTCAGTTTGTTTTTATGTATTCTCCTTTATTTTGCTATTTAATATTTAGCTCCGCCTTCTGGCCAAATTCAGTTCACAAACGCACACACGCAAAAAATAAACTCATATACAATACATACAACATTAAAAAAAAATCATATCTCCAACAACTACAAAAATGAGAAAATTGATTTTTCACCCATCCTTTTGCATCAAAAAAAGTAAATACCACTCTCATTTTACGTAGTGGAGCAAAAAAAAAAACAAAGAGGCAAAAAAAATCACCACCTTTTAATAAAAACTAGTTTTATTTTATTATTCCATTGTTGTTGTGTAGTTTGTGCGAGTATTTCACCTTTTGATTTGATAGTGAATGTGTGTGCGAGTGTGAATTTGTGTAGGTTTTTGGGTAGGTTTTTAATAATGGTAGATTTTTTTTATCATTAGATTCAGTCTATGGTGGTTGTTTTTCTTTCCATACGTTTTGACAGCTGCCTCCATTGTGTTAATTTTATTTTAACTGTCATTGTTAAATTTCACATTCATATTTATTTATGTATGGATGGGTGTGTTAGTAATTTGTTTGATATTATTTTCTGGACAGTTAATTAATTAATTTAGAGATTATTTTAACGTAATTAAATGAATTTATTAGAAGTCGTAAAAATGTCCAAAGTGAATATTGGAAATGAGTATGGGGCCGATGCAAATTTGTGTAAAAATATAAATATACGATTAATATGTATCTGTCTGTGCTTTACTACGTTTATGTGTAAAACCAAAAATTTTGTTTCTGCGTAGTAAATATTGAATTGATTATTTTCAAATTATTCATATTTGAAACAAGGTGCATACGATAAGTTGGCCCTAGGAAATGTAATTTTGCGGACTTTTCGATTTCCCGGGAAAGCGGAACAAAATTTTCGAAATCCCTGGATTCCCGGATAAAAATATTAGTTATCATTAATCGTTTTAAGTTGAATATTTGAGACACATATGGCATGTGAATCTATGAATTAACGTATTTAAAACAGGAGAAAATAAAATCTGATCTACTGTTTAGTCAACATGATTGAAAATGAATAAAATTTAATATTTTGTAAAATTTTATTATTTATTTTATTATTTGTAAAAATTTATTTAAAAATTTATAAAAATTTCGGTAAAGTTATCTGTAGTGCTGACATGTACTATATCTTTAAAGTGTTAGACAATATTGTCAAAGTCATTACAGAAAGAAAGTTGCATGGAATCATCTCATGCTTTAGCACACAATTATGAAATTGTCGTTACAATTAAAAAAAAAAAAAATACTAAAATTAATTAGTTTTTGTTAAACTCCTAGTCGTTTTCATAAATTTTAGTGCTTTTAAAATTCTGGACACAAAAAATGCAAAATTTCCCGCAAATCCCAGGACGGAAAATCCGTCTAGTTGGCCCCAAGTCTATGGAAGAAAAATTAACTAAAATTAAAGTTTACACAATGTCGTTTCGTCTTGGCCCGGTTTTAGAGGTATATCGAACTTTTTATAATTTTTCATAACTTAGCATTATTTTGTTTCTTTCTAATAATATATAGTATTAGGGAAAAAAATTAACAAATAAATATGTTTTCTAAAGAAGTGTGGGTCAACAATGGCTATAAAGTTCAAAAAATACAAATAAAAAATAACAAGTAAAAATGTTATATTTGACTTGGACGAATCTATTATAACCGCCATCTCTAACTTTTTATGTTATCTAAATTTAAAATGCCACCTTATGATTTCCAAGTTACATCGATTAATGAAGTATTTGTGCAAAAATTCAATATCTCTAAAACAGCGAAAAATTATGAACTGCAGTTACGACGGACACTAGCTTTTCTAGTATTAGGCTCGTAACTTTTTTATTTGTTAACCAACTTTTCCTATTTTCAATAAAAAACAAATAATATTTGTGCCTAATTTCGTCCCCCTAGAAAGCAGGATAGGTCCTGAGGCAGACAGACACACAGAACGACATAGGTAGATAGTCTTAGAATATTTCGATATGTTACAATCCGAATGATAAACTCAATATAACGTCCATCTTTTTTGATGATGTGTATAAAAGATAGAGTTTTTGTCCTTATTGTGTTACATAGTGTTGCTAATTTTTAAAAAGGATAGTTTTTTTTCTTTCTAATAACGTTTAAGCAAACTTCAATTGGATAGCAGGTATACGAGATAAAATTTTTTAAAACCGCGAAGACCATTTTGGAAATAACTCCCGATTTTGGAGGTATACTGAAAATTTAAAAAATTATGTAATAATCTACTCATCCATATTTAAAAACTACACAATGTTACATTAAAGTGTTTTTTTTTTCATTGTAGCACCGTGTAATTAATCCCCTTACACCCTTGAAAGTTCCCAACAAATATTTTTTCAAAATATTATATCGATTAATATTTCTATGAATTTAAATTTATTACTTTAATGAATACAACGAATAGAAAATTGATATTAAAAACTAAATTACAATTTATATTTTCAATTGAGTAGCCATTTTCAAAGCCATTGTATTTAAATTTGAAGTAATCTTTACCTAGTTAAAGTACGATAACATCATTTGAAAGACTTTAAAATATATTTGAAAGTTAAAACGACACACAGTGGCTCATTTTGACTTTTTTGTTACAAAAATCATAACTTTTGAACCAATATAGATATTTTCAAAATTTTAAAAGAATTTTGAAGAAGACACCTAGACGCACAGCGGGTTCTATACTTTTATGACAAATTTTAAAAATTTTATTTACATTAAATTATATATTTGTATATTAATTAAACATTTTCGAAATATTTTTTAGGCTAACATATAAGTGTAAAGGAATACAATCAATAAGGATACTCATTTAAATCCTTAAGTTTCCCATTTGTGCAATTGTGCAGAATTACGATACGTGTTTCATGAACCCCCTTTTCAAATGTTGTGCAATATTAAGGATAAGAAATAAGAAATCATTGCAAATTGAAACATTTTGTTAAAATCAAAAATAAGTAAATATAATTTTTTACATAGAATTTATTATTAATTTTTATTACTGATTCAATTTATTATTGCACAATTGATATGCGCAAGTCTGTGAGACTTCATTTGGGAGTGTGCAAACTTACACAGTTTGTGAAGGTTTTGCGCGTTTTTATAAGGACCCTTAATATTTTACTTTTTTAAGTAATTTTGTAGGACATTCTAGTCCATGGAAAATAATACTTTATTTAGATGATATATTAATTAAATTTGGCCGAAATAGGATTTTAAGCTTATAAATGTATTAAAATTCAAATTAAATGTAAAAAAATTTGAATGAAATTTGGCACAAATACATTTTATATAAGCCTTAATATGTCTACCAATATGTCACGGACATCGTTCCACTATTCACTATAGCTCACATATAAGACCGATTTCCGTAAATCACTTTAACGGACTCAAATTCTATATAAATGTGAATATCAAAAAAGTATTTACCTAAATAAGTTTTATATAAGTAAAAACAAAAACTACCAAATTTTTTGAACATAGCTCCCATATAGGGTGAACTTCCGAAAATCACTCAGACATGGGTAAACATCATAAAATTGTTAGTATTAAGATAATATTTTATACAAATAAGTTTTATATAAGTAGAAAACACGGTACCAATTTTTATGACGATCGGTCCATAATTAACCATAGATTTCCTATATCTGCATCAAGAAAAATACGGCGTTTCATTATTATACCTTTTAAATATTATATAAATTTGAAAATTCCTTCAATAGTTTAAAAGTTATTATCTTTTTAACGAAAAATGTCATAAAGTGCTCTTTAATACATGTTGCTTGTTTTGTATCTAGAGTTGCAGCTAGGGGATGGTAAATTTTATTAAATTAATTAGAGATTATCTATTTGAATGCTCACATGTAACAAACTCCCCTAACAAACTGTAACTTGTTCAGGTCTGTTCCATTGATTTTGGAACAAAGTATTAGGGTTCATTGCGTAGGCCTAGGATTTGTCATTCAAATATCAAATATATATATATATATATATACACACACTGCCTGCCACTTGAATAAGGAATCATATTTTTTAACTTTAATTAAGTATAACTCCTAAACTAAAGTTCAGAAAAAAAATAAGTTTTTGGCAACCAAAGTGTTGGCTTTAGTTTCCTGAAGAAATAAAAATATACATTTTGTTATACTAAAATTTTGCATTTATTTAAAGACATGTATTTCTGTGGTAATTTTTCGTGTGTCACTTGAATAAGGAATTCTTTTAATGTTAATAAGGAAGGCTATGATTTGAATTTCTTTCAATATAAACGTCTAGAGAATTTTGAATTTGATAGGTTTTAAATAGTTTTTATTCAAAATGGGACGTGGTGAGGCTCTTAATAACTCTGAAAAAGAAAAAATTCTGATTTTGAAATCTCAGGGTCAGAATCCGGTCCAAATAGCCAAAAACATTAATAGAGGAAAGACAGTTGTCAACAATTATTTATATAACGTGGTAAGAAATACGTGAAAAAGTGGACTCAGTGCCAGTCTAAGAACAGTGAGCCGTATTTTAAATTCATGCCCATACATAGTCTGACGAAAATTGCAAAAAAAAAACCACTTAATGAAAAGCGCAAATCACAATGTATAAAGCTTGCCAAAAATACAATGACATGGTCCGACAAATGGTTTAAAGTTATATCTTCCGGTGAAAAAAAGTTTAATATTGATGGCCCCGACGGATATAACTATTACTTCCATGACCTAAATAAGGAGGAATTATTTTTGAGTCGCAGACACAGCCGAGAGGGCGGAATAATGGTATGGGGTGCCATTTCGTATTATGGTACCAAATAAATTGGTTTTTGTATCCAACAAAATGACTGCAACGACTTACAAAAACATTTTGGAGGAAGCATTTCTAAACTTTAATGATTTCTTTGGATCCATACCTTGGACGTACCAACATGACAACGCTCCGATTCATACCGCCAGAGCAGTAAAACAATGGATTATTCAACAAGGTGTTCAACTTTTGGATTGGCGCCCATATTCACCAGACCTGAATCCAATGGAAAATGTCTAGGGTTGGCTTGCAAGAAAAGTTTAAGAAGGAGGAAAACTATTTGAGATGATAGAATACTTAAAGGATGCAATAACGGAAGCATGGAGTTCAATTTCGCTAAATTACTTAGAGTCATTATACAAGTCGATGCCAAATCGCATTTTTGAGGTTATTTTTAAAATGGTGGCAGTACTCATTATTAATTGAATGCTAGAAGATAATAACTTTCATTTTTATAATCTAAATTTTAAAAATAAATTATTCAAGTGGCACATGAAAAAGTACCACAGAAATACATGTCTTTAAATAAATGATTATGCATTTAGTATAACAAAATATGTATATTTTTTATTTCTTCTGGAAACTAAAGCCAACACTTTGAAATTTGGTTGCGCAAAAAATTATTTTTTCTGAACTTTAGTTTAGGAGATATACTTAATTAAAGTTAAAAAAACGTGATTCCTTATTCAAGTGGCAGGCAGTAGATATATATATATATATATATATATATATATATATATATATATATATATATATATATATATATATATATATATATATATATATATCATTATTATTATGATCTTTTTAATAAATATCAAGAGGTTGTCATAGTTCTCTTTTTTTTTAATTTTCAACTTGAGTGGTAGCTAGAAGTAGGCAAATTTTATTGAATTAGATAGATGAAATCCCACAATTAATATTTCCCGTAATAAATTATAACTTTTTTAGATCTGTTCCATTAAGTTTGGAAAAATTACCTAGATATTGTATCTTTTATCTGCGTCCGCTCAAAAAATAAAACGCCAAATGTAAATTTTTCATTTTAGTTTATTTCAAATTAACCTGATTTTGAAATGATACCAAAAAAAAAATGATTAATTGAATCATATGGATACAATCCGTGTTTAAAAATAATAATTTTACCAAAATTTTCGCGCTTTTTGCAGATTAAATGGCAAAGCGGCTGTAACGTCAACAATATTAAAAATATTTAAATTTTTTTATATTCTTAATCTGTGACAATTCCTCTGTCAGACCCCATCATTACTTTACAAAATTCTTTTGTAAAATATTAGATTTTTTAAAATGAGCAACTGTATGACGATAAGTTGAGCATTTCTATTTATTTAATTCATTACTTGTATTTTTAATCTGTGAAGGGGCAGTAGTGTATGATCTTTATATTATATTTAATATCATTTTATGAGCTATTAACAAGAAAAAAAGCAATAGTCAATAATGCGTGACCATGTAATACCCTACACCATCATGTGCAAGCGTTAAAGTGATTTTATATGGGAATTATGTTCAATAATGGATCAAAGCTCTTAAAATTTGGTAATGAAATTTATAGTTATATAAATTTTAATCCTTACAAATAAAATCACAAAATAAATTATAATTATTCTATATGTGATTTAAGCGTGTTATAGTGATATTATGGAATGGTTATTGTATGGGAGATATGATAAATTAGAGGCCGATTCTTACGAAATTTGATATCATGATTTATGCTTAAATACAAAATAATAATCATGCAACATTCTATTTCGATAGTAACTTTTTTATGGTATTTATATAAGTTGGAGTAATTTTCGAGAGAAGGTCTCATGAGAAAACTATGGTAAATTATGCAACCATCTGATAAAACTCCTATTTGGCTCGAATTTAATATAAATATGAGCATATTCAAGACGATTACAATCATTAAAACATTTTTTCGGGAAACATTTGTATGGTGGTTAGGTAAAATAATGTACCGATTTTATCCATTTTCCATAGACTTCGTCCTTAATTAAAAAAAATGACTTTGCCAATTATTATTAAATATTTAAAATTGCATTTTGTCAAATTAAGAAATTCCATTGTGAGGTTTTTAAAATTAATATAAATTCAAAATAATTTGTTAGAAAACCTCAAGAATATTTAAGAATAAAATAAAAAAAAAATAATAAAAAGGATATTTTTGTCATTATAAGGACAAAAAAAAATAAAACAAAACATTTTACTGTAATTTCTTCATCACATTATGATTATGTATTATTTGAAACCCGTAGAATTATGTACGTAATTTTTCATTTCGCGTTCAAATATCCTTTTGAAAGGACTTTAAAATTTCAAAAATAATATTTTATAATACATAATAATACAGACTAGATTATCTTATATATAACTAACCAAATACTGCAATTGTAGTTTGTTAAGTAAATAGATACTATTCAAATATTTTTAACCAATTTTAAAATGTTATAATTCCTGTAAAAAAAAAAAAAAGAAATGTGAAAATCCGTTAAAAAGTAAAATAAGCAATATAAAAATCACGTTTAAATACAAAGCTAAAACCAAACACTATCCAAAAATTCTATAAAGTAAAGAGAGCGAATATTGATTATTTTTTCCAGTTTGACAAATTTTTTTCTTGTTTTTTTTTTTTTTTTTTGCTTTGGCGATTTTTTTATTTTGTCATTTTGACGATAGTTGATTTGGTGATTACTTTTATTTTGACAATTTATTTGTGTTTTACAATACTACCGATAACGCTCAGAGAGTAACTTTTATATTCCTTCGAAAAAAAAAAAAGAATTATTAAAAAAATGTAATTTTTACTTAAGAAATATAAATGTAAAAATAATAAAAGTCATAACAGTTACAGTTAGTCCCTGATTTTAAATATCCAAAATAAAAAAAAAAACAATTTATTTAACTTATATTGAAAACGCAAGTAAAGTAATTAATTTAATATTGAAAATGTGTATTTGCTAAAAAATAAAAATTAAGAGTAAAATAACAAAAAAAAAAAAACACTTAAAAAACCAACACAACACAACACAAATTGTTTATTTTTTCTGTTTTGTTTCTTATTATGCAGACTCAAAAAAAAAAAAAAATACAAAGCAATTTAAAGTATTAAACTCTTTTCTATTTTATTTCTCTTTGTGGCAATCAGCGTTGCCACAAAGAAAATATTTTTCCTACCATATTTTTCCCCAAAAACGACCCAAATAAATAAATTTGTAGAGAATTAATTAACCAAAAAAATTAAACAAAACTTTAGAGAGGAGCCCATAATTGGTTTCAATTTGTAACTTCCTAAAAGTTAAAATAATAAGCCAAACATAGAACCAAGTAAAAATCACCTTTTTGCCATTTCAAGATAAAACTAACTTAGGAAAATGTGAAAAAAAAATTTTTTTTCATTACCTTCTAAACTGTTTTATTGTCGATAAATACTAATTTGTTTTTAAATTTGTAAAAACCATCCATTTTTCCGATTAGATAAAGACTTCATAATTTATAAATTTTTAATTTGTTTTGCTACTTTTTTTACTGTAAAGGACGTTATATTTTAAGATGATTCTATATTCATAAAAAATACAAGTTCTGTTTTTTTATTCACCTTTTCAGTAGATAAAAATTTTTACATATTTGTATAATTTTTTTTTTAACTAATTGTAACTGTTATAGAACATTCTACCAAAACCATAAATATTTGAAACAAACGAATCAAATTACCAAACCTAAAGAGTGTAAAAAACCTACCAATTTTGGTCCAATCAGACCAAAGCGGCAACACTGCTCGCAATCAAAAGTGGAAAAAAATTTAACTTCTTGTCATCGTTGCTGTTTTGGGCTTTTTCTACCAAATTTGGTAGGATTTTCTTTTCATTTGGTAAGAAGGTAGGCTGAATCGATTTTTGACAGATTTAAACAAAGCGCTTGATTTTTTTAAATTAAAAATAATTATAAATAATAAAATGTAATTACAAAAAATGTTAAATTTCAATAGAAATTTTAAAATGTACAGAAAAAATGTGTTCTCTAATTGTGGGAAGATTATCTCACCTGAGCATTATTTTGAAGATAGATTTATCGCTTTATTAAAAATTCTATGCCTAATTGAGTTTTTTTTTTCCAAAAAAATAAAGCAACTGAATGAATTAAAACAAGTAAGAAAGATATAGTCGGTCAAGCCCGACCATATGATGCCCTATACTATTGTGCATGTCCATCAAATTTCGTGGAGGGGTATTATATTAGATATGCGGTCAATTGTGGACCGATACTTTTACTAAGTGTAAAATAAAATATACGAATACAGAATATTACATAAATACTAACATTTATATGAAATTATGCATTTTAGGGTGATTCCCGAAAGAGGACTTATACTGGAGCTATGATATATTATGGGGCGATCGTCATAAAATTTGTCACTATGATTTCTATTTATAAACCTGATACTAATATGTGTATGTGATTTATTCACGTTAAAGTAATTTTCGGAAGAGGGTCTTATATGTAAGCTATGGTCAGTTATGGTCTAATCTTTATGAAATTTGGCACAAAGATTGAAACTTATACAGAACTTCCTTACACTGAATTTCATTAAAATATTGCTATATTTAAGGCATTTATAATCGTTAAACCCCTATTCCGGGAGGACATTTGCATGGGGACTAGGTGAAATAATGGACCGATCATAACCAATTTCAATAGATTTCATCCTTGTGCCAATTTTTTTTTTAATTATCTTCAAAATTGCGACATGTACTTTGTGCACAAGGTTTACATGCTCAGCCAGCCAACCAGCCATCCAGCCAGCCAGACGGACGGACATCGTTAGATCGACTTGGAAATGTATTTTATATTCCGCTTTTATAGAGTAAATGACATGCAGCTCACATATTTAATGTTTCAAACTAAAATATTAAATACTAAATATTAAAATATTAAATTATATTGCTTAATCAAATAAAATCTTAATTTTACTTTCAAAATGAGAATATTAAATTTTTGCAGAATATTTTTCCTAAAAAGTTTAATATTATTAATATTTAATATTTTCCCAAGTTTAACAAATCTATATTTACTTTCATCCTTTTTATTGATATAATTTGGGATAAACTATAACCATTTATAAACACCAGCTAAAAAATAATTAAGTGATTCCAAAAGTGAACATTATCACCAATTCAAAGTAGAACTAAGTGCATAGTTTGTGCGTTTTTTAAAGTTATTTAAAGTTTACTTCCAATAAAGCGAAAAAAAAATGTATTTTTTTGCAGAAAAAAAAATTTAATAATTTCTAAAAAAAAATAAAATTTCTAAAATTTCTAAATTTCTAAAATCAAAAGAATTTTTATAATCTCTTAATAAGGCTAAAACAGAATTTTTATTAAAACATTGTACTTCAAAAACAATGAATAAGAAGCATAAAAGAAAAACATCCCACCAATGACAATTGTGGGTTAAAAAAAGAACTTCTGCATGTTCTTTTGCAGTATTAAAGACTTCCTTCCAATGAAAACTTTTTTGCTGGGAACTTGTGGATCCACAAATGCTATATAAACAACTTTGTATTTAACTTGTAGGTTTAACTGGTAGGAGGCAATGAACGAATTTCAGTTTTCTTTAATATTTTCAACTCATCAATTATTGGGGTGATTTTCCAACAATTTTTTCTTCAAAATGAAGTTTTGATAGGTTTCTATCAATTTTGCTAGATTCTTTCGAAAATAGTGGTAGGATAAAAATGTTTTTCAGTGGAAACTCTGATTTCTATAACAACAACACTCTTTTTACTTCAATACGACTTGTCTAGTATGTTTTTGTAAAAAGAAATAAAAAAATAACAACAACAAAACTGCTTTGAATAAGAGAAATTATATGATATATGTACATGAGAAACAAAAGGTAATATATATATATATATATATATATATATATATATATATATATATATATATATATTTCAATATGAGTAAAGATTTCATAAATTTAAAATATCTTCTTTCTATTCTGAAGTTTATGTCCAATGATAAATTGTTGTCCATTTATTCGAAAAGACATAAAACTCAAA
Organism: Protocalliphora azurea; assembly: GCA_932274085.1. NCBI lineage: Eukaryota > Metazoa > Arthropoda > Insecta > Diptera > Calliphoridae > Protocalliphora > Protocalliphora azurea. The sequence continues at coordinate 69,908,173 of OW026522.1, read as the reverse complement.
ATAAAAATTAGTGTGAAAAAAAATCGTGAATTGATGAATTTCTTAAATTATTTTTCTACAAATAGATGTAAACTGATTACTAAAGCAATAAAATGTAAAAAAAATTTATTTTTAATAATCAGGTCCATGCTTCTGAAAAAACTCGAATTGTTCACTAGATCGTTAAAATTGCTTCTTTCACTCATTTTTCAACATTTTGAAATTTGGTCTTTTATGATTTACTAATAATACGTCTACTAAACCTCACACATAAAAGTAAATATTTTAACCCCATTATATATTTTTTCTAATATATTTTCATGTGTGTTTTAAAAATGTTTTCTCGAAAATAAAAGGTGCAAAAGAGAAAATTTTTTGTTAAAATTTTGATATTATGTACTTATATTAAATTCATGATATCTTACATTTTCAAACGTTACAACTGTAAAATGATAAGAATGGGTAATAAAAGACGGAAATGTATTCATAATTCAAATTATAAATAAATATTGCAAAAAAAAAAAAAAAAGAAAATAAATTAAACTGATTAAAATTGCATTAAATTTCTTATCGACTCAATTGTGACTAAAACACTCAAAAACGCTGTTTTTGAGTGTCTTCCAAAAATCTGCTGCGATTTTTTTCTTTTAAAAAATTATAAGTTTTGTAGATAATCCAAACAACAAAGTGTTTGACGTCAAAAAATAATTTGTAGACACCTGCAGATAGTCTTTTTTGAATATAAGCCCTCGATATATAAAACTTAACATAAGTAGTTTAAAAACATTATTACAGATATTGTGAAACACAAATTCAGGAATTAATGAAAAAACGATAAATCTATAACTACTTAAAGGTGTTGCGTAAAAAATTTTACCGATAAATGAATCAAATTAAGATATGGAAGTCGAGGAAAGTAAAATAAAATTTCATTAATTAAAAATATAGAGGAGAATTACCGTTGATTATATTTATCATAAAATATAATTTTTCTACTTTCACATGTATATGAATTTGTTTATGTGTGAAAAACGGTGAACAGTGGGATATAATTGATAATTTTTGAAAATAAATCTGTTACTTCAAATCACCTGGTTGGATTTACATAAAATTTAACATAGGCATAGCAGAGGAGTGTACAATTGCTTTGGAAGTGGGGCTCCACAAATATAGAAAAGTTTTAACCACTAGTTTTTTCCCCCATTTATAAGATTTTTATATCTCTCGATAAGACCTTTGACCTGCTTACATGTGCTTGTTATTTATCTCTTATAGTTTTCGAGTTATTTGCATTTGACATTTCAACCATACTTTTGCAAATATTAGTTCAGTTTTTTCCATATAGATAAAAGATAAAACTCTTATAACGATAAGTATAAAATTTATTTACATCAAAAGTTCAAAAGTCAAAGTTGGACTTATAAAAATCAAACCATTATATTATATCTCAAAATATGGTATTTTTAAAATTCTTAAAAAAATATATAATGTTGCCATAACTCTTCTAATTACTAACAACTTTTAAATTATACGTAATTAAATTTTAGTTTTGGTTTTATTTTATTTTTTAGCAAGTAAATTTATTTCGAAATTTCAGTGGTCAAAATTAAACTTGTAACTATTAAATCATTATATCTTCGAAATCGATATGTTTAAAATTTCTAAATAATATAATATTAACATAACCCTTCTCTATATTCATGCAAAATTTCATCATGGATACTCCTTTAGTTTAGTGGTTATATAGCAAAATATAATCTAAAGTCAAATTGTGTATATAAAATTTCATTTCATATTTTCCTTCATAATTTCTAAACTAAATGATTGTCCATCCTGAAATTTTACACGAGTGGGGAAAAGAGTTATGTCAACATTATATATATTTATATATATTTAAGAATTTTAAAAATATAGTTTATTGAGATATAATGGTTTAATTTTTATATATATAACTTTGACCTTTGAACATTTGTTGTAAATTATCTTTATACATATCGTTATATCTTTGTCTTTAATATGAAACTAAGACTAGATACGTATGTTTTAACATGGAATCACTCAATAATTTTATACATTTCTGAAGGGTATCCTTACGGAGATAATAAAAAACGAGTTACCTATTTTGTATCAAAATTTTAATTTTAGTCTACATTTTCTAAAATCCTAAATGTGTAAAAAAGGTTTAAAATATGTAGAAAATTACATTTTGGGTTCAACATTTTTATATATCGTTTAAATTGAAATAACAATTAAATGAAGGAAATCATTTATTTTTTATTTAATATATTTCTTGCTGATTAAAAAATAAATTATATAATGGGTTAAATACTTAATGAGGATGATACCACCATCCTTTACTAAGTGATTTATATTAAAAAATAAATAAATTGAAAATTTGTTTGTAAAATTTTTCCTCTCTCTCTCGTTCTCAGAGTTTAATTAAAAAATTACTAAATTATTTTTTTTTCGCTTTTGCAGTATTCGTGTTCAAGTTGCACAATGCAATTACAATATTTTTATTCCATAATAATAATTATATTACCAGTATTTGGTTTGTATATAAATTATAAGTGCATTTTTAATTTTACTCTATTAAATTATATCGGATTTCGGACACATGTTTTGCAGAAAATTATGTCAACTAAATTTTTGAAAATGCTGAAAACTATATATACGTATTATTGTTGTTCTAATTTAGATAAATGTGACACTGTGCGGCATGGAAGAATAAAAACTCAGAAATTTACTATTTCTGATCATATCGAGAGCTATTTTAAGAATTCAGTTTATTCCACATTCGTAACCGAAAGATTTCTATTAAAATATTATTATAACAAAAGAAAGAAATGTAATTAATTTCTTTTCTGTGTCGAGCTGAGCTCATCAATTTTAAAATTGCAAGTAATATTTTTACTAAAATCTATTAAATTTCTATGTAATTAAAATATATTAACGATTAAGGATGAAAAGTACATTTTTTTGTGGTTCGTACAATATAAAATAAGGTATGTGATAACGGAAAACCCTATTAATATACCAAATATTATTTACTAGAATCAAAGTAACACCTTTGCTTTTGGAAGCAGATCCTTTATTAACGAGCATTTTATAGTAGAAATGAAGGTCGACTACCGCAACTTGGACTAATTTGAATCTAAATGCAAATATTTCGATTTTAGACTGTCTGGGTAGACATACTTCCTTTTTTTGCAAGATAAAAAAATGCAGCAATTTAATAATCACAAAGGATGAAATTTTAATTATTTAAGATAGGAAAAGTATCAAAAAGGTCTAATTGTTAATTGTCTTCCCTTGTGGTAGAATTTGCTCCATAAGCAAAATGAAGAAATATTTGAGCAGTATTACGTTATAGACCATTAAATAAGATCGTATCATTGTGAAATAATTTGCAAAATTGTATATCAAAATAGCAAAATTTAATAGAAATTATAATTATTTGGTAATATTTATATTATCTGTAGATTTCATGTCTTTAAATCTATATTTAAGAATAGAAAATCATGGCATTTAACAATATTATGGTTTCCAACTTTTTTTATAATAATAATTTTTATCAAAATTTTAAGAAATCAACATAGATTTGTTAAGAATTGTATTTTTTTCTCAATCAAATTTACTACTGCTTTTACAAAACATTTAATAATTTTCCTTACGAATAAAAGTATCCGACAAAGATAATATAAAATAAGTGTTTTAAAAATCACATCACATAGTGTTGCATTATTAATGCTCGCAACTGTACGTTCTTCTATTTTCAAAATCAATCTTAAATTCTTAAACTGACTTAAAATTTAGGTAGCTTCGAGATCTTCAGTGCAAGAACTAACGAATTAACTCAAAGAATAGAGGGATTTTCGGAATTTTTTTAAATTGTTATGTGAAGTCCTTAAGAATGGAAGAAGAAAGTGTCACTTTGTAACAAAATGTTATTAATTGGTCAAATAAAAATACAACCAATATTCTTTGAATATTTTACTTTTAACAACTTTAATTCAACCCTCTTCTACAAAATAACAAAATTGTAATCAACCCCAAATTGGTAACATATGTGCCATTTCCATTATTAACAAGAACCATTACTAATTAAACATTTTGCCAAGAATTGCCACAAATCAACCCAAGTGCAAAGTAAACACAAAAGAACCACTTGAGCATTAAATAATTGAATAGAAAACTTTTCACCATTTCCCACCACCAACACCATCTACAACTACTTCAGAAAATATTTAAGTAAATGTATGTTTAAGTGTTGTAGTTTGAATGTTTGAATCAATTTTTTTTCTGGGATATTTTATTGTTTACCTAAAGGATCAAACAAAATGTTTTCGTATGCTTTTGTTAATTGCCCATAGTGCCAAACGTTTAAAGCTCTCGTAAATCCTCACGTCAACAAGAAGAACACCGTGTGATGTGTGTGCGTGTGTGTGTGTGCATCAGTATTCCCTGCCACCATAAGAAGTCGTAGCATCAGTAAAAGAAACGAAAATGCCTGAAATGATAAATGGTTGTTGCTACTGTTGCCACTTCTCAAACAAACACTTACCCAAAATGATGAAAACCGATGAAGCTACTGTGAGTTGTAGCCTGAGCGACCCTTAAGGTAATAAGGGCATTGTAACATGTAAAAGACATGCACAAGTTTTGAATGGGAATGATAATGGTGAACCAATATGAACGTGTGGCACTCCGTTTTTTTTTCTTTTTTTTTAATATTTTAAATACCATTTACACAACATGCCCAGATGTCTGTCTGTTTCTTTCACTCGCTCTGACTCATTTGTATGTTTTGTGGTTGTAAGTATTAAGAAGAAAAAAAGTGTTTTTTAACATTTTAAAGTTAATTATAAATTAAATATTGATTCTTTGGTTGTTTTACAATTTGGGTATGACAGATATTTAAACAATTTATTATATATTTTTTTAGTACATTCCTAAGTAAATATATACACCAAACCGACTTTAAAAAAAGAAATTACAAATGTACCCTTCTAAATATTATCATTGTATTTGTATGATTCTCAAAATGTTACAATTGAATTATTTTCGTGGCAACAAAAAAAAAACACTTTGATTCATACGTTCCATATAGGATTAAAAGAGAAATTATTGCCAATAAATGGTTGGAAATTATTTATTATTATACTTAAATATTCATGAAATTATAGAGTATTTTCCACCACTTTGAATGTCAAACTAAATGCATATTTTTTCATTTTGTTTTAGGAAGTTATTTAAAATTACTTCAAGAGAAAAAAATAGTAAAGTAAAAAGTATTTGTAATATCTTCTAACATAGTTAAATTAATATTTTAAAAAAATCAAAGAAAATTACTTTAATTTCTTTAAAAGCAATGAATGAGAATTATATGAGTTAAAATTATTATTTCTGCAACTCTGTTGCAGCATTAGGAACTTCTTTCCAATGTCAACACTCTGTTCATTACTTTTGAATTGATTTTTTGTTGAGATGTAACTAAAAACTTAATTAATTTCAGGAATGTTAGAACTAAATTTACACTCTTGTTTCGATTGTATATTGCAATTTTTTTTTCTTATAAGAATTATATTGTATACACGGTCCACAGTGTACTGTGATGAATTTTATATACGGATAAAAAACATAATGTTTTATTCACACACCAAATTTCTTACAGATACCAAAAGGGGATGGCCATTTAAATGAGGACAAAAACAATTTCTGTTTTTATTTTAAGTTATAGATATCAAAATAATTTTAGTTATAAGCTCTCTAATGATATGTTAATGAGTTTCGTAAAAATCGGTTAAGTAGAAAAAGAGATATAGGCGACTTTCCTTACATATAATGCATCCAATCGAAATAATTTGTATTGTTGAGAAATTTCTGAAAATATAATAACAAACCCTTACGGTTATTTATTTCGCAATATTATTAGATAAGTTACATACATATGTGTTTTTACTTAAAATTATTGGGATGGATTAATAAATTAAATCATTTTGCTTCAAAAAATGACCCGAAATAGATTTTTGTGAGTTGTCCAACTTAGTAGGGACGACCAAAATTTGAGAAAAAAAAATTAATTACAGGTAATATATATTTATTTTATTTATATTATAATAAAAATTGCTTAAGATTTGCAAGAATCCACTATAAAATTAATATTCTGTATACTAAAATACTTAAAATATACTTTTTGGATTGTATACTAATTATATCATCATTAATATAACATAATCCATATTTTAAATATGTTGAACTTGAATTATATTAAAAAATTCCTCATTTCTTGTAGTTACAAAAAATGCTCTAGTAAGAAGGGTAGCAGTAGCTGAATTTTATATATATATATATTTACTAACTTATGATACTTGGGACTATATTATCATATTTTGTCTCAAACGCTGAAACCTATTACAAAAAATGTTAGGTTAAATATTTTTTTTTAACCAACTGTTCTATTGTCCCTAAATGTACCAAAATGATAATATTGTGACAGGCATTTTACTTAAAAAAATTTATTATGAAAGAGTTTCAAATTTTCAAAAAATCTTTATGAGGAGAAAGTGCATAGAATACTTTATTTATTAGAATTTGAACCGTATTATTTCAAAACAATGATTAGTGAAAAATATTCCAGTTTGCGGCATTATTACTGCCAAACTAGATGCAGGAGCCGTGAAAAAATTTTTGAATTGTGTTATCAAAAGTGTTGGCTTAATAAGGCAACCAAAATTTATCACCATGTAGTGATATAAATGATAATAAATCTGGATCCTTTAAACGACTGGACAAACTTTGATGAAACTTGGAAAATCGATAGGGGATGAGTTAGGCTTTTAAAATATTGTTTGCTGGAGTGTGTAACTTAAGCACGGTGGGCGCTAAAGTAGGGAATATTTGATCATCTTGTAGACGAAAAACATTTCGGTGATTGTAACTTCTGCAAATATGAACCGGTTTTATATATTTTTACATTTCTAAATTCTACCAAGTACGACAAAGAAAAAACATGCTTCGACATTCGAATTAAAAAATTTAATCTCCTATTTTTTGCCTTGAATTTTTTTTCGAATAACTTCGATATTTTCTGAAAGACTAGACCTTAAAGAAGCATTCTCGAATAATTTTGTAAAAGTTTTAACATGCACCCTATATCCTGCAGTGGTCGAAATTAATAAATTTTTGCACGAAAGTTCAAATTTTGATTGTTGATGTCGCACTTTTTTTATTTTAGATAAGATAGTATGAGATGTTTTAAAGTTTTTGCTAAAAATTGTGACAACCTATCGGTAAATTTAATCACACGAAGCAATTTTCTAAAAAGAAATCCCATATTTGCAATAGCAAAAATTTTGATACCTATAACCATTTCGAAAATATTTAGACTCAAATTTATGAAATATGATCCCGTAAATATAATTTACATCGTTTTGATTTATTTTCTGAAAAGACTATGAATAAAAAGTAAAATCTTTTATTCATAGTTTTAAAGAAGGCACAATTTCATTTAAGATTATATATAATATCACTATTTTGTATTTATAATAAATTTCAAATAAGCAAAACGTTGCAAATTATCAAATCTGTATGTATTTTCATATTGTTTTTGATACTGTTTTATTACACGCAATATACTCGTAATCACTGCATTACCAAAAACAGAAGGAAACATGAAGATTTCATCATGTTTGTAATTTATTTATTAGAAATGTTATAAACAAAAAATAGTCATATTGTATATCATTTTAAAGAAAATTGTGTCTTTTTTAAACAATTTTGCAATTTTAATATTTTTAGAAGACTTTTCCTAAATTATATAAAGAAATGCAAATTACGTTTATAGGAATATATTTCACAAATTTGAAACTGAATATTTTTGAAATTTGTATTATTGAATATATATATAGGATTTTTCAGAAAATTGCCTCGTGTAACTAAATTTACACATTTTTTTGCAAAAACTTTGAAAACATATGAAACTATCTTAACTAATTCAAAAAAGTGCGGAAATCAACAACCAATATTTTTTACAAACTCAAAAATTTGAACTTTTATTCTAAAATTGATAATTTTCGACCACTGCTGGATGTAGGATGCACGCTCAAAATTTTACAAAATTACCCTTAAAGGCTTCTATAAAGTTTAGTCTTTAAAAAAATATCAAAAATATCGAACTAGTTTAACAAAATTAAAAAAAAAAAAAAAAATTTAAATACATAAAGTTACTTTCTAACAAAAAATTTTAATTTTTGACAGTTTGTTCTTGTTATCGAATTGCGATAACATAATGAAGAAAATTATGGAGATATTAAACATTTCAAAAAAAAAAAAAAAAACTATAATTTTTATTTTAAAAGTTATAGAACAAAAACCAAAAACGAAATTCGTACACGCAAAGAAAAGATACACATAGTTGAACATTGTCACGGTAAACATATATTGTTTAAGTTAGATTTATTGTTAGCTCCTTCTTTGTTAACAACAACTTTTAATAAAATGTATCCACTGCAATAATATAAATTATTCGAATGATTTTATATAAAATTAAATATGATATGTTTGCCGATACAATTCTCAAATATATTTTTTCCGTGTGTAGTGTTTTCTCCTAAGGTTTCTTCATTCTATCTGTAACTTTCATAATTCAAATTTTCATAATCGAAGAAAATAGCTTTTTATTAATTTATGGAAATATAAAATTAATAATTTAATTTTTTTTATAATAATTTTCTCCATGAATTCATGAAGCTTTTATATTTATTAATATTATTTAATCGGCTTTGATTAATTTCACTATCCCTGGTGAAAAAATGTTGATCTATGTAAATTAGTTGAAGGCGTTTATCAAAAACTTAATCTACGAAGAATTCTAAGAGAACTTCCCCAAGAAACTATGGTCCAAAATCAAAATTTAGCTACCGCCCAGATACATAAAAATTCACAAAAGTGCACTGAATAATAGTCTAAAGGACCAAAGTCCTATGGTGAATTTTTTAAGACCGATTTTAGGAAAAAATCTAAACTTTTTGTTATCGTAAATATATGGGACCTATGATTTTTCAAACGCTGGTAGGGAGCTAGTTTTTGATTTTGGATCCCTAGTTCCTTAGGATAAATTTCCTAGAATTTTACGTATACGCCTTTCATTTTTTTCTTTTGCTCAAACAAACAATTTTGATCTTTATTTTTTATTAGAGTTTTTAAATATTTTTAAATTGTACACTGAGATATTCAAAAAGAATTTTACCTCCGTTCGTAACATATTAAAAATGTTGTATAATAAGGGCTAGAGTTTTTCCGGGAAATCATATGTGTTTACATTCGTTTTTTTATTTCATTTTATTTCGAGTTATATATATATTTCGGGGAAATACCTAAATATATTTAATAGTTTCTGAGTCTTTCATGCGTTTTTGTATTGTTGATGGAAAGTAAAAGATCTTTATTTGTGGGAATATTTTAAAAAGGAAAAAAGACTTCATTGTGGTCAAAATTAATATGTTGCAAAAGGACTATTCAGTAGTAAAAAATTTGCGAATTATTCGTGCAAATTGTAAGAATCTCTTTAAAATGTCTGGCATCCTCAAACAATGATTAATATTTTTAAAGCATTTTTTATCAGATAAATTACAAAAAGTTCACTTATAAGACCTTGTAATTTAAAGGGTTCACTTATTCCAAGGACATAATATGATGTAAATTAATTTTTGAGCTTAGGTTTTCCTTAGCTATGGTGTAATAGTCCAGCATAATTATATTTTTATATGAGAAAAACCATTCTTCATAGAAATGGATTATAAACCTGGAAAGAATGAATATTCTGAAATCTATAAAATTTGTTGGGGATTTCTAAACAACAAAGCTTATTTCCGTAAAAAATATCGAGGGATTGGGCGAAGTTTTACTTACAGGATAATATGAAAACCTAAGGATTGATTCGACTTTCGGATGAGTTGTTACATAATAAAATATTTTCATTTAACTTTCAAAATATAAATGTTTAAAAAAAACTGAACTATTTCATCGTTTTTTTTTTATTTTAACATCTTTTATCGTTCATTTAACTGAATTATTTTATAAATATTTTTAAATTTGTAATTATTTGTTTTTGGCGGGAATTCCCAGGATTTCAGGAAATTCAAAAATCAATCTATTTCTCTGAAGCTGTCTATGAAATTTTACATATATATATAAGTATGTATGTCCGCACTTCTGTATATCTGTGGGTTTGTCTGTTTTGTGCAAATGATAAATGTATAATTTGTGTAAAATACTTGTCAAAAAAAAAAACAAGAAAAAAATCATAATTTTCTGCCTAAAATGCCTAAAAATTTAAACCAAACTGTTAATCAGTTAATAAACAGAAATAGTCACATAATGTGTGACTGACTGACAGACATGTTAAGTAGTCAAAATATTGTTGGAAAAGTTAATGTAAAAATTAATTGGTTTGTTCTTAAAACAATTCCCCTGTTTTCTCTTTAGCTTCCCTAAATATTTTTAAATTATTTGGGGAATATTTTTTTCGGTTTTAAGAAATTCAATCCTTTTGTTTAATTTATTTATGTCTTTCTTAAATATTGTATTTGTTTTTGTATTTTGTTGCTGTTGTTTGTTTGTTTGTTTCCTCTTTCTCTTATTGCAATTGCTGCTGTGTCTGCTTAAAATTCATCTTGTAAACAAAATATTTACTTTAGCCCCTCTTTTATTTCCTCATCCATACAAATATACAAACAGAAACATACACACTTTTCAACTCCTTCTTTCTTTGTTGATCTCTGTGTGAATTTGGACCATCGCTTAAGGAACAAAAAAAAAAAAAAAATAATAATAATAACTGCAGCCATCTACACATAGAACAAGTTGATTAAAATTTTCTTTTGGACTCTTTTCTTCGAAATTGTAATCGGATTCGTTTGAAACTATTAAAATGTGCAGTTAATAGATTAGTTTTTTTTCTTCAGTTCCTCTTGTTTTTCTTGTATTTTATCTTGGAATAGTCAGTTACTGGCCTATTTTATTTGTTGTTTGTTTTTATTTTTGCTATTCTTGTTGTACAAATGGCGCTAGAAATTGTTATTATTGTTTGGTTGGAATAGTAACAGTGTCAGTGTTGTTGTTGCAGATAAACATTCATTTGTTGTCGTAGTGGCACTAGGGCGCCAAAGATGTGATATAACTGAGGAAGTTTTTTTTTTAAAGAAAATACTGATTAATTTTATTTATAGCTGCAAGTAATATGAATATGTTAAATCAACAGATGTGTTGAAAAAGAAGTCCTTTTGTAGAATTATTTTAAATTGAAACAATGACAAAAATAATAATTCATTTTATTTAAATAAATTAATAAATTTATAGTAAACTACCTCGGATATCTCAAAGATATTAGAGAAATTATAATGCAAAATAAAAGACCTCTTAGAATTTCAATAATTATTTGGGATCCAGGCTTGGAAGGTCATGATTACATTTAGTAATCTATTACATATACAATTACTTAACAACTAACCTGTAATTGTAATTGAAGAGTACATGTAATTGTAATTGTAGCTGAAAATTTCAATTACAAATTACATTCGCCATTAATATGTTGTTTCAAGAAATAACGACCGTGTGATGTTAAAAATATGAAAAGTTATTTCAATTAAAAATCTTACATTGAATTCTTTTAATTATATTTCGATGTGATTTACTTTTAAAGGATTTAAAATATATTATTTGCAATTACATGTAATTATAATGAACATTTTCAGTTACATTTACTGTAATTGGAATAAATTGCAATTACAATTACTTGTTATTTTAATTGAAAATAGTCAATTGCAACTACTTCTAAAGTAATTTAATTGAAAATGTAATTGGCATCCTCCAACCCTGTTGGGATCCTTCGTACTTAACCCTTTGACGAATGTTGAATCTAACGGTAACTTCGGTAATATTGTATGTAGCTTGTCCTTCTGAAACCAGGAGAAATCAAACTAGACAACTCTAACGGAAACTATGAGTGATGGATCAAAAAGATTCCAGGATTCTTATGGTAGCGGAAAGATTTCATAGCCAAAACTATTACAATTTGGGCACCAAATATCCCGGCATTGATCAACCAGAGCCGTTAAATTCAAATAACATATTTATCACTCTCAGTAGTAATTACCTACTACCTACTGACGACGCCTTATCATGGTTTCTTTACAGCCTTCAGTGCGTTAACAGAATATATTTTTGCTGTAGCTAACTGCAGCCATTTCGTAGTATAACTAATTAAACTTAATAATACGCATTACTTTCAAAAACGTATTGGACGCTCACATACATACCGTAGACTGTTGTCATTAGCCCTGACGATATGGAGTCAACTGGATGACAATCTACCTCCTATAGAGGACTTTTTACTGCATTCTGGTGAACATTTTTTTTTTTTTGGAAAAAGCCATTTATGATGGACCATTATTGCAAACCAACTTTTCAATATGTTTACTGATACTCAAAATAAAAGTATGAAATTATTATTGATTTTGCAAAAAAAAAAAATATAAACATCCAACTTTATTCCCATGATGTACTAAAATGACGGCTTATGGACCGAAATTTTTGAAAAAATAAATTTTATTATTATAGTTTTACATTTAATACCCATTTCGCGACAAAACACTTAAATTCTTCTAAAAAATATACTAGACTCTTGATTTTTAATTACTGGTAGGGAACTGAAGATAAGTTTAAATATAATTCAACTCTTAAACCTTTTTCCTCCATTATCTTTTCCTTTCTTAGCACCGAGAGAACGGAAATCATCGCTCTGTCGCACAGTGATTTGTTCAGAGTAATATTGTCACTTTTACTATTAGATATCTATGTCAAATATATATTAAAGGAAATCCAAGAGTTTGAGTATTTTGAATGCGAAAAACTTGCAGTGGTTTTGTCCAAATTGCAAAGTAATTGGCATTGAATTTTATAATTTCTTCAAAAGTCATAAAACTGAGTTCGATGGAATTAAAAAATACTTTTCTTCTCTAAGAGGAAACTAACTAAATATGGTGAACTTTTTTCTAAATTCACAAATTTAAATAGTTTTGCTGATTCCCCGAGACCAAAACGTAAAAGAACTGCTAAGTTATCATCAGCACCCCGTTGTATTCCTAAAAATACAACGGTTATTATTCTATCCCTTTACCAACCGCAAATCCAAGTAGTAGTGATGCTTCTGTTGTAACTCATAATTCAAATAATTTTATTCCGCCTCATCATGCTACAAATGCTTACAATTATAATGTAATTCCGTCAGAATCGACTTTAATTACTCCTACGGTATCTAATTCGACAAACTTGACCATGATTCCAAATCCTACTACTATTAAGCCTCCAGAACTTATCTTATTAACTTCCTCATCTTCAAACAGCCTAACTAATTTAGATATCGTTAACAACCTACTTATAAATCCAATTACAACAGTAACTCCAAATCCCTTAAAAATTATAGCTCCAAGGAAAACCATATTTGCTAATCGTTCTTCAGTAGATACAATAATAAATGATGTTGAATTTTATATTAAAACGAACCTTCGCATTAAAGATTATAGCGATGTCCAAATTTACAAGATAAATGAGAGCAATAGAGCTTCATTTAAGATAATTGTTCCGGAAAGTATTTTTGATCGTCTTGTTAATCCACAATTTTAGCCAATAAATACAATTGTTCGACAATTTATTTATCGTGATGATAATAATGTAATTCTTCTAAGGGCTTCTGATCCAAATCCAAAATCTAAGTGAGTAAAATTATCCATTAAATATTAATATTTGTCAAAAAGAAAATGATTATAACTCCTAAGCTATCTCCATCGCATACCAAAATGTTAGAGGTTTGAACACAGAGTACTCACTGACATGTGGCTCCGAAATAAATCTGATAAAGAAATTTATAATTCTGAAATAATATGCAGTAAATTTCAAATTTAAAGACGTGATATAGTGGGTAAAGAACGTGGGAGAATTTTGATTTTTGTCTCAACTCATTTTCCTTCAGAAGAAATAATTTTTAACAATAAACAAAATATTGAATTTATCGCCGTATGTGTTAAAGCCAAATTTAGGACTACTTTTATACCTTGCTCATATATACCACCTCCTGCATCAAGTATTCAAATTTATGAACAACATGTAATAAAATTTGTAGCTAATCAATCCAAATCTGGTGACTTCAATATTGTTCTGGGTGATTTTAATATATCAAACATTAAATTGTGCGAAACTCCTGATTCACGCTTTTTAAGCAAATTACTTGATCTTGTATTAGAATTTAATATTCTTCGCATTAATTCAATATTAGCATCTGAAGTTGCTTATCACCCCACTCATGAAATAAGCATATACGTCGAAACAAAACTATCATTACAATCCAATGTAAATGATGAAACTGTTTACTCCAAATTGAACCATTTAATTTGAATATATTCTTTACAATAAAGTACACCCTCGTAATATTGACATCATTTTGAATAAATTGTATGATGGCTTATTAAAATGTTTAAAGAAGTCAATTCAAATGGCGAGAAAAATAATTGCACGAGGACCACCTTGGAGTACAAAGCAGCTCAGTGGCTTGAAAAATTTGAAAAACAAACATGATAGAAAATACAAAAAGTCCGGTTTATCTATTGGTTATATGAGATATTCCATATCAAGATCAGTTTATAACTCAGAAAATATCCAATGTTACAATAATTATAAATATTTTTATCTGATAAAGAATTACATCAACTTTCCAATTATCCATATCCAATTCCTGATGCAAACCTAATAAATTATCCATCATTAGGTAAATCGATGGTAATGACAGCTGTGCGGAATCTAAAATTTTCTGATAAATGTGGACCAGAAGGTGTTCAAAACTGTGTTCTTATAAAATATTTAAATACTCTTATATCCCCAACGCACAGTGGGGTCAAATGCAAATTTTTTGGTAATAAATCTGGATCTCCTAAACTACTGGTCGGATCAAATTGAAATATATGGAAGAGTTGTAAAGGAGGACCTAAGCTTTCAGAAAAATCATCTTGTAGTCACCCTGTGATAACACGAGATAAGCTACAGGGTGTCAAAGTTGACTACCTCGAGTATGTAAAAGTTAAAAAAAATCGTAACTTGTACAAATGAAGTCCGATTTTAAAGATTTTTATATTTCTGGAAAGTGCTTGGTAAGATAAAGAAAAAATAAGCTTACTCATCTAAGTTATCTCTTACAGTTAAAAAGATATTTATGCTTGAATTTTGAATTTTTGATTTTTTGGCTCGACTTTCTTTCGTTTTTCGGGAATAAGTCTGGAGATATATGAGGTAAAAATTTTTTAAAAATATTCTGTAGTTTACTACATATTTCAAAATAATATGCTGAAAGAATTTTTGGATTATCTCAATTCGTCTAGACGTGAAAAATATTCAAAGTCAGCACTCTGAAATTGGCATGAAAAATGGCTATTTTTTTACAAAAATATAGTACAATTCATTCACTTTTTTCTCAAAGTTCCGTTAATAAAAAAATTTTTTCCTTATTAATTTCAAAAGATAAGGCTTCATAAATGGTTAATAAAGAAATTTTGAATTGATTTAAGTTTGCACCCTACATCCAGCATTGACCGAAAATTGTCAATTTTAAAAAATAGTTTCATTTTTATCGATTAATAAAAAAAATGTCACGCGAGCTTTTTTAAATTTGGTACCCACATTTTTTATGGAAATAGATTTAGAATGATATAACACTAAACTGCTTCCCGCCCGGCCAAAAACAAATGCAGGAGTGGAGATTTTATGTTAAAAGTCAGTTTTTTTAACGACTATTTTTAAAAGCATATTAAAAGCATATTCGCATAATATTTTTAATATTATTTCTTATGTAATGTATAAAACACAAATCAGGCTTTCATTCCTAAAAAAATCAATAAAATAGCTCCAATAACCTATTTTTGGTAATTTTTCAAAAATAAATTTTTTTTCCAAAAATAGCTGAAAATCCAAAAATATTTAATTTTTTTAATACAACTCCATTAATTTTGCAAATACTTTAAAAATGTTAAAAGAATATAAAAATAGACTTATTTACCAATTCAACGATATATAAAATGTTGATATAGGTCATTTAATAATAGTAATATAATGGCCTCAAAACTACCAAGTCACGTCAAAAGTTGCAAAATTCACTATTTTGTTCCGTATTTCCATATGTGTGTATACGTAACATTTTTGTTTTCTAATGTATTATGTAGGTATATATTTGTTATTATAAAGTAGTAAATTCTTTATTTGAGTAATGTTTATTTAATTTGTTCTACATATATACATACTTATTATACATATATCCCGTATATTTATTTTATTAAGTATATATTATCGAAGATATTATTAGAGATTTTCTTGAAAATAATCAGAAACATCAAACGTTAGCAAATTTTTAACTTCCTTAGCTTCGGAATCCTCTTTTTCTATTTCAAGAGTGATTTTTGGTAACCATCGTGTTCTTATAGAATATATAACTGGATCTGATGATATTAATAAATATTCCATTAAGTCCATATTTTGCGCTATTTTCGAACATTTTCGGGTATTGAAGAGTCGGAAATGTTTAACATCTTTATTTCGGGCTTCCTGTGCTTCCTCTTTTAACTCTCCCAATGGCATAATACTATTTTCTATTATTTCTTTACCATGAGCCAATACTTTGTGAATTGTTGGAGTCATTGATTTCCATGGGTATGTAATGTTAAGTAGTTCTTTAGTTTCGTAAGCAAAAATTTTAAATTTGTCCGCATTAATTTGTTTTTTGCTATTAATGGCTGCCAATATAGTCTTAAAACGATTCAAAATATTTAAGTCAATGCCTGTGATTGAAGATGTGAGTTCCGGATTTTCAAAGAAACGTCTTGCTGTATTTCCTTCATTTGAGCTTCCATAGCCATGTAGAGGTTTATCAATTATTAATCCGAGTTGTTCTTTGAATTCTAATTGAATTCTTTTCTTCTCCTCTTTTCGTAATTCTTGAAGTTCCAAATTGTTTTTTACTGTAGCATTTTCCTGCCCGGGAATATTTCTGTACTTCATATCATATGCAAGATGTAAGCAGAACTCCAAAAATCTTATCCTTGCGTGGAGTGGTGATATTCCAAATTTTAAAGAATTTTTATTAACAAGGACTTCAGAATTATCCTGAAATTGTGAACTTATTTTTCCACATATATTACATTTCCATGTAGATGTTGTATCTGTTATAGCGTTTGCAACTTTTCCATCAATCATCGTTAATTCTTGTTGAAATGTAACTTTAATAGTTCTGTTTGATACTTTTACATATATTGGGGGCAATGCTTTAATTTCTTCTTCCAACTGGTTGACAATGCTGTTTATTGTAACCGTGGTTTCTTTTGTGTAATCAAAAAGGATTGGACGGCACAAAAATTTGGAACCTGGAGTTAAATTTATCCATATATCATCAAAAAGCGAGTCATTTCTTGTCGATGAGGAAGGCTTATTTAAGCGCATTCGAAGTGGTACCAGAGACGCTATAAACAGCGAGGAATAATTATTTCCAGAATTACTTTCATCCAGTTGTTTGTATTCCGAAAATCCTGATGTTCCATCGCAGCCCCATTTGAATATTAAAATAAGTTCAGAGTCTTTGCATTTTTCAATGTTATCATTGCTGAAGGTGGATATAATTCTAGAAGTAGTATTTTCAAGTAATTGCAATATATTAACTTTAGCACTTTTAACAGAAGCATTAACCGGGTGCTCCATAGGCTGTAAAATATTACTTTTCGCTTCTCTCACTGATTTGCTACTGGGAAAGATATCATATCCTTTTTCGCTAACAGATTTCCTCAAAATCTCGTATTGGTTTCTTGATAATCCTAAATTTAATATTAGAGCTAAAGCATCTTCAGAGGTAAAGGACGATGTTGATTTCGGTGTCACTATGCTTTGGATTATCCGATGTAATCGATTGGGAGAAGCTGTTGGTAACACATCTATAACTTTTTCTACTTCCTTTGGTTGCGTACGTGTTACTAAAGCTTTAAATGTATCTTTTATTTCGGCATTCGTATGTGAATTTAGAATAGACCACTCTTCATTTTTCTTCTTGAACTTTGGTATTGACCAATCTGAAGCTTGCATCCTTTTTTCGTATGATTTATAAAAATTTTCGAGCTTTAAACTGTCTTCTGCAGTAAGAGTTAAACCAAAAGATACTACTGTATCAATGAGTTTTCTTATTTTTTCTGGACGATTTATAATATCAGATAGATTATCCCAGATTACTTTGCAAATAGAAAAGTGTTTTAATGTAATCTCCATAATGGCAAATTCACTAATAAATCTGCATATTTATAAGGATACTTATATATAGAAAAAGAATATTTATATCAGGTAAATGGTGACAGGCAAAAATGAATTAAAAAATTTAAATTTTTGCTCAAAACCCCCAATTTCATTCAGTTTATTTTTATGACCTGTGGTGTTAAACAGGTACGTCAAAAAATGTACCTATGCGATTGTAAAAAAATCATTTTTGTTATAATACATTAATTAAGTAGCTAGGTAAATTATTTAAAAACTTAAAAAAATGTAATAAAAAACGAAGGAAAATATACTTATTTATGTACTTAGGTAATTTTAAAAACCTTTTCAGTAGAAAAAAATTATGAACACTTTAAATATATTAAATGCAGTTGAGTGTTACGTATACACACATATGGAAATACGAACAAAATAGTGAATTTTGCAACTTTTGACGTGACTTGGTAGTTTTGAGGCCATTATATTACTATTATTAAATGACCTATATCAACATTTTATATATCGTTGAATTGGTAAATAAGTCTATTTTTATATTCTTTTAACATTTTGAAAGTATTTGCAAAATTAGTGGAGTTGTATTAAAAAAATTTTTTTTGGGTTTTCAGCTATTTTTTAAAAAAAAATTTATTTTTGAAAAATGACCAAAAATAGGTTATTGGAGCTATTTTATTGTTTTTTTTAGGAATGAAAGCTTGATTTGTGTTTTATACATTACATAAGAAATAATATTAAAAATATTATGCTAATATGCTTTTAATATGCTTTTAAAAATAGTCGTTAAAAAAACTAACTTTTAACATAAAATCTCCACTCCTGCATTCGTTTTTGGCCGGGCGGTAAGTAGTTTAGTGTTAAATCATTCTAAATCTATTTCCATAAAAAATATGGGTACCAAATTTAAAAAAGCTCGCGTGACATTTTTTTTATTAATCGATAAAAATGAAACTATTTTTTAAAATTGACAATTTTCGGTCAATGCTGGATGTAGGGTGCAAACTTAAATCAATTCAAAATTTCTTTATTAACCATTTATGAAGCCTTATCTTTTGAAATTAATAAGGAAAAAATTTTTTTATTAACGGAACTTTGAGAAAAAAGTGAATGAATTGTACTATATTTTTGTAAAAAAATAGCCATTTTTCATGCCAATTTCAGAGTGCTGACTTTGAATATTTTTCACGTCTAGACGAATTGAGATAATCCAAAAATTCTTTCAGCATATTATTTTGAAATATGTAGCAAACTACAGAAAATTTTTACCTCATATATCTCCGGACTTATTCCCGAAAAACGAAAGAAAGTCGAGCCAAAAAATCAAAAATTCAAAATTCAAGCATAAATATCTTTTTAACTGTAAGAGATAACTTAGATGAGTAAGCTTATTTTTTCTTTATCTTACCAAGCACTTTCCAGAAATATAAAAATCTTTAAAATCGGACTTCATTTGTACAAGTTACGATTTTTTTTAACTTTTACATACTCGAGGTAGTCAACTTTGACACCCTGTAGCTTATCTCGTGTTATCACAGGGTGACTACAAGATGATTTTTCTGAAAGCTTAGGTCCTCCTCTACAACTGTTCCATATATTTCAATTTGATCCGACCAGTAGTTTAGGAGATCCAGATTTATTACCAAAAAATTTGCATTTGACCCCACTGTGCTACGGCCTACTTATTCAACATATCAATATTTAATAGTTATTTTCCTGAAGTTTGGAGAATATATTATATTACACCTTTGTTTAAATGTGGAAGCAGATCCAACATTTCCAATTATAGAGGTATTGCTAAATTAATCGTTATTTCCAAACTTTTCGAAAAGATAGTTACTGAAATCCTTTCACATCAAGTTGGATTTAGAAAATGATGTTCCACTGCTACTAACCTTTTGGAGTTCACAACCTCAGTTATAACTGCATTTAATTTCGGTTTACAGACAAACACAATATAACAGATTTCATTAAAGCTTTCGATAAAATAAATTACGATCTCCTATTATTCAAATTGAATAAGCTAGGATTTTCTCCTGTTTTCCTTAAATGGATTTCTTCATATCTTAAAAATAGATAAAAATGTGTATTATTTAGAGAATGTACATCGAAAACAGTTCCTGTTTTATCTGGTGTTTCGCAAGGTAGTTATCTTGGCCCCTTATTATTTCTAATATTTATAAATGATTTACCAACTTGCATTAAGAATTCTAGAATATTAATGTATGCTGATGATTGATGATTCCTATCAATGTTCCTTACTCCAATCAGATCTTGACAATCTTTATGATTAGTGAATGATGAATCTAATGGATCTGAATGAATCTGAAAGTGTAAACAGATGATGTTCTACAGATCTAGTCGAAGAATTTCTTGATCTAGATTTGTTGCTTTAATTCCCACGTTTCGCAAATCGTTAATAAGGCTCCTTTTGTCTTATTTTACTCAAGGTTTCCTCAAGCGCTGGAGAAGAGAATTTAATGATCCTTACTTTTCAAAACAATTATTTACATCTTTCGTAAGATCAGTCCTGGAATATGCTTCCTTGGTCTGCGATCCTCAATACGAAGTTCATATAAAGAAAATTGAATAGGTACAGAAACAATTTCTTTTATTTTGTCTTCGTAATCTTCAATGGAATCATAATATTATTTTACAATCATATGAAAGTCGATTACAGTTTACTGATCTCCCTACTCTTGAAAGTAGGGGAAAATATATGAATATTTTATTTATTATTAATTTAGTAAACGGTTCAATTAATTCCGAGTTGCTGCTTCGTAAGATCGAATTCGTAATTCCAAATCGTCCAACTAGAAATTATACTCCTTTAAAAATCAAATATTTTTGAACCAATTATGCCAACTTTGAGCCCATGAGAGGATTATGCAATTAATTCAACAGTTTTTATCCATATATTGATTTTCCAGTAAATCCAATCCTTATTAAGAAAAGTATTTTTAAATTAGTTAAATAATAAATCTTCATTGTTGAATGATTATGAAAAACATTTTATTATAAATAGCTTTAAGATATTATATATGATAGGTCTGGTTTATTTATGTAATATAATATTTAACTTAAAACTTAAAATAATATTCTTTTTAAAAATTTTGTAGGCTTTTTTATTATTATTGGATTTGTATTGTATTGTTGGATTTCGTTTATTTCATTGCCAGGGCAACCAAAAATATGGTGTAAAAAAAAGTATTTTATGCACATAAAAAATGCTCTTAAAAAGAGCAAAGATTAAAAAATATACTTTTAAAATATTATTTTTTTATGAATAAACTTTAATTTATCTACCTTTAACGCTAAAAATAACTTTTTCTTAGCAATTTCTAAAAAATATTTTTCTTTTTGCACTTAAAGATTTTCAAAGCTAATACAATGCATCAACAAATTACAAAATTTCTATCAATTTATAACATATTTGTTGACTTTTAACAAAACATCTTAAGTCGAGATAAAACAATTTCTAAATTATTTAATCATTAAATCAACATGTTACTCGTAAAAGTGCATCATTTGCACTAATCGGTATTTCCCTACAACTATTAGTTTTGGTGATATAGTTTACCAAAAATTTACATTTCCATATTTAATGTTGATTTTTTTAAATAGTTTTATAGCACCACTGATTTGTCAAAAGTCCACAGATATGAATTATTAGTCAATCGGTTTTGAAAATTAGTAAAAAGAAAATGTCACTAATGGCAAATTATGTAAATCATGGATGCAACATTTTTCTCTTAAGTATAAAGTATGTTCTTTAATGTAATATATGCAAAATTAAGCTAAAATATACAAAAACATGCCGTTTAGTTTTCTAAAATAGGGATTTTTAATAAAAATAATTACAAAATATGCCCAAAATATACAAAAATATGCTGTCAGGACCAAAAATATTCTGTAACAAATCGATACGAAATTTCTTAAAATTCCCTGAAACGGATAAATAACAACAGTTTGGTTCATTTGAAGCCCAAGAAAAAATATGATTTTACATATTTTTGATTATCCTGGTCATCATTATGGTATCCATATCAAAAACTTAATTTTTCATGACAAATTTTATATTTTTAAAAATATTAATTTTTTTAATTTGTATAAAAGAATTGTATGAACAAAAAAATATTTTTGTGTAGTAGAAGCCACGAAAAACATGGCTTTTACTATACAAAAATTCATAGTTTATTAAGGAAATATTTAAGATTTTTGTAAAAAAAAAAAAACAATTTGAAAAGATCGTAAAGCAATGGGAATTGGCCTGAGTAAGTTTTTTTTATATTTAAATTTTTAATGTAATATACTTTTTTATATATCTGTGTAAATTAACACATTTTTATTTAAAAAGTACCAAAATTTCCTATTTTTTACTTTTTTAATTTCAAAATTTATAAAAAACTGGAGCATAAATATAAAGATTTTAGGATTCCAAAAAATGTAAAAAAATATATATTATTTCACAAAGTTATTTTCCCTATATCAGAATAAATTTTAATAATTTAATAATTTGATTTTGGATTTGAAATTAGCGACCAAATTTAGAAATAAATACTGATTTTCATGACTGTACCATATCCTTCCTCTATTATTACCATTTTTCTATGGGCTCAATTACTGTGTGTCGTCACGTGACCCAATGGACATATACGGCTATTGCACAGTGGGGCAGAATCGACATTTTTTGAAAATGAATCTATAACTTCTAATCGGCTGGTTGGATTTACATAGACGTAGGAGGGGAGTGTAAATTTTAAATTTTTAGGAGCGGAGATATTTTGGCTCAAATTAGGGTACCTCTGACGTAGAACATTTTTCATCGCTTGCCAAATTTTTGTTTCTTATTAAATATCAAATATTTTTACATCCTCTTAAAGTCTTCGATAAGTCCTGTTGAGTAAATTTTTTACCCAATTGGTCAAAGAACAAAATTATCTATCGAATAAAAAAAAACTTGAAGTCAAGATCTCTTCTGAGTCCAAAAATAAACGATTTTGAAGATTTTTGTCAAAAGAATCCCACAATTCCATCATGTTCACACTTATTGCAGGCTTAAATGGAGCCATTGGCAAACTCTTTGGAAAACATAAAAGTCTTCAAAACTGCATTCGAACCATTTACTTTAAGTATGCAGTAACTTCTGATATCAGGCAGAACTTACGTTTTCGATGACATAAAAGAAATTCATATAAAGCAATAGAAAATGTCTTTCATTATTTTATAATTCGGATTAAATTTTTAATATTAATCAAATTCTAATGAATATACTTATAAGTATATTTGTATTTATATTTATCATTCAAATCTATTTAATTTCATTATAAAATACCATTAAAAACACCACATTGAGTAATTTAAATACTTTAATAAATAATACGGATGGTAAATCAAAACTTCCCTTCAAACATAATTTTATTGATTTTTTTTTTTTTTGTTAATAATAAACAAATCACTAAAATTCTTAAATTTTTATTAACATCAAATAACAAAAGCAAAAGAAATAATACAACATCCAATAAGACGAAGAAGATACAAAAAAATCATTAAAATTTTCTAAGAAATTAACTCGTAAAATAAATATCAACCAACGATTCAATAATTTTATTTTTTATTTTTGTTGTTTCCAGTTTCAAAGTAATTGTTTATACAATTTACAGTAATTAACCAATTTATAGGAAACAAAAATTCTTCTCTATTTTTGTGCGAACAAAAAATGAAACAAATCTTGTATAACTGTTTACAATAATAAAAAATATACATAAAATTCTTGAAAATTTAAATATATTTAGACGAAATTAAACGCTTCAGCCAATTTACTAAGATGAGATGATTATCAGACAAGACCAGAGCAGAAACTGAAAAATTAAACACCTCTGAATTAATAGTTCTTGGAAATTATTGTCGACATAATGTCTAACAAGAACGTGTTTACAATACTCGTACGCAGTCCACTTCAGATTCAATATATAAACTAATTTTAATTTTCATCATTCATAAAAAATCAATCGAGGGAGAAAAAAAGAAAAAAAAAATTAAAAAGAAAAGAAAACGTCAGAATTTCAAATATAAATTTGAAAGATCACATTAACACGATGTTAAATAATTTCGATATGAATGAATGAACTGGAGTTAAAAACCAATAAAAATCATTCATGCTCAACCAAACATGTGCATGATTATGCATTCAAAATATCGTCTCTATTACGTGCACACTGATCATTAATGATCAACATATGATCACACGTCAAGATCATCAAATTTATTTAATTTGTTCAAACATCAGCGATATTAAAAAGTGAATTCATGTGGTTTTCTTCTGTTAATTGTGAGTGTACAATAATTACATACAAACATATCATTCAGTATAGGCCAAATGATCGAAATTAGTTAGTGTCGAATCGTATATACCCTTTAAATGTATTATTTTAAGTAAAATTTTTGGCTATTTTTAGTTTCATTTCAACGATTTTTTTCCCACGATATCTCCTCCATTTGTAAAACGACTTTGATGATTTTTAAAAGCAACATTATCGAACGTATATATCTAAGTTATCGGAATCCTTATAAATATCAATTCAACCAACGGATGTTCGAACGAACAAACTTACATCGCTATTTTGACACCGCTAACCATAAAACGACCTAAAATATATCGACGACTAACAACGCCAATGTCTTCAATGCATAACACAAAACTTTATAGGAGAAGTGATTGTGATTGTTTGCACATCTACATACAGTCTTGGCCAAAACTAACTGAAGAAATTCTATATTTAGAATATTTTCTTCGTATTATTTCATACAAAAATATTAACTTCTATATAAATAAAAACATATAAATAATTGAATTTTTCTTGTCCATATAATATAAATTTTAATCAAGTATCGACGCAATTCTTAATAAAGTGCGAGAAAACACTGAACCAAATAGGGATTTGTCAAAACATCAAAGAAAAATTACCATTTTGGAAAAATATTCAATAGGAATTATCATATTTGATGTTGTGTTATGAAGAAATTTTGTAAATAACTTTTCCTTATCTAAAATAATGGAAAAAATAATTTATATATATTTTCTGCAAAACATAAATTAAAATTTTTTTATTAATTTTGAATGACCTATATCAACATTTTATATATCGTTGAATAAGTCTATTTTTATATTATTTTAACATTTTTAAAGTATTTGCAAAATTAGTGGAGTTGTATTAAAAAAATTAAATTTTTTTGGATTTTCAGCTATTTAAAAAAAAAATTATTTTTGAAAAATTACCAAAAATAGGTTATTGGAGCTATTTTATTGATTTTTTTAGAAATGGAAGCTTGATTTGTGTTTTATACATTACATAAGAAATAATAGAAAAAATATTATGATAATATGCTTTTAATATGCTTTTAAAACTAGTCGTTAAAAAAACTGACTTTTAACATAAAATCTCCACTCCTGCATTCGTTTTTGGCCGGGCGGGAAGCAGTTTAGTGTTACATCATTCTAAATCTATTTCTATAAAAAATATGGGTACCAAATTTAAAAAAGCTCGCGTGACATTTTTTTTTATTAATCGATAAAAATGAAATTATTTTTTAAAATTGACAATTTTCGGCCAATGCTGGATGTAGGGTGCAAACTTAAATCAATTCAAAATTTCTTTATTAACCATTTATGAAGCCTTATCTTTTGAAATTAATGAGGAAAAAAATTTTTTATTAACGGAACTTTGAGAAAAAAGTGAATGAATTGTACTATATTTTTGTAAAAAAATAGCCATTTTTCATGCCAATTTCAGAGTGCTGACTTTGAATATTTTTCACGTCTAGACGAATTGAGATAATCCAAAAATTCTTTCAGGATATTATTTTTAAAATATGTAGCAAATTATGGAATATTTTTAAAAAATTTTTACCTCATATATCTCCGGACTTATTCCCGAAAAACCAAAGAAAGTCGAGCCAAAAAATCAAAAATTCAAGCGTAAATATCTTAAATATCAGAGTGCTGACTTTGAATATTTTTCACGTCTAGACGAATTGAGATAATCCAAAAATTCTTTCAGCATATTATTTTTAAAATATGTAGCAAATTATGGAATATTTTTAAAAAATTTTTACCTCATATATCTCCGGACTTATTCCCGAAAAACCAAAGAAAGTCGAGCCAAAAAATCAAAAATTCAAGCGTAAATATCTTTTTAACTGTAAGAGATAACTTGGATGAGTAAGCTTATTTTTTCTTTATCTTGCCAAGCACTTTCAAGAAATATAAAAATCTTTAAAATCGGACTTTATTTGTACAAGTTACGATTTTTTTAACTTTTACATACTCGAGGTAGTCAACTTTGACACCCTGTAGCTTATCTCGTGTTATCACAGGGTGACTACAAGATAATTTTTCTGAAAGCTTAGGTCCTCCTCTACAACTCTTCCATACATTTCAATTTGATCCGACCAGTAGTTTAGGAGATTCAGATTTATTACCAAAAAATTTGCGTTTGACCCCACTGTGTGTCTGCAGATATAAATGCTTCACACAAGTTCAAGTTGAAATTATTTGTTTGCGTATGTATGATTAACAATGATTGTGAAGCTTTCTAATTACTTTTCGATTATAATTCTTGGAATTTTTTGCTATTTATATGATGATGCACAAGAAAATTCCCTACACAATTTACTGTCTTATTGGAAATTTTACAAAAAAGTATTTTAACATTACTTTTAAAAATTCCTTTACTCCAACACTTTTTAATTTAAAAATAAAGTTTTTGACATTCTTACTTTCGCCATTATATTCTCAAGAATATTTATTTATTAAGCTTTTCTTTATAATCTAATGTAATATTCTTACGAAATTTTTAAAATCACTAAAACATCTGTTACGAGCATTTTACTTCAAAATGAAGAAATACTATAAAGAAACTATAACAAAAAAGTAAAAAAGAAAAAAATGAAAAAGTGAAAAATAAGTAAATTAATATGCATTACTAAGAAAAATATGACAAAATATGCAAAAATATGCACTAACAAATCGAACTCATTTTATATACACAGAAAAAAAAAATTACACATGTAAACAATTTTTATTTCTAATTATTAAAAAACAGCCAAATCAAAAGTTTGTCTACGTTTAATGTAATTAAAGAGTAATTATAATAAAATTTCAATTTCACTAACTGTGAACTGTTTGTTGTATTTCTAAAGTTTGTTTTAATAAGATTTTAAATGCAACCGAATTTTAGTACTAAATAGCACCAACTGCAAACAAACATTGATTATAACATTATAAAATTCGGTTAAGAAGGAAAAACAACAATAAAAAATAATAAATTTAATATGCAAAATAAATAAATTCTAAAAAAAAGGAACATACAATTTTAATTGAGCTGAGAGGAGCCAATAAATTTTTTATTAAAAAAATAACTGTGATACAGGAGGTCAGCATGACGGGAGCTTTTAAATGTGAACATTCTGAATTAGAGACGAACCACGTAAAGATAAAAATTATGAAATTAAATATACATATTTCACAAATAATTAATATGTACGAAATATTTGCCAGGAATACACAGATGCCACCCTTGCTTCCACCTATTCAGTTCCTTACCAAGGAATGCTAAAGCTTTTTGTCTTGCAAGACAAAATTGTAATAGAATTCAGTTGATAGATTCGATGGAATGAAGGAATTACTATAATTCACAATTGGAACGTTTTACCAAGTCAAAGTTACAAAAAAGTATCATATCAAATTTTATCATAAGAAGGTCATTAAATTTTTATTATGCAGTATTTTTTAATGGTTATTTTATGTATGTATTTAGATATTTTTGCAATTTTAATACTAATAGTTTCAGTGACTTTAACCGAAATATTTTTAAAACAGTTAGGTTTACCAATATTTTTAGTAAAATTATGTGATAGTTGTAAGAAAAGACTGAATTCGATTGGCAAAAAATTCGGTTGTGGCAACCATTAGCCTTCAAATGTTTCAGAAAAAAACATGCATTTGCATTAAAATACCCTCCCTTATTGTGACCCATTAAGATCTTTCAAAAATAATATGATAAAATTAGCGATCAAATATGTTACAAATGAGTTAAAAATTTCAAAAATGGTGCAATGAATCATTTATGGAGGCATATTTGTTTAATGCCTAAGATAAGTCTAAAATATTCTATGAAGTGGTCAAAAGTAAAAGGAATTACCACAGAATATTAAGCTCAACAGTTTTTAGTTTATTTAATATTCTTATTAATTTTATAATATGAATATATAAATATAAATATAAATATAAATATAAATATAAATATAAATATAAATATTTTTATGTTATTATGTTAATTGGTGTTCAATACTTTTATATTAACAAAGCAAGAAAAAGTTGGGTTATACTCAAAATAATTAAAAGGTAACATTTGTTCATTCAGTTTTGGCCGACACTGTATATGGAAAAGTCGCTTAAGTTAAATTGCTTTCGCTATAAATTTGAAATGGTAAATGTCACGACGGTGAAATTTTGACAGATGATGTAAATTATTCTGAATTATAGATTTTAATAAAAACAAAATTAAATTTATGTTGATGATGACACAGGCAAACACTGATTCTAATCATGAAGCTTTTATTTTGTTAAACCAAATCAGACAATTCATTCCCGAGATATTTTGCAATATGTGATGTCACCTCATTCATTTTTTGTATAACGCTTGAATTTGTAATTTTCGATTTTTGGACTCGAATTTCTTTTTTTTAAATAATTTCCGTAATAAAGGAGAGAAATCTTTTTTTAAAAAGTATTCTAAGATTCCCAATATATTCTAAAATAATGTGCTGAAAATTTTTTTTGAGTTATCTCAATTCGTCTAACCATGAAAAATATCAAAGTCAAGACTTTAAAATGAGTACAAAAAATTTATAGTTAAAAAAAATGCCTGATTATTTCACTTTTTTCTCAAAATTTAAATAATAATTATATAATAATAAATAAAATAATTATATAATAATAATAAAAAATAAACATTTTTTAAATGCAAAAAAATATGTATTAAACTAAATTTTTTTAGTTT
This sequence comes from Protocalliphora azurea, assembly GCA_932274085.1. Classification (NCBI taxonomy): domain Eukaryota; kingdom Metazoa; phylum Arthropoda; class Insecta; order Diptera; family Calliphoridae; genus Protocalliphora; species Protocalliphora azurea. The sequence goes on along the minus strand of OW026522.1, from coordinate 69,878,786 downwards.
ATTTTTAATGTACGTACTAGAAATATTACGGTCCGGTCTTTTCGTGTACCAAAAATCCCTTAGATGGCTTTATCCGTTAATATTTTGTACATTTTCAAATTTAAATCATTTTTTTGATTGTAAATATGTACTAAAATTCAATATATCTTTTTAGCAAAATCCTTTTCTATTCTTTAAGTGTGTAAAAATATAAACATAATATAAAAATAGACATACATATTTACCTAAGCGGCCCCACTGTTTTATAAATCATATCAAAAATAAATTTTTAAACTGACTAAGTTCTGGTAACTAGAAGTAAAAGTAGAAGTATTTACAATAAACATCAACGTAGCAGAAGAAATACCAGAAATTTATGATGTATGTACATGTCATTACATTTAGACATACAAAATTGGACCGACATTTTATACCAACTTACACCAAACAATAATTGCTTTATTTCTTAGTAATCATTAGTATTACCTCTGAAATAAGTGTAATGATTCATATTATTACTCGGACTGATGGTCGAATTGCTGTTCTCGTTAGTGGTGGTGTTGTATTTTTTATCTTTTTGGTGGCAGAGGTGGTTGCTGTTGTTCTTTTCTACTGCCACATTGCTATCGATTGTAATAATGAAGTTTTTTTGATCTCATTATGATCTCAGCTCCATCTATTCATATTTATTGCAATAATGGATGTTGTATTTATTTGGTGTGATTATTAGCTAAAGTTTATCTTCTCTTTAATATCTTCTCCCTCCTCAATTTTGTTTTAATTGTTGTTGATAATTTGTTAGAGGCATCGTTTTGTTTTATTTCCTGTTTATACATTTGATTTATGAGTTTTTCTTTTTTATTTCTTTATATTTTCGTAGTTGCATGAAGTTTCTTACGAACTGTTTTAATAAACAAACAATTAAATAATTAATTAAATTTTGAATGGTTTGGCCCAATGATTTTAATTGATAATTAATTAGAAGATATTACTCAATACAATTTTGTATGGAAATTGATGGGAAAAGTAAAACTTTAATATATTTTCATACGCTTGATAAACAATAGTGATTGTGTGTTAGCAATTTTAAGAGAAGTTGTAAATTGCAAAAAGAAGATCTTATCAAACTGACAAATAATAGATCATGTTATTTTCTATTGATTCAATGTGTATTAAATTTTATAGTTCCGTCAATTCGTATTAATTTTTTTTTATTCCCGATAAAGTTCATCGTTCAAATAATCCCAGTTTTAAAATAAATGAATCACTTTAAATCATTGATAGGTTCTCCGTAACGTAACGTATCCACACTTATCGTTTAACCAATTAACCTAAATTCCTCATATTATCTAATTTCTCCCCTAAAAATGTCTTAAAATTATCAGAATTCTTTGGCACTGTAAACCATCTTTAAATTTTTATTTGTCGCACTGTTTAAATATTTATTCTTAAGCGTAAAATTAACATTTAACAATCGCATAAAGTACAAATTCAAATAAACATTAGATAAATATTATAAAACATCTGTTGTATAAACAATATATATATATATATATATATATTTATATATGGGAAATTAATACACCTCCAAAAACTAATAAATACGGAAGTAACTTCCCCATGTTATCCCCACATTAAAACAACAAATAGAATTAAAAATAAATCTACTCACCCAGCTATCAATCAATCACAGAGTGAAAATGGAGAACAAAAAGTAAAATGTACTTGAATTAAGTAAAATGAAATGCTACAAATTCCTTTTTGTCAAAATATCAACAACAATTAGTCGAATTGTTAGAATGCATTTTCACAGACATACGGACGGACAATCATAGTTTACCAAATTACCACAACACAACTTTAGTCTAAAAGAACACATTCCATATGTTTGGTATGAAAAAAGAAATCAAAAAAATATAAAGAATCAGGGAATAGAACATGTGTATTTTGTATTATGTAAAATCGCTTGAGGTTATACAAATATGACATGAAGTAATGGATCTTTTCTTGTTCGCTTATCCCGTATATTTTTCTAAAAGTTTCTAATTAGAGGTGCTCTATGTCTTCTATAAATTTCATTATGTGATCTCACAGAGCAACAACACAAATCATCATCAGTGTGTATCATTATGATCATTATTTATTGGCTGACTAAATGGCTGGTTGGTTTGTTTGTTGGCTGGCAGACTGGCTGTATTTTATTTTCAAATGTAATAGGAATCAAGCTTTTCAAACTATTAAACGTCAGTACGTCTGTCATTTTGTAAGAATATTCTTGTTGTACATGTTTTTATTGCTAGATGTGTGTATTCTATTTGTATTCTGAAATTTTTTAGTAAGAAGAAACAGACAATTTGTACTTAAATGTTGTCAGTAGCTTAGTTCATTTGTATGAATTGTTTCCTATAAGAAATTAATGAGCTTAAAGCAGTTAAATTTTTAGACCGGCTGATGGCAGGGCAGCCAGATACTTTTCTTGGCCAACCCCAAAATTAAAAAAAATCGTAAAAAATCCTTACTGAACAAAAAAAAAAAAAAAGTTTTCTTGTTCAAAATAATTATTTTTTTCTTTTAACAAGTATTTGTGCTTAATCTTTATAGAGGTAATTTTTGGATGTATATTTTTGCATAACTACATATATAATTACATATATAAGTATAATACATAATATAGATATTAAAATTCAGCTTCTGTATCTTGTAAATTATAAGAATTAAAATTGTTCAACATGTCGAATTAAATTCTTACCAACAGATTTTATTAATACAAGTATTAACATATCAATGGCCAAGGTAATATCGAGGGGAGATATTTGTGAAAAACCTTTATTTTACTATTATTTATACTTGATGTATAAAAATGAAAAGTTCTTGAAAATATATATTAGACTCACTTTGTGGGGAGTACATTTAATTGGGAGCAGTATTATGATATTTTTTACAAAAATAAGTAAGGAAACATTTTATTACATATAAAGCATCATATTACCAAAAAAGTCAAATTCGATACTTTTAAATCGCCTTTGTCACGTATTTTACACGTAAATAATAAAGGAGAAAAACTGCAACTTTTCAAACATTTAAAAATAACAATAATACTTAATAAAAATTCACATGTGCCAAATTTTATTAAAATATTGTTATATTTAAGGGATATATATCGTTAGACCCCCATTCCGGGAGGACATTTGCGTGGGGACCAGATGAAATAGTTGACCGATCATAACCAATTTCAACAGACTTCATCTTTGAACTATAAACTACCTTTGTGCCAAATTTTATTAAATTTTTTGCGGATATTGTTAAATCGACTCCGAACATTCTTTACATGCGTTGGATTCTTTAAAATGACATGTAAATGTTTCATCTTTAAAATTATATACTTTTGTTTAAAATTCCAAATTTATTAACTAAACAAAAGATACAATTATTACATAATTTCTTAGAAAAAAATCCCCAAAATATTTTAGATATTCCCAACAAATTCCCCAATCCACAAACCAATATTTTCATCTTTTTCTGCAACAAAAATTTCCCGGCTGATGGAAAGATATATTATTGAGCAGCTAAATTTAGATGAAAACTCAGAAGACCCTTAACAGATGGAGAACATAAAATTCAATAAATAGAATATTCCATATAATGATTGAATGATTCATATAATTAAATATTATAAACAGTCAGCTATGTTTTACAATTCATAATTATTTGCTAGGATCCATATTTCAATTTCAAAATTGAGTAATTTCATTTTAAATTTAAATAATGTTTACACTTGAATTTAGATTTGAAAAAAAAAATGATGAATGTGTAGTAATTCACCAATTCTTATCTAAATCTAAAACCGATGTTAAACATTTTTGAAATTTAAAGTGGAATTACCTAATTATAAGAATAATTAATATTTTTAAAGAATATAAATGTTAGAAGCAACATATTTCTTGTAAATAATAAAAAAAAAATTTAATTAAATTATTATTCCCTCCAACTATCCGAATTGCCAATGATCTTTAGAATGAAACCTCGTATAAGTGACGCTTTTATTCAGAATCAGATGTGAGAAGGGTCTGTGTTTAAACTCAACTGATTACTCTATGCAACAATTTTGGGTCATCAAATATTGCCTTAATGAATCCAACGCAAAATTAATGTTTTTTCAAAGTTAGTTCAAATTTCGATTTTATGGTCTCTTAAACATCGAATATTTGGAGTGTTTTTTTTTTTCATTAAATGTAAAAAAAATAAACATTTAAATCATTAAATTTTAACTGAATTTTAGTGACCATTTTTCCATAGAACACGTTAAAACAATAATGACAAACCTTGATTTGCACGAAATACAGTACTGTGTTGAATGGAATTTAATTAAAAAAATTCATTATTTTAGAAAAGTGTTCTAATAAAAATTGACCCATCGTACTCAATGTTTTAGATCGATTAAGAAATGGAGAATAGGAAACAAATATAACAAGATCATTGAATCTAAATAAGAACAATCTAAAAAATACACATTACTAATACGACAAAACTTTAGTCTTCAATCCGAGACAATTTAATAGAACAACATTTAAAATACACTTATAACTTGAATAGAACCGTATAAGCAAAATATATAACCAAAAGCAATTTTTTGGCTAGCATGACAATTATTTATTAATTCAAACTAAATCTTCATCAGGTGATTTAAATGCCTCTGAATAAGTTCCTTATTGATATCAATCTCCATCAAGTATTTAACGCGACGAGATATTTGTTACTATATGACTTACTTTTCAATAAGTAAGAAATATTAACTAAAAAAACAAGTTAGAGTGCTATATTCGGTTGTAACGAATCTTATATAATCTTCATCCGTGTTTAGATGTTATAGGAAAATGTAATATATTTTAATGCTTTTTAGTATTTAATAAACATTTTTATTATTCAGATATTGAATGTAAAATATAAAAAAATGTCTTTTATTTATAATATGTAATAATGTAATGTAACCACTAAAAAATTTAAATAATTTATATTTTCATATAAATTTATTACTTTGAAATTTTACAAAAGTTCGCATATCTTTAAGAAAGATATAATCATTTCGGTGCACAGTGTACCTTTTAGAAGGTGTTAGTGATAAAAAATCAATAAGTTTTGAACGGCTTAACATTTAAGTAGTAGTTTTGTAAAATAACAACAAAAATTATGTAATATTCTTTGGAATTTTTAAATGTGTGGCTCAGAAAATTGAAGCACTTCGTCTGTAACTTATACACTTAAAACTTCCACCAATATGGACAATGCTAACGGAACGCGTATTGAGGTCAAATATTTAATCTTTAGATGGGCGTTCGGACGAAAATATTTAAATCATCATATAGTTATAAAATGACGCAATATTTTTTTAATTCGTTCCTGATTTATAAACAAATGTGTTCTACTAAATAAAAGATCTTCATACAAATAATTTCATATTCTTATTAAAATAAAATTAAATATTTTATTTAAATGAAATCATTAACTACCAATATGTTCACATGAGATGTTTCATTAGAAAATTCGGATTAGCCGCAACTTTGAGTTTATGTAGCTTTTTATGGAATGGTTAGAGGTTCCTTTTATTTTCCTTAAGAAAAGTTAAATTTTATTAAATACAAAATGATTCTTTCTTTAAATTGAAAACAGTCTTTCACTTTCTTAGAGCTCATTTATATATAGAAAAATGCAGCATAACTTACAATATACGAGTAAGCCAGTGTAAGTAGAATTTAAAAACTTACAAAAAATTATGCATAAAAAGACTTTTTAAAAACCAAAAATTTATATGTTGAAATATTCAGAAAAATAATAATGAGAGTTGCACGTGATAAATAATGAACCTATTGTTCAAATAAAAGAATAAAGATTTGACAAAAACACGATTGTTTATGAACCGATTTGGTTGATTCAAAAACTGTCTGATCTTTTGATATGTATATCAAATATCTATGTTATCAGGAGGTTTCATAAACGCTATTTGTACCATTTTAAAGTCGAATCGATTTTGCAGAATTTCAATAGAGAAATTCTCGAAAGGGTTTTCGATCGTATATATACATATATAATATATATAGCAAACAAACGAACATCGCTATTTCGACTTCGTTTCTTATAATGATACAGAAAATAAAACTTTTTTGCACTCAGACAAAAATTATGGAAATTACAAACGGAATGATAAACTTATATATACCATTTACACCTGTAGTGAAGAGTATAATTAGTCATTTCATCTGTTTTAGTTTAACGCCATTTTTAGGTCTAAAACTAACATTTTTCATTTAATTAGTGTTTCAATTTACGCGATTTATAAAAATGCTGGTCCGAAATATAATTTTCTATATATTTTGAAAATTTTATTTTACACGGTTTTAATTTGCGCATAAATTTTTTTGTCTCATTATACAAACGTTTTAACTGATAATTTTCACATGCATAAATGTGAAAAAATGAACGTGAGTTCACATTAAAAAGTTAAAAAAAATATAAAGAACAAGGAATTTTATTTGAGTATAATGCAGTGGCGAATTCTGTAATATATCTTTATATTTTTTTTTACATTTTAGGATTAAAGAAAAAAATGATTGGCTTTCCTATTCTTGTTAAAGTTTTAATGCAAAATAAATATAAGTTCAATAAAGTATTATAAAATTATATTTAGTTACAATAATAATAATTACAATAATTTGAATTTGTAACGCTTCGTAAAAAACCGTTGTCTGTAGAAGAACAAGGGAATTTTTTTGTTTTTACCGATCAAAAACTTTCCAACTGCACAATTATCAAAATAATAGGTGAACTTTTTTGTGAAGTGAATAATTTGTTTAAAATAAAATCCAATGTTGTCTTTGCACAAAAAATGGATTATTAATTGATCGGAATACCATTAACATTCATTTTGGGTCTCAAATAAAGAGTTAATTGTAATTTTCAGAGCACAAAACACCTTATTTTTAAAAAAAGAATGGCGTACCTCTTATTAACATAAGATCACAAAAATAAGCCTCTAAATTGGTAAAAAAAAATTACGGCAAGATTGGAAAGAAATACTTTTTAATAGCAAAAGAAAGTTTAACTTGGATGGACCCTATGAAATCAATTATTATTAGCGAAATTAACGCTATGAAAAAGAAGTCATAATGAGTACAAATTTTGGGAGTAGTCAATTCAACACGGTGAAAATTTAATGGGTTTTAACTTAATTTTATATTAGGACAATGCAGCCATTCATAATTTCCGAAAGACTTAGGAATGAATTTTGTCTAGAAGCAATAATGTTTTGGGTTGACCAGCCCGTAGTCCTATCGTAAATCCAATTGGGAACCTATGCCAAATCCTTGGGCACAAATTGTATGACGATGTTAAACAGAATGAATGAGTAATAACAAGAAAGACGCTGTGGGAACGTTATGGTCTAAAATTATTTTAAAAGCATTGAAATCTGATATTTCTGACGTAATAAAATGTAAAGAAGATAACATCATTTACAAATTCGCACAAAAAAGTAATAAAATTTAATATTTTTTTAATTTATGTTTAATGAATTTATCCTTATTTCGGACCTCATTTTTATTATCCTTGTACAATTTTTGTTTTAAATTTATGAATACAATTCTCTTTTAGTTTTGTTTCATGTAAATATTAAAATATTATTAAAAAAATTAGAATCAAAAGAAAAAATTACAAATAAATTTTAACAATTGATTTTTGTTAAATTTTTTGGGTGTACTTATATTTATTTCGTCCACTGTATTTATATATATATGTGACTCGTGCATTCTCTGAAAGGAAATATCCAGCAAAAACTTTCCTGGTAAGCTAGCAGGTGTAATTAGAAACAAAAATAAACAACTTATTTTTTGCCTGAATAACTAGTTATTTTTGTTCGAGTTGTCCACAAATTCATGTAGTTATTTTTAGACTAGGGGCATTCAAAAATATTTATCTAAACGAAAATAAAAAAACAAAAAAATTTTGCCCTCAATGAGATTTGAACTTGGGCGCAAGTTAACCATTCGTTTTTAATGACTAACGTCTTACACAGTGCACTATCTCGCACTTAAATTTCAAGTGACGAAAACTTTTTAGTATGAAATATCCTTTTAGACATTTTGTTAAAAAAAAACAGCATCAGAATGAGGTTGAATCAACAACCTTCTGGTTGTTAATCCAGCACTCTAGCCATCTGATCCCCGTGATTTTGCTATTATACTATTGAGTACTTATTTATGTAATATAGAGTAGGCAAATAATAATGACGCCTAATTACAAAGAAACTACTTTAATAAGTAGTTGTTGCCATTACCGAGAACCAAAAAGTTTTTGGGTATATGTTATATTAATAAAAACGTCACGCACAGTTTTTGTGAGTGGCGTGGTTCTATAAATCATGCTATACTATATTTGATACGACCTTTATATGTCTAGTTTTTAATAACCTGCTTTGTTTTAGTTGTATCATTGAATCAGAAACACTCTTCTACACTCCCCTCTCTGTAGCACTAAATAGATTTTTACAAAAATGGGCGTAAACTTGCGCGACATCCAATGCTTTTAATGTAAAGCTTCTCTTTTTTTTTTTTTTTTTTTTTTTGAAAAGAGGTGAGATGTGCATTTTTTTTAATTTATTTCATAAGAAGCAAAGTAACTTTTTTTAGAAAAAGTGGTCGTGGCATCCTACCAATAATTTCTTCAATGAAATACATATGTATGTGCCAAATTTCATTTTAATCGGTTCAGTTGTTTAAACATAATGTCAAATTAAATAAAGAAAACAATATCATGACAATATCAGAAAAAATTTTGTATAAAGATGGTAATACTCTCTAAAATAAGAAATACACATAACGTTTGAATTAAATAATTTAAATGTTTTTTATTTCCAATCATATTGAAAAATAAATTCTATTTTCAATAGATCATAAATCCAAAATTCGAACTAAGTAACTGAAAATAAATTTGAGGGTTTTATTAGATTAGATTACTGCACCCTTTCATTTTGCATTGTAATTATTGAAGAACTTTTTTCTTGTTGAACTGTGTAAGAGAAACCATTAATCAATAAAAGTAAACATTATGAGTTACTGTTGAAATTTACGTATAAATCAGTACACGATCTGCAACATGGAATATATTAATGCTAATATTAATTATGGTCAGAACAGATGAATGGCACTACATTCAACTGTTCTGACAAGTTCAGATATATATATATATATATATATATATATATATATATATATATATATATATAATTACATATAATTGTAGATGAAAAATTCCAATTAAAAATTGAATTCACAATGAATAACTTGTTTTATATTTAAAATGAAAATAGGGTCTCTTATGTGGAATACTATTTAAAAAGAGTCTAGAATTTTATTTTATTAAAAAAATATATCATCTCTTTAAGTCTAAGGTTCAAAAATATATACATAATGTGAAATTTTAGCACTTAATAAGTCAGCAAGTACACACCTCCTGCTAGCTCCCAACGAAAGGGAAGAAAGAATTAATGATGAATCTTAGAAAAGGAAGAGGTGACTTTTATGAAGAATTTTTGGGCGAGGTGAAATGGGTTTCGAATTTTTTGGAAAGGACGGTGACAGCATTTAAAAAGGCTAGAATAGTGAAGGGCTGTCATATTTTCTTGCTGCGTGTATAATACTCGTATTATCGTGGTAATTTTCATGCACAGAAAAAATTGTTACCGTATATTTTATTTCTCACTTAAATTTTTAATTCATGCAATCATCTACTTGATTGATTTGATCAATTTTTTATTGGAAACATTTTTCTGTTTTTCATTTTTTACAGTTTTTAGTAATATCTGGTGATTGGTGATTTTTTTCTGTGTATGCTTTGCTAAAATTATTTTTAACTGGCGCCATATTTTAATGAATGAATTATTTACGATTTCTGTCATTATAACTATTTTTGTGGTGATAATTATATTCCTTATTTTTTATTGTAGTTATTTGTTTTTTCATAGTCTATTTAAATATGTACGTATTTAAAGTTTCTTTTTATTCATTCTTTATACATATTATGTATCTATGCACGAAAACGTATGTGTGTATTTGTATGTGCCTTAAAAGTATTAATTGTTTGCATTTTTCCTTATTTTATTGAAAATGAAAACCGTGTGTTTTATTTCAATTCATTTGAACTGTTTCAAACAACAACAACATTATCACCACAACCAACAACAACAACGATATAACTTACACATCCAATGGGGAGTAGTACATCTCGTAAATTTCTCTATCAATTTTTCATTTGAAAGTGAAAAGAAAACGAGATCATCTTCTTTAGATTTTATGGTGTGCAAGTGATATTTTTCAAAGATTATTATACGTTGTAAATTAAAGGGAAATAAATATTATTAAACATTTTTGTTCATTCTTGTGCACATATCTATTAATGTGATAATTAATAATCGAAATTAATTCAATTTGTTAAGAAATAAAAGAAAGTAATAAAAAATAGTAGTGATCTTTTTTTTAATAAGATTAGCCCACTGTAAACTATTTTCGACATATTTGTAACGTTTATTTTTCTGAAATAAAAACGATCATGTATATTACTCTAGATTTATAATATTCAAGTGTATATTTTAAATGAAATACTTCTCCAGTTCTTTAAGTATCTTCCTTACTCAGCGGTAGGTTCATTACATTATTAAAATCTTCTATCATTATGCGTCAAAACATGTTATTTAAGTAATTATGATAATGAAAAGATCAACCAAATAGTGGCTTTTATTTCAATAATGAAAAAACGAAGAATATTTAAATCTCTTTCGTAAAAGATCACAACCACCACAACGAATTAAAAAAAAAAAAAATTCTAAATATTGGTATCAAACTTAATTTTGTATTCAACTCAAACCCCCTACAATAACAAAACAATGGAAAAAATATAGAACAAATAAAAACACACACACATACAGTTACTTAATCCATCTTTCGATAACAATTGCTGAATTGTTTTTAAAATCATGTAAGTATCTTAAATAGGTTGAGATTATCGAAACAGAAAACCCAGCTCACAAACTAAAAACCATAAATGACTAGCGGGTATAACTCGACTTAAAAAATTTATATTTGCAACTGTTAAACAATTTGGTACTCTTGTATTGTTCTCGTGAGATTTACTGTGTGTGCTCTATTTTATTTTAAAAGATACAAAATCTCTTGGATATGGGGTCGCCGTTATATGGCCCAAAGCAAAAACAATTTAAAATATCCATGATAAAAAACATACCAATAACTATAAAAAAGTGAGCAAATGATAAAACAAAATGTTTGCAGCTACTTTTGAGTTCAATATGTAGCAGGCAATTGAATCGTTTAAATACCCAACGGCTGATAACTTAATCGTTTACTGTTACATTAACTGTTTGAATGGTTTGTGTAAACGTGTATCTTTTTAATTTTCCAATTTTCACATGGAAAGAATAGTGGTGGTGGTGTGTATGTGTGTGGGATTTCTTTTTGTTTTCAATTTTCATAAGGATTTGCAAAAACATCACATTTATTGGAATATTGTTTCGCTTTGTTTTTGTTGTCATAGAATGTTTTCTCTTGCAATTCATTTGAGTTGAATTGAGGCATTGAATTGTTTTCTTGTTTTCCCATGAAATTGCGTTAAATTGCAAACAAAAATAATGAAATTGTGCATAAGACAAAATCAATTTTTATAAAATTTTCGTACACATTTTTGCGCTATTCTCTCTGGGGGAGTCCTGTCAATCAAACAGGGATTTTTATTTTCTTATTTATTTTTCGTTCATAAAGTGAGAATAAGAAATTATGTAATCAACACCTGTTAAGAATCCTTATTTTTGCAACAATTTAATTGAAAAGAGATTTATTTTATATTTTCATTATAAACATTCTGTGTTTGGATTATAAATTCTTTGCTAGGAACTGCTTTAATTTTCCTCATTTTCGTATGGGGAAAAACCTTTAGGAACTTTGGGAGTAACAGATGATAAAACATATGTTGTTTTAAAGAACTTGATATCGTTTCTAGTCTAGTTACTAACCATAGATAATTATTTGTCGTGATCACCTATTTAATAATCCTCGTATTTCAAAGTTTTAATAAGATGATGACTTCACAATTGATTTCTAAGCAGTTAGAACAAATTTGGGAATAATTTTATTTCATTTCAAAATGACTATCCAACAGCTGTATCGGGTTTGAAGACGGGAATTGAAAAGTGCATCTGGAAAATTGAATTTCTAGACATTCTCCATTTAGGATTATATACATTTGAGCGTCTCGAGAAAAAAATAAATATTGATGTGGGATCTTCGTACAAAATGTTTTTGAACGGGCAATCTAATGTACATGTATGTATATAGAAGGGTAGACTCAACCATTGGTGTAGGTAGGCAATTATTCTGGCAATAAATAAAGACACCAAGGCAGTCTCGTATACTGACAACGTATATGCTAATATCTTGGGTAAATTTCCTTCCATAGTAAGTGAACTTAGGTGTCTTTTTAAAAACGGCCCTGGAGTAAATCCTACAAGGACCGAACTGGTAATATTTACTAGTAAATATAAAGTTCTGGAGTCTTGGCATGATTCTGGACCCAAATAGCTCGTGGAAACGAAATGATAAATGTTGAATGTTGAATGTCCTATGTACCTTCTACATATGCAATAAAACTTTCAAAAAAGGTTTCTTCCATTGGATATACATATACTACAGTACTTAGGCATATTCTTACTAATGGAACACTTGCATGATGGAAGGTAATGGACACGAAAACGCACATCTATACTCTGAATAATTTGCAGAAAGTCTGCTCCATACTTCCAAGCGTTAGGTGAACTGAAGCACAAGCGTGTTAATGTAGTGGATGACCGACTATTTGATATCAAAGACTAATTTTAGAGAGATTTCAGGATTAAAAATATGTGATCTCAATGCTGTCTGATGGATCCAAGACAGAAACTGACACAGATTCGGATATCTTCTCTGATGATTTAGATCTTCTATGCCTCTCAGATTACCAAATCCTTTTTGCTCCCTTGATTAAATAGAATATCTTTCACAGGTTTTGTTCCGATTTCCTCCAAAATTTCTTTTCCAACGTCTAATGACTTATTTTTTTTTTTAATAATTTAATACTGTTCTCAAGAATGGTTTCAAGTGTGAAAATAAAGATGAAAACAGTGATCCAATACCACGTCCATATTGCACAAAACTTGGTGTATGATATATTTGACCAATATTTATAATATTATTTCCAGACTGATTATTATAATAATTTGTATACATCACACCCATGGTTATCACAAAAATGATTTAAAATTTTACTAAACATTTATTTTATATATTTATTAAAGTGTAGAGTATAATAAACTGGTATGAATTCATTCAAACTTATTATTCCTCCTTCATCATTTCGAATCATTATAGATATATTATTAATGTTATAAAATTCAATAGGAAAATATTCAATTCTATTAAAATGAATACAATTTTTCAATGTGGATATTGAAAATATTTTCAAACATTTAGTTTTTTTATTACCTACATGTCGTGGTTTAATTATATCAGTGTAAATAAATACAATTTCATTTATATCTGATGAAAAGACTTTAGTAAAATAATTTATCATATTATTTGAAAATTTGGTTAAAGATTTGTGCAGAATGTGGTTTGTTGATGTTAAAATGAAATCCTTTTCAACGTTTTCTAATTCATGTCTACTAGTATAAGAATCAAATTCATTGTCTTTCTTTTCTCTTGCTAAATTTGTTTGTGCGATATCATTCTTTAACTTATTTAAAAGAACTGATTTTTTATCACTTAAATCTTTTTCTTCTATGGATACATTACTTTTTGTAGTATCATTTAATTTATTCAAAAGTTTTTTTTATTATTCAGATTGGAGTTTGTTATCATAAAATCATTAGAGCTTTCTAAGAGTTTGTGAAATTTTATCTTAATGTCTTCATATTCATTAATTGCACTTTGCTTTGATATTTTTTTGTTTTTCCATGTACTATAGCTTGTGTGTCGACATTTGAAATTATATATCGTTTTCTACGTTTAACAATATTTTGATTATTTCTTTCCAGTAACGAAAATGAAATATCTGATAATCTAACTACCCAGTGATTGTGTTAGTAAATTTGTAAAAGTGTTTGGAGTATTTTTATAAATATCCATTGAATTAATTAAGTAATAATTAAGTAACATAAATATTTTCTTCTTGTATAGTTGAAGCCATCTTTAAAAAGAATGATTAATACTATATTATATTGTTTGTTATACATATATTATTTACTAATATCGTTCTGCTGAATCTATGAATTATATCCTTTTTCGAAACCAAGCCATTTTACCAATGGTTTTTCTCCTTTTCGCTTTAAAATTTTATATATCAAAAAGATTTTTGAACTTTTTGCTTTCAACATTTCTTCTTCATAAAATCCACCTTTAATTATATTTCCATTAAAATCTACAAGTTGATATGTTGATATAGACTAATTTGGTATATTTAAAAATTCTATATACTCACTATCAATATTCAAGAAAATATCGTCATTTATCTCTGTAAAAAGTTATCAAAGTCACTTTGAAGTCTAAAATGTCCTCGCGCATAAGTATTTATTTTGTCAGAAGCAATAATTTCTGTGTATACAACTGGTGAAACTTCGATCTAAATGTATGCATTGTATCAGAAATTATTTTTCTTTCAAATAATCTTACTAATCTGAAATATTTGAATAATAATAATTTAATTTATAAAATATATGGTTAATTTTTTATTTAAATGACCTTCCGTTCTTTCTTTCTTTGAAAGCACTTTTAATACAAGTGAATTTATTAAAAGTGGAAGGCTCAGTTCTACCACTGACATGGGATGTGCTGGCATGAGTCCTTTCATGCTCCTTTAGATGTTTTTCTTTTGAGAACCATTTCCAATCCATTTCATTGTTCGGAATAATGAAGGATCTCATGTCCTTTAAGCATCTCTCTTTCCACAAAAATTTTTTTGTAATATTTACATTTATAAGGAGGCATATTGTAATCACTTTTAATTAAGTCAACAGACTAATGAAAAAAAGAAAATATATATTTAAATATTGATCAAAGGTTTGACATTTTTATACACAAACGCATACAGATACACACTTATGTATGAATATTCCTGCCAAAATGTTTTTATTTTTTAACGGAAAAAGTATGTTGCTTCGTTAAGCACTTTTAATTTATCAGCAATTATTAAATTGAAAAAATAATTCTTAATGCAGAGGTGTATTAATAAAGTAATTTTTAATTAAAAATTACTTCAAACATGGACAGACAGAAGCTTACATGTGAATTTTGTGTTAATGAGACCTTTTCCACAAAGTGAAATAAAAAAATACATTTTATGAAACATCATGATTTCCATAAAAATAAAGCGAGAGATTTTTCAAACTATTTGGAGCCTGCAGCTCCTTCACTGGACACAACAATGAATTTAGTTCCGGAGTATAAGGAACTAATGGAGGAAGATGAGAATCTTCTACTAAATCTGAATATAAAAAAATAATGGACGAAGACGAGTATCTTCTTCTCAATTTATATATAGAATAATTTTTAATTATTATGTAAATAAAATAATAATAAACACTATATAAGTTTAATATGTTTTTATTAAACAAATCAAAATAAAAAAAACTGTTTTATTTATAAAATTTTAGCTATAACTAAATTCAAATATTGCAAGCCCATTTGAAGATTGACGACCTTTGTAAATAATAGTCCAGTTTTTATCATTCAATTGTGTTAAATAGGGGTCTTCCTTGTTTAAAAATTTCACGAATTGTTGCGGAAGATAAAACCATTTATTGTTATTTAAATATGTGATAACTTTTG
Source organism: Protocalliphora azurea (assembly GCA_932274085.1). Lineage (NCBI taxonomy): Eukaryota > Metazoa > Arthropoda > Insecta > Diptera > Calliphoridae > Protocalliphora > Protocalliphora azurea. The sequence continues at coordinate 69,862,893 of OW026522.1, read as the reverse complement.
ATCCATATTGTGTTTCTTTCCACTCAAATTTTAAAATTTTGAATGGCTGATGTAAGGGAATATCATAAATTTTTGTATACTCCGCCTTAATACCAAGAGCCAATTTAATAATTTGTTCATACATCTAAAAAAAATAAAAGTAAGAAATTTACAAATACATAAAAACTTAAATGCATTTTCCAATAGTGATTGCTTACAATTCTGTTAACTATACTTTGAAGTAATCCTCAGATCAATGGTAACAAATATGATGTGATTTTTATACAAATTTAAAAAATACTCCTTTATATTTAAATAAGTAAATAGAATACTTTGGGTATTTCTCTTTAATATTTCAAATAGAAAAAAATATTAATTTTAGCTTTCATATAGAAATATTGAAATATATACTAATTATGTAAATAAAATATACTCCCTCTTACGAGGGCGGATCAATAAGTCCGTGACTTTTCGAACTTCCCTTATAGTTATATGAAATGAAACACTATTTCCATCAAGTACCACCTGTCAAATTTTGAGCAAGTGTCGTCATTTACTTTGCGTAAAAATTAGGATTTTTCGAGGTCCTTAATATAGGCATTTGTTTGGTCAATAATTTCATCGTTGGAGCTGAATCTCTTTCCACCGAGCCATTTATTTAGGTTTGGAAATTATAAGATTGCGGTTAAACAACTCCAAACAATACTTTGAAGTTGTCACACGTTTACGTTTATGGACAATTGAGAGCAAACGCGGCACCCATCTTGCAGACAACTTTCTTAAACCCAGCTGATCATTTAATATAGAAACCACACTGCCATATGAAATGCCTATGGCATCAACAATCTCACGCATTTTTACTCTTCGATCGTCCAACATCGTGGATTTTTTCGACATTTTCGGGTGTACTGACCTCAATTGACGTCAACGTCATTTGTACTTGTGCGACCACAACGGAAGTTAGTAGACCAATTTTTTACCATTAAAATCGATGGTGCAGAGTCCCACATAGTATTTATCGAACTTTTCCTTGGTTTGATTGACGGTTTTTTTTCGCAAAAAATAATGCTTAATGAGCACTCGAAATTCACTTTTTTCCACTTTTAGAAAAATACACAAGGTTTTATGTTTTGAACAGCTGTTAAACCCAAAGTAAATGACGACACTTGCTCAAAATTTGACAGTAGTCTATTAACAGGTGGTACTTGAGGCGAATAGTGTTGCATTTTATAAAACTACGAGAGAAGTTCGAAAAGTCACGGACTTATTGATCCGCCCTCGTAATTTGTTATTAGAATATTCAAAATTAATCATGACCATACTCAACAACATAAAATAATTAATGTCAAAAACCTTATACAAGGTTGTTTTTTTTTCATATAAAAAAAACAATTCTCAAGTTTATTTTCCACCTTACAAAAACAAAAATATAAAAATATGTAGATTAATGAACCAAAAATACTCAAACGCTATTTATACAAGTCATCAGTTTTTAATTTCATCACAATTAAAAGTGCAAAAAAATAAAAAAAATTGTTTCCCTGTTAAATTGTTTGTAGGTACTTTTAACATAATGACATACATACATACATACATACATACATACATACATACATACATACATATTATTACACAAAATAAATACATTGGTTTTCAATTTCAAGAAATGCAACACAATTTTCCTCCTATTAATGCATATAAAAAAGAAAAAATAACAAAAATAAATTCATTGGTTTTCAATTTCATACAAAAACAATTTGCTTTTTAAAATTGCTCTTACTCCTTATTAAAAACAAAAACAACTATTACCTTGCCATTTCCCTACTAATCTCCATATTAGGCCATATTTCCGTACATACTATGTAAAACCTTTGTTAATGATTTTCTTACCTTAATAAAAAGTTGTTTTTTAAAATAATTATATTTAATAAATTTTAAACGGTTTTTCCAAAAAGTCGAATAATCGGTCACCGTAGAAATTACATATCGTCCCCGCGCTGACTGAATACCTATGAAATTTTCAATAATTTTTCAAAAAGCTAAAAAACCATTTAATTTCGCTGTTTTTTAAATATATATTATGAAAAGAAAAAAAAACAATTTTGGAGCATAAGATGATTGGAACACGCTACTAAACGGTAATTTTTGAATGATCCCAGAAAAAATCTTAAACAAAAATAAAATAAAAAAATTCTACACAATATTAGTGCTACATATATTAAACGATAGCTAATAAAAACTTAATTAATCAGTAATTCACGTCTTTCAATAAAAAGATTTTCAAGAAAAAAAAAAATTAACGATATGCTAAAAATTCGTTAACTCAATAAAATGCATAAATTTGTGTGAAAACAAAAAATTTTGCAAATGTATCCCCCTAAAATTAAAGATTGATGTGTCATAAACTAATCACCAAAATATTTATGATCACTACTTCGCTTTCGTGAGCTGAACCAATTTTAAAATACCTCTAAAAGTGTGATATTCGATCAACACTGTACACAAAATTTAATTTTTAATAAAAACAATTACAACATATTAAAAGTAACGCTCAGATGTCATTGATAATAGTATGGTCTCCCGACTTTTTGACTGGTTCGATTGTTGTTTATTTATAATTTTGTAGAAAATTATAAACAAACAAATTAATACGAGCGTTTTAATCCATTATACAGAGTTCGTCCTTAAGAATAAACACACATATTATTCATATTAAATATTAAATAGTAATCTGAAACTGAAATATAGAGGAACGGATGACGTAAAGCTGTGTCAGTTAATTTCAGTACAACTAATCTTGAACATAAAATATTAAATAGATATTTTGTATTTAAATTTTAATATTACCACTTTCTCTAAGAAAATTAATAATATTAATTAACATGAAAAATTATTCACATAGGTAATTTTATAAGTCCTAAACCAATTGAGATATCGACAAATACTTTGGTTGTCTTATGTATGACTAATTATCGATTATCGATAATAATCAATAAAACAAATTCGAAAAACTTTACCGGAACGATATGATTATTACTTAAATCTTAATATTTCTTAAATAATAATTTCAATACATTTTTCCTAAGAACAAATAGTATAAAAATTAATAGACTTTCAATAAAATTCATAGTAACTATTAAAATTTCAATAAATTTATAGTCCTTCAGTAGATACATAATAATCCAATGAGGTCCCACTAAAACAAATAAACGCAGGCAAATTATTGTGCTAAATAAAAAGAAAATTAAAAAAATATGAAAGTTTTTTTGTTAAAGAAACAAATTATTAAAAAGTTTATTACTTTTCTTGTAGATATTGTTGATTACGCACCGTGATTGCAGATTTCCATCGAATTCTAAAAATTTTCCAAGACACACAACAGAATATTAGAAAATTTATCACCAAAATCGTCATAACAGCAGGTGCAAAATATATATCCAAATATAAAATACTATAAGCTGAAACAAATTAAAAATGTAATTAAGTACTTCTATTGAAATATATTAAAGCTACAATAACATACTCAACATTACACAGGACTGTGATTGCTGATATTTGTTACAATATTCGTAAATAGTGGAGAAGTTTCTTAACACGGCAGGTGCAGTAGTTAAGGCACTCATGGTCCAAGCGTAAATTGAATAAAGCATAAAACGTTTCCTTTTTTCGGAAGCATTGAGCTCCTGACTCGAATCGCTAAAGTTTTTCCAGGCATCAAAACCTAATATATTGAGCCAATATATGATAGCCATATTAAGATAGAAATGGGTGAATCCTGTTGGACGTGATAAAATATGACTCTTTTGAAAGAATTTTTTATTATCTTCTAAAAAAAAAAAACAAATACAGACCTACTAAAATATAAATTAAATTAGGAAGATGATATTTAATTCGCAGCATTTGAGGAATCACTAAATAAATACCATTCGCCGAAAGCACAGAACTTAAATAACAAATGAAACATTTGCCCATTAGATTTTTATTTAACGGTTTTAGAATTATATAAACAATCAAAGTTGGTATCAGTAGGATCCCAGATAAAAAGTAAACTGAAATGTATTAAAAAAAAACTTTAAATATTAAAAAATTCACTAAGTATTTAAGATAAAAGTCGATATTAAAGGATTTTTTTTAATTTTGTAAGTGCTCAACTGTCGTCAATACATACTTATTCTGATACTCACAGTCTGGAAACTTAATATTGAAAGTTTTATTAACTTTTCTTAAATAAAAACCAGTGAGATTCGGCTTGGCCAAATCTATATATACAATTTCGCCTTTTATAAGATATGGGCAGAAAATTGAGGGGACCACGCCCATTTTTGATTTTTGAATTTAAATTGGTCCATGAACTATTTGTGCAAAATTTCGCTGACGTACATGCTTTTTTGTAAAAGATATCGGCCGGAAAGTATAAACTAGAATTATGAAGGACCCCCTGCTTTTCTAATATTTGGTCCACAACTTTTTTGTTTATGAACCGATTTTACTCATTTTCAATACCAAACAAACTTTACATAAGACAAATATTTGAGCCAAATTTCGTTTCCCTAGGATGTTCACCCCGAGCACTATCCTGCTTTCAACAGACAGACAGACGGACGGACATCGTTAGATCGTCTTAGATTTTCACGAGGACCACGCAGAGAAAAAAACATGATTACAGCATTATCACTATAACTATATGATGTTCTCATTGTTAATTTTCTTGAATTTTAATAACTCTATATTCATGATAACAATGTTTTTGTTTAAATTTTGTCATTTAATGTTTTCACTCAATAATAATTTTAATATAGTTGACTGTAAAAATTATATGTTTTTAAATATTTTTACCTGAAACAAAATTTTATTAATATGGAAAATATCATTACTTGTACAACCATTAAATATTTACAGTCTTTTTTCTTGTTCTTAAACCATATTCTGTTTTTAAACCATTTTAATATTATTATTCTTATGACAATAAAATATTTCAAATAAATATAATACTTATTCTTTTCACAAACTTAGTGTAAAAATTTACTACATGTTTTTTTTTAATATATTTTGTTTTTAATGTTTGTTCTCCAACTTCATTATGATTCTCATTTAGTTTATATATGAATAAATATAAATAGAAAACGTTTGTTTGTACTTGGTGTGATTCAAGATATTGAATAACTACCATTAAAGGGTTTAGTTAAAAAAGAAACATCTTGCATTTGTACCACTATATGTGGTTCAACATATAGTGGTACAAATGAATATAATTAATTAAAACACATAATATGTAAATATTATTATTATTATTATTATAATTTTTGGCTATGAACACTTTTCTCTATTACTTTCAATAAAAAAAAAAAAAATTATAAAAATATTTTTTTATTAATACGTTTTATTCTAATATATGATAAGATGAAATCATAATATGACAATGCGGTATAATAATGTAACAAGATAGAATAATAATATATTAACATCAAATCATAATCTGATAGAATGTGATAATGATGTAATAAGATTGTTCAATTATATGTAAAACTAATTCATAACATGAAAAAACAAACCATAAAATCGGACACAATATAACAAAAAATCGTTTAGTTTCTGCTCTCAATAAGGCTAGTCGCTTTCGTTATGTCGGAAAAAATAATTTGTTCCAAATGTTGCAAAAATATTAAAAAAAAAACTTTTATTGTATGTGAAATTTGCAGATGCAAGTTTCATAAAATATGTGCAAAAATAGAAGATGATACTCTGCATTTAATACTCTTGTTAATTTTGAAAATATTATTTTTAATTGCGATAATTTTTTACATACATCTCGGGATTTAATTAAAAAAATAAGTCTTTTGTCTTATGAAATTGAACAATTAAAATCTCTATTCTCTCAATTTGTAGAAAATAATGCAATAAACAACAATGCAAAAAGTTCTCATCGCAATCTACGTATGCCTAAAACCGGTTTTAACTCTAATTTTCCTATTACTGCAAGTTTAACAATTTCTTCAAATAATCAAATTCGTAGTGTTGTCAATGATGCTACAAATCCATTCTCACTTGCTAAACAAACAGATGATTCTGAAGTAAATAATGTAAATTCATTTAGAGATGACAAAATTGTACCTACAGATTCTCAAACTGTCAGTAATAACAATTTAACTGATTTAACTGACACTAAAGTAAATAATGCGTTTTGTACCACGAGTAGTAATTCAATGCAATTAAATGATGATTCTAATTGGAATTACGTCATTAATAGGAAAAAACCTGTCAAAAGAAAAGTTGTAATTGGGGAAAATAATAATACAGAGTTAGATGTGGTTTTAAAATTGAGATGGGTCCAATTATCTGCTTTTAAGCCATCCGTTTCAGAGCAAAATATAATATCGTATGTTAAAAAGAATTTACAAATTGTTAATGATAATATATTGTGCTATAAACTAGTGAAAAAATATGCCTCAATCGATGATCTCAAGTTGGTTAAGCTTATTATTTTTCCGCCTAAACTTTGGACAGCTGCTATTAAAGTTCGCCCGTTTAAGTTTTTTCAGTTCTAACTCATTAAAATTATATTATCGAAATGTCTCTGGTATGAGATTTAAGTCTCAGTCATTTCATTCTTTCACATCCCAAGCTGATTATGATGTCTTTGTTATTACATAAATATGGTTGAATACAGACTTTTATAGTGAAGAATTCTTTAATCCTTGGTTTTAGTAGAGGAGGAGGTGTTTATCTAATATGGATTCATTGCTTGATCAACTTTATGTGACAGTTAAGTCGGTTAATTATGAATTATTTATAGTTTTATCATATATACCCCCTAATAGTTCTGATGATTTATATGATAGTCATATATCAAATGTAATTATTCTTTCTGAAAGTATAAGAAATGGTAATAAGTTATGTAATTGATTCATTTTTTTTTTATTGATTTACAACTAAATAGAATTCTTGATTTAGTATTTCTTAGTCCTGATTTGGGGTTTATCTTAAATTTATGTGCTTTTCCAATATCACCATCTACTTCTCACCATTTTCCATTAGAAATTAATATTGAACTCAATGCATATCTATCTATTTATAACAATAATGATATACGTTATAATTATTATAAATGTGACATTAATACATTAAATATGCTTATTAAAAATGTCAATTGGATTGACTTATTAGAAAATAAAATTGTTAGTATATGTTATAATGTTTTTTTTTTTAATCAAATGTTCTTAATATTTTTCAAAGTAACATTCCTTTAGCAAATGCTAGGGTACAAAAGCTTCCATGGTATATCAAAGGACTCAAAAAAATAAAAAAATCTTAGAAATAAATATTACAAAAAATATAATTCCACAAATAATAATGTTTATACTCGTAAACAAAAGTTTCTTCGATTCGAAAAAGAATTTAATTTTCTCAATAAATTTCTACTATACAATCAGTATATTATGAGTCTTAATAACGTCTTAAAGTACAATCCAAAACGATTTTGGACTTTTATAAATTCTAAAAGAAATTATTCTTACTTCCCTTTATGTATGAACTATAATAACTTAACTTCGAACAATCTGATTGATTCACAGAACTTGTTCGCATTCTATTTTAAATCCAATTTTAATGATGAAAATTTACAGTATGATAATTTTGATTTAAAAGAAATTTTTCGGTAATTTGGAACTATCTGAAGAAGATATTGTAGAAGGTATTGTTAGGCTTTCTAATTTGTTTAAGGGTGATAATAATGTTTTACCAGCTTTTTTAATAAAGAAATGTTCTTCTTCGTCCATCATTGGAAATAAGTCTTTAAGCAATGGTTATTTTATTAAAAAGTGAAAATTTGCTACAATTTTCCTATTTATAAATCTGGTGATAAAAATAATGTCATTAATTATAGACCAATTTCAAAATTAACCAATATTTCAAAAATTCTTTGAACATAATGTGTATCATAAGCTTTTCTTCAATGTAAAGAGACATATTTCTTTATCTCAACACGGATTTATAACTGGAAGATCAACTTGTACTAAATTTGCTGTTTTTACCAAGCATTGTGTTGATAGTTTTGAAGACCGATTGCAGATTGATGCGATTTACACGGACTTTGCTAAGGCATTTGACCAAGTACCACATGAACTTTTATTATTAAAATTATATAAATTGGGCGTTCATTCTTGAAAGTTGTCTTGGTTTCGTTATTACTTGTCGGATAGACAATACGTAGTTTATCTTGATGGTGTTTGTTCTACATCATTTATTCCTACTTCTGGTATTCCACAAGGTAGTGTTTTGACTCCACTGTTATTTAATACATTTATTATTATAGATCATATTGACCTATGTTTCAGAAAGTCTCATTATTTATTGTATGCTAATGCTTTAAAAATTTTTAAAACAATTTCTAACGCCAATGACGTTTTTAATCTCCAGGAGGATTTAGATAGGGTGAGTTCTAGGTCAGTCCGCAATGGTTTACCTTTTAATTTAAACAAATGTTTTTCTATGACATCATAGATGTTGCAACACTGTTATATCCCGATATAGAATACATCAACATTTACTATCATCCGTGGATGAAATTTTAGATTTAGGGGTATTATTTGATAAAAAATTATCATTTAGATATACCCCCCATAATATTTAGATGGTAGGTTTAAAAAAATAAAATAAAACTAAACCAAGGAACTTAAAACTTTGTAAAACTCTATAAATTAAACATTATAATAAAGTAATATTGATCTTCTTATCTTATTCGACTTACTAAATTCATGTTTAAACGCCAAAAATAAATGCAGTTCCAAACGACAATCCAATTTCACTATAGCATAATTGTTTGTGTGTTTCATATAAAATGGCGTGAAGCAGAATTCTAAGTTATTCTGTAAGTTAAAAATAAAACAAGTTACAGTGTTATATTCGGCTGTGCCGAATCTTATATACCCTTCACCCGTGTTGAGATTTATTATAAGAAAATTAAATATGTTATATTGGATGTAATTACAAATATTCTATAACCTATTCTATTCTGTTTATTTGTTTGTTTGTTTCTGTATCAATAACGTCTAAATGGTTGATCCGATTTTCACGAAATTTAACTCACAGATTGTACCAGTGCCAGAGGTGGTTATAGACTTTGTTAAATCTAGATTGGACGTCACACTCACATTTTTCGCCTACTTTAAAAAAATCTATTTTCTCAATTTTACTCGTTATTAATGAAGCTATTTACACTATGTATAACGCACATATAGTGTAAAATGTTATAGGTTTTATTGGATCTTGATCGGATTAGATGCCTATATTTTACGCCCACCTTTTAAAACTCTGAGTAGGATGAAACAAATTAGCTTAAAATAGATCAGAGCATGGGTGTGTATTATCCCCCATATGAAGCAAATATTCGTTATGGCATATCTAAGGAATTATTACAGTACCAACCCTAAAAATTCGTGGGAACCTCATATTGCATTGATGATATGAAAATAGGATGGATAGGTCCAAGTGGTCCAAGGGAGAGGTATAAAGAAAATATAAATTTTCTCATCTGAAGGACTATTACGATGAAAGTCTTAAAAGAAATATAAAAGTAATTTTTATATCAAATTTCGAATAGAGTGAATAGATCCAGGGGGAGTAGTGGCTCTTACACGCAGAAAAAAAATATAGTTATTGTGACCAGAATCTATTAGCGACATATTATGATTGGAACATATGATCACAGCAAAAAATAGAAATGATTGTAAGTAATAATTAAGTAAAAAAAATAATTATTATAATTTAATTTTGTCATATTGCGTCCGATTTTATGGTTTGCTTTTTCGTGTTATGATTCTAGTTTTACATATAATTGAGCAATCTTGTTACACCGTTATCCCATTCTATCAGATTATGATTAAATGTTATTATATTATTATTCTATCTAACTACATTATTACACCACATTGTCAAATTATTATTCCATTATCATATTATTATCCCATGTTATTATATAGTTATCCAATCTTATCATATTATTATTCCATCTTATCATACAGTAAAATAAAACGTGTTAATAAAAAATTATGTTTATACATTTTTTATTGAAAATGATAGAGAAAAATAGCCAATAAAAAAATATTTACATATTATTTGTTCTTTAATTATATACATTTGTAACACCATATGTGATTCAAATGCAAGATATGTTTTTTTAACTAACCCCTGTAATAGTAGCTAATCAATATCTTATATTGTTTGAATCATACTGAGTATAACCAAACCTTGTTCATACACAAACTAAATGAGAATTACAATGAAGTTGGAAAAGAAGTATTAAAAATATATATACACTGCCTGCCACTTGAATATAGATTATTTAATTATTACTTATATATATATATATATTTAAAAACAAACAAGTTATGAATTATTAAACTAAATTTGTGAAAAGGATAAGTATTTTATTTATTTGAAATATTTTATTGTCATGGGAATAATAATATTAATATGATTTAAGAACGAGGAAAAAGACTGCAAATATTTAACGGTTATAAAAGTAATAATATTTTCCATATTAATAAAATTTTTTTTCAGGTAGTAATATTTAAAAACATATAATTTTTGCAGTCAAACTTATTAAAAATTTTATTGAGTGTAAACATAAGATGACAAAATTTAAATAAAAATATTGTTATCATGAATACAGAGTTATTAAAATTCAAGAAAATTAACAATGAGAACATAATATTGTTATGTGATAATGCCGTAAACATGTTTTTTCTCTGCGTGCATATAAAGCAAATATTAGTTATAGCATCAAATAGCGCAGCGAAGCGCACCGGTAAAAGCTAGTAAATAACAAGTTTAATACTTTGAAATTTGACAAAATTTCGCACATATTTAAGGAAGATATAATCACTTCGGTGCAGAACAAATATTTTATAAATGGAAGACAATATTAACTTAAAAAGGGAGGGAAAATTTACGGACCAAACTAAACTGAAATTTGGAAAAAAAAATGATAGATTTATGCAAGAATGACGATTTTTCTGTGAAAGAACCCATGCTATAACGGAAGCAAACATTAAATAAATAAAAAAAAAACAGTTTTCCCAATAACTCGGTTGTTTATGAAGCGATTTGGCTGATTAAAAAAAATGAAATTCCAGAAAAATATTTGTGATATATCTACAAGAACCAAGTCCGCAACTTATTTAAGACTTGGATATCCGTCAAAAATGCATTTTGGTCGATATCTCTGTAACTAATTGGCCGACTAAGTTCATTTCTTCAGCAGAAAAATTCAGAAAAAAAATTACCGATTTTTTTTTTTGCAAAAATGAAGTTCGTCGCTTATATAGGGGCTTCAGAAAATCGCCATTTATGAACCAATCTTGCTGAATTTCAATAGCAAAATTCTCAAAAGGATTTCCGATCGTATGATATATATTTATATACATATATATATATACCAATTCAACCGACAAACGGACGGACTGTTGACATTGTTATCGACATAAGGTCCCAGAAAATGTACTTTTTTTTTTGCTCTCCGACGAAAATTGTGGAAATTACAAACGGAATGACAAACTTATATACCCTTTACACCTATGATGAAGGGTATGAAAACGCAATAGAGAACGTAAAAATTATATTCATATATTTTACAAGTATTTTATACCGACTTACCATAGAATAGATATTGATACTTTCATTTATTTGCCAAAACAAAGCTTCGGGGTTTTCACAAGGCAAATTAACTTTATGAATGAAATTTTTCAATATATTTAATTCTTTTTCCGTTTCATTTAGATAATTTATTTTTAAATTCCATTTTACATCCACATCTCTTGGTATTGGTTCACAATTGTATTTGTTCATGTTGAAATATTCCCAGTGTTGGCAACATAATTGTATCGTGGTATTTTGCTGCTGCTGAATGTCAGATGATCTTATTAAGATGGGAGTCAGAATTAAAATAAAGACTTCTAAATTCATATTAAAGTTATATTTTGAGGATGAGAATAATTTTATTGTTATTTTTTTTTTTTTTTTTATTATGACTTGTTAAGTGTTTTTATTATACTGATTTAATATATGAGACTTAATCAAATGTTTATAATAAAATCGATTTATTTATACATAGTATTATGTATTTATCTATTATTCATTATTACCGCAGAATGTGAGTTATAAAGCATTAACCACATTTGTCAGAGTCAGGGAAATAGTTGACGAATAAATGAAAAAATCTAATTTTTTACTGTAAAATTTCACACAATATATTAATCGATGTCTCCCTTTAGTTGGATTAGTATGTGAAGTAAATATTTTTTCTATTAATTTAGATAATTTATGTTCTAATTATATAATACCAACATCTCTTGAAATTGGTTGATCATGTGGAAATATTTCCAGGATAGACAACACGCGCACGAAAAACTTACTGAACACAATTTACAATAACACAATAAGAATACAATATATAAATTTCACAAGTTTCAACTATTGTTAATTTGTTAAAGAACTATATTATCTGTCCAATAAAGAAAATCTGAAGTCGAGTCTAAAAATAAATGATTTTGAATTTGAAAATTGCAAAAATTATTATTTTGTTTTTTTTGCCGAAAACACTCCTTTTTCTCTTCAAAATAAAAATTTCCTTAAAAACATATACGGACCCAATCACTCAGTAAGGTTAAATACAGACCCTTCAGAATGTGAGATATTTTGTATCGAAATTTTGAATTTAACCTATATGTTCTAAAATGCCAAAGAATAAATGTACAATACGGAATACAGTAGTGTGTTATAAAGAGTTTGCCAATGGCTTTCTCCAGACCCGCAAAAAATTTAGACTTTATGGGCAAAATACAAAAAAAAAAAAATCTAATTTTTGGAATTTTCCTCGTTTTTTTTTTTTGAGAATTGCGAGATTTTCTTTAGCAAAATCTTAAATTTAAATTTAAATTATTTAAAAATAAATAATTTCAAATGACAATCACAGAAAATTTATTAATACGATATTTTAATTGACAATGATTTTATTAGAGATCAAATACTTGTAGTTTCTCCAGAAAACAAATTTTTACAAGAATTTTATATTAATTCAAAAGATTATAAGAACTATTTTATATAATTTATCTGACTCTAGTCTGTCTCCCGTAGTTCTAAATTATATACAAAAATATTGGAGTAAATGTCTTTTATAGAATTAAAACTACGCTACTTTAAGGTTTTTCATTCGTAGGTCTTATCGGGAACTTTAGGAAGATAACGAATTAAAATTTTCTATGTCAGAGGTATCCTATTTTGAGCACTCATAGCTCCGTTCCTGAGTGGTCTGTGGCGTCCCCCTTCTGAACTTCTTATGTGTACGCCTGTGTGAAATTTTATATAAATCCAACTGGCCGATTAGAAGTTACAGATTTCGAGTCTGTACTTCTATAACTGAACTTTAACACCTTGCAACAGACGTTTTCACACATGAAAAATCCTACATGTACTCGTGCATAAAACTGAAGAGCATACATAGTAAACCTGAATACTCAGCTTTTCTCCATCATTCCATCATCGAAGTATGACACCCAATATAGGTGTCAAATGAAAGCTAAGATTCTCTGCAATACAATAATATTTGTTTTTTTTTTTATTCAAATACTACAGATCACAACTTTAAGAAAATTTCCCTTTGAAAAATTTACTCTTGTATTTAAGGTGTGAGTTTAGATAAAACATAACATGCATTTTTATAAATAAAAGATGAAAGTTAGGATTAAAACTAAATCAATTACTTGTAGTATTTCTTCTTCTAATTTTTCTCACGTATCATTTTATATAAAAATTAATTGCTATTCACTCGAATAATGTTTGTTCGATTAATCGAATAATTGTTCGATTAAATTAAAATCAATAATTTCTAGTTAAAATTTATTCGAATAAATTATGCCGATTAATCGAATAATTAAAGTAAAAAATATTTCAAATATTTCCTTTCTTAACTAGTTTTAAACATGTTTTTATTTTAGTTTTTATTTATTTTTTTAATTTTGCTTGAAAACAACTGTTGTGAAGAATGTTTAAAGTGTGAATTAAATCCGATTTTTTTATTTCATAAATATGTCATTATATTTTTCTTTTAATTAGAGGATCTCAATTAATGCTGTCATATTATTGATGTTTTCAGCATTTCTTATATTTTATTAAAATTAATTGCTAACATTGTTTTTTTTTTTACAGACACAAAATTATTGATATATTTTTTGCAAAATATTGGAAAAAAACGAGTTAAATTAAATAAAAATAAAAAAAGTTCATTCAATTAATCGTTTAATTTAAAAACAGTATTTTTGAGTTATTTATTTACACGAATAATGAAAAAATCTAGATTTTTTTATGACTTCTTAAAAAAATGAAAGTACTTTCATTTTTCATTTAAAATATTTAATCATTCACTTTTAACTTTGATCCAATTCCCGTATAATTGCCACAAATCTAGGTATTTATAAATAACAAACACTCTGTGGGACTAAAACACGATTTCCTTTAGTGTACCAGTTCTGAATGATTTTATCGTCTAACTCTAAAATGTTAAAAACACTGCTACAAGTTACCAGAGTCATAAATGTTTTTTATATGACACTCATTAAACTGATAAAAGAAGAATTTTGAGTAAAAAACGACAAATTGTTTTGTAAATTTAAATAAACCATTTTCTCGATTATTCGGTATATAAATTTTATACCTTGTAACATGAGAAAAGTCAGCAATATATATAGTACATTTTCCAAGTTAATGCAAAACATTGAAAAATGATTGTTTTTTTTCATTATTGAGGAGCTTCGATAATTCTGTATCTCAGAGTCCAAAGTGGAGTCGGCTTTAATTAAACTTAGCAAAAATAAAAGGAAAAATTATTTTTTTGCAAGAATTTAACATGGCTGAAAAGCGAAGTGTTTTCTTAATATAACTGCATAATTAGTTTTTTAATTAATGTTTTAATGGACCGTTTAAGAGGTATCAAAGAAGAGTTTTTTTAACATTTCATATATAATTATTTTGAACATTTTTATACTCGTATTCTATATTATATATTTTTAGGTAACATTTTAATAATTAGAAAAATTTTATCATAGGATTTTTTAATCAATTTTAAATAATTTATTCCACTTTGAAAGAGCAAATATATATTTTGGACTCTATTGGCATCTTAGCGACCATATGCATTTGATGCGCTGGCATTTTAATGTTTTGCCACTTTTTCCCACATTTAAGTATACAATTATTTTTTCTAACACTCTATTTAACAATATGAAAAATGTTTAAAATTTTTTATGAATTTTTTAAAATTTGTATTCACAATATTATCATGATAGTATCATTTATGGCTTTTATGCATGCTATTATGACTCTAGGATAAGCCTATTACATGAAAGCGATAGTTACTTAAAGACCGATCACCAATAAACTTGCCAATAGGCTTTCGACTTTTGTTAAGATTAAAGTGATTTTTGGAAGTGAGCTTATATGGGAACTATGGTAAATTATGAACCGATCTTCGTGAAAGTAGTCGCACTTTTTTATGCTTATAAAATACTTACTTTTCGCTGACATTTGCATGGGGGATAGTAGAAGTAATCGATCGATCCTAACATATTTCTTCCGACTTTTTCCTTATACTAAAGTAAACCTTCGTGACGAACTCTACTACGATATCTTACAAATGTCCACCTCTACAAGATTTACATGGGCAGACTGTCAGCTAGACAGAAGGACGGACATTGTGATCTTGATTCAGAAAGTTATTTTAAGTCGAAAAGTATACTTTAAGGTAAATGTTGAGCCAATATATTTATACGTTTTAAATATCATCACAAACGCCAATATATTATACGTTTTAAATATCATCACAAACGCATATTACCCCAACCACTTATAGTGTAATAAGTTATAAAAATTACCATTCATACAATATAAAACATTTTGTTTTTAAAATTTGCAACAAAGATTTGACTTCAACGCAAATTTCTTTTTTAATTTGATATCTAAAAGACTTCGTCTTTTCAACAATATCAAACACTCATACCAAAACTTGCTAGTTTAGTTAATGACAAAGTTTTGTTCAGGGCTACCCCAGTGTGAATTTCTTCTTAGCATTGTTATTTAAAAAAGGAAATTTATTTTATAAATCAAAATCTATCCAAAACTTTTTACAAAAGTAACAACACAGAAAAAGTTTTCCCAATTTTTTTCATACAAAATATAATATTTATCTTGGACGTTATTAAATTAAAAATAATGAAAATTTTGCGTATTTTGGGACAATTTTACTTGGAAGCTAAATAAAAATATGTAAATAAATAAATTATCAACGATAAATTTCTTACTTTTTACAAATAATGAAAAGTAACGGAGCAAAGCTACCAAAGCTTTGTATTTCAAAAACTAAAAAGAAATAATGAAATTAAATCGCAAGTTTTCTGGTGACACAAAAAAATTTATAGTTCAAAAGTTATCTATAAAAATATTGTATAAAATTTGATCGTCACTTATCGTCATTTATCACTCTTGTACGTAATTTAAAATTTTTCAAAAAAAAAAATCACCGCTCTTGCCATAAATGATTTTTCTGGGTTATCGCCTGGTTACATCTCATATTTTAAGTCTTTGTTATGCTTTTTTATTACCTTAAGTTACTCAATAGTTATTTTCTAGTAAGTGCAGAATAAAACATCCAATTTTATTTTATAAATTTTTTTTGACTGCCACCTGCATGCGGAAAAATTGGCAGATTTCAAAAATTCGATCTGTTGTTAAATCTGACATATCTCTAAAAGATATTGTGATAAATAAAATTCTGTGTTATATTTTATTTAAAAACACACCTCATGATTAGTGGTGTGCAAGTATTGAGTATTAGCACCCGTAACGACTACCGAATATTTTTTTTTTTTGGGTGGGGTGGGGGGTACTCAATACTTTCAGAAATTAATTTTTTAATATATATGTCTATGAAAATCATGTTATTGGTTTTTGTTAATGTTGAATTTAAAGATTTTATTTATTTTATGTTCTGTGTACATAAATTTATAAAATCTCTTGCTAAGCGGTAAATTGCATATATTTGTTTTATTTCTAATAAAAGAACCCTAATTATAAAATTTATTTCAAATTAAAAAATCCGTTAAGTATCGAAATGAAATTTATGATGTGATCCTCGAAAATATTATTATTATTATTATTATTATTATTATATATATATATATATATATATATATATATATATATATATAACTTAATATTTATTAATAGATTTTGTATGTACATATTTAATTCATTTACAATATGATTGAGATCTAAATCTCTATATGGCATAACATATTTGTTGCAAACCAGAATAGCACTATTCTAGGCAAGTAAATTACATTTACATAGCTTTGATTTTATATAATTTTTAATAAGTTTTTTAAGTTTACATTTCCATAGAAAATTAAAAAGCAAATTCATTTAAAATTAATCTTTTATATTTTAAACAAACTTCTATGTATTTGTACAGGGAGTAATGATGTTATATGCCATTTACCTAGTGTCTACATTAGGCAAATTTTTATCAAAACAAACGTCAAAATCAGTGCGAATATATGCAAGGTAACCTTAGTTAAACAGCTGATTATTATTTTGGTTGGTACAGTTGTCAAAATGCATATATGAAAAACAATAATTAATACGCCATATTGTTGTTTTTGTGCAACTGTTGCCACCCTCCTCAAATTCGCGTTAAGTTTAATGTTTGTCTTGATAAAAAATTCTCTAATGTAGACACTATGTTAGTATGCATATAACATCATTTAAACTTAGTATGGTTTTACCAAAATATTTCATTCGAAATTCATTGTATATTGAACAAACACCGATGAAATGAAATGTGTTTTCCGTAGCATCTAAATTGCAAATTGTACAAATACCAACAGAGTTATTTCTAAAGGATCTAGCCAATCAAGACTAATAATCCGCCTCTAGCCATTATTATTAAACTGACTGAACGTGGAGAAAAGTATGAAGTATATAACGATGAAACATTGTAATCTAGATTTGGATATAGATCATGAAATTTTAAACTAGTAGCACATTGTATATAATCGTTACGTTCTTTAATTTTTATTTGGTCTATTACAGGTTTCCACTGTCTGCTTAGTGGTAATATTGAGTATTTAAGGGTAAATTGTACATGATGATAAAGATTTTCCCATTCCTTAGCCCAGTATATGTTCTATAATATTTAATGCATGTAATTAGGTGTCGTGTTTGGTAGGTATAGCATCTATTTTATAAAAAAAAAAAAAAAAAATCTAAATAGTTTTTCAACCTCATTATATTTTGCATAGCCCCATACTTGCGCTGCATGTAACATAATTGACTTGGACGCTGCTTGGAATATTTTAAGTTTATTATTCTGTGATATCTGCGGGTTGCTAAAATATAGTAAACCTAGTAGAGTTTATCGCCAATTTTGATGCAGTTAGTTTGTTGTTTAAGTGTTTCTTAAAGGAGAGATTGTATGTGATGACAACTCCGAGATATTATAGCAATTTACAATTTCAATATTATCGCAACCAAAAGCCCACTTTAAATTTGACGAAATTCGTGTACCGACATGAAATACCATTATTTTAAATTTATCTAGATTAGTCTTCAAACACCACAATGAACAATAATTATATAAGCAATCGATCATTTTTTGCAATTCCGTGGGCCAACTAATAAAATAACTCTGTCGTCGGCGTAAAGCAATACTTTAAGATTAACGTCAGCAACATTTACTCCTCTAGGTAACTCTTCTACTAAATCATTATTATATAATGAGAATAATAGGAGGCTTAATATACAACCTTGTTTTACACCTATTTCGACAGAAAAAGGATCAGAATAACAGTTTCCATACCAGATATAACTTTCAGTATTTTCATACATGTACTGTAAAATTCTTATTATCTTAGAAGACAAACCCAGACAAGAGACCTTGTAGAATAAACTAAAAGGCACACAAAAAATCAACAAAGAAAGCATATGTATTCTTGTTGTTGGCTTTATTTAGATACACAATATTAACGAGGCTGAAAATGTTGTCAACGGTTGAAAAATTTTTTCTGAATCCGGCTTGAAATTCAGTTAAAATCATGTTACGATCGATACAATCCGTTAAACGATTTAGTAGAATGGTATTAAATATTTTGCATAGGGTATTAATTAGTGATAACCCGCAATAGTTTGATGGACGATTAGGATCACCCTTTTTGAAGAGAGTATCAATTTTAGGAAACTGGATAGAATTTTCTCATGTAGGAATATATATATATATAATTTATGTACTCGATAATTAACAATAATTAAATATATTTTATAATTAGGGTTCAAAATAAATATATGTAATTTAGCGATTAACAAGAAATTTTATAAATTTATGTACATAGAACATAAAATAAATAAAATCTTTAAATTCAACATTAACAAAAACCAATATCTTTCGAAATTTGGAAATCTATTTTTCCTTGATGGAGAAAAACTAATTGCGCAATTTATGGTCTCTAGTTTTATGATTTATTTTTTCATGTGTGAAAACAAATTTCAAAAATTGTTGCAAGGTGTTATAATACATAGATAAAAAATAATTCTTTTGTTTGTGGAAATGAAATATGGTAAATCAGCCATAGTGATTACATTTTACTTATTACTGAACAATTTTGCAAGCAAACTTACATTTCAAAAGTTGATGGAAATTGTGTTTCGGGTATTGTCGTATTATATTACTTTCTAATTCAGATTATAATTCAGAAATGCACTCCTAAAATAATGAAAAATAAGCAACAGGCGCGAATGAAAAAACTAAATGTTTGCGGATAGAAAAATATTTGAATTCTTGAAAAAATAAGCAAAAATGTAATAAAACAAGAGAAAATTTAAAAATAAAATTATTTTTAATGTCCCGGTAGGTTAGTTTGTCTATCAGCCTGGAAGTTGCGGATTTTTAATATCAATGTTGCAATGAGAATCATTTCGCATTTCAGTGAAATTTAATACAGATGCTGTCAATTAAGAGTCTCAAATTATTTACTTTTAGACTCAGAGTCGTTTCTTGTCCAAAAATATGATGCTTTGAAAATTGAAAAAATAACTTCTGACCAATACATAATAACATTTTAGTTTTTGTTTCACTTTAACGATAAAATATTGCCTTTAAAATTATATGTGATAAGTTAATTTATTTCAAAAGTTCAAAGGTCAAAGTTAGATGTATAAAAATCAAGCCATTATATCTCAAAAGATTATATTTTTCAAATCCTTAAAAAACTATATAATGTTAACATAACTCTTCTCCATACAAGTGCAAAATTTCAAATTGGACACTACTTTAGTTTAGAAGTTATGTAGCAAACCATTGAAGTTCTCCTCTCATTGAAAAATTTTTACATGAAGAAAAGTATATTTCGAACAATGTATTCATTTTAAAGAAAAATCGTTTATAAATAATTTGTTTATACCTGAAGCATAATCGTATCTAGAAGAAAATTTTTAAAATAAAATTTTTTTTAATACAAACCTTTTTCTACACATTTAATGTTTTATTAAAAAAAAAAAATACTAACAAGGACTAGGAGGATCGGTTATTCGACTTTTTGATGAAACCGGTTTTCGAATATTTCTAATAGTTGGAATTTTGAAAACCCCGGTTGCTGTTTTTGAAATTCCGACAAAACCCGGTTAACTGATTTTTTTTTTCAGAAATAAATGTTTCCATCAAAAGATTATATTTCTCTAAAAAAAACTCTACAAATCTTATAATATCCAATTAAAACTTATTAAATGTATTTATTTAAAAAAGGCAAATTTTGTTTAAAGTAAGAAAGTAACCATCAAAAATGAGACTAAATTTTATATAATATATATGGAAACTATAGCTATAAGGGTGTCTAAATTTCTTTAAAATCGATTTTGCAGGTAGACCTCTTTTAAATACTACTCCTTTAAAAAATAAAGTAAACTATTATTACAAATTGTCACCGAAAATGCTGGGATCGATGGAATTTACACACATTTGTTAAAAAAAATTAACAAAATATTTGATTTTTTTGAACCAATTTGGATTTATAAATTACTAAAGATATGAAAGCTATTCAAAATTTTGGAAAGAAGTTATGAAAAAGAACCATTTTATTCTTGTTACAAAGTTATCTCTTTACTAAGGAACATTTCTCTTTTTACAGAAAATATTTACGTAATAAAACATAATCCTACAAATGAAAATATTCAGACTTCACTGCTACTTCTTTTGCTACCAAGTAAACAAAACCTTGATAATTATAATTTTTTGCTAAAATTTATATTGATGTTACGTTTCTTTTTTTTTTTTTTGGTTTCAGAAAATATATATCCAAAAAAACGTAACCTACATACATACATACGTTGAAAAATATTTAACACAAATAAAAATATTCATCAATATGTTGGGCGATATTTAAGGATTTAAAAACTCAAAAAAAAAATTTAGCACAATTAATTTTGATATTGTAAAGTTACGTTATTTTGCACTTTCGATGAAGAAATGTTGAATTAATAAGAACCCTCAAAATACTTAAATTGCTTGAAAGAATGTTACTTCTTATAGAATTAATTTGAATTAAGTCTTAAGCTATATTTATAAAACTTAACAAGAAATTAACTTTATGAACATTAATCAGTTAATAATTTTTTTCCTAAATATTCATTCAAATATTAGTGTTTAGTAAATATATTTTTGAAATAAAATGTTATTTTAAAAACCTGTTTTTTGTGTTAAAGAAACCGGTTTATTTGACATTCGAAAAATGAACATTTTGAAAAAAACCGACACTACTTAAAGCGAAAAAACCGGCTGGAAAATCGAATCAATAATCCTACTAATGATTGAAAGGATTAAATACACTTCTCAAAGATTTTTCTTACCATTATTAATTTTCATATTGATAAAAAAAACCCAAAACATTACCTTTTTTCATTTTGATCTAACTCACGAAAGGATAATGCCAGAACAAAATTTTAAGAAACGGTATCTTAAAATGAATTGCATTTTCATTTGAATTGGGAACGCCGATATCTTTCATTCAGGGGGCCACCCTATTATACATATTTCATTTATAAAAGTAGATTAGATTTCAACATCGTTTGACCACAACTCTTCATTTATTTTTCAATTTAAATTACAAATAATATTCGTTTTTGAATCAATGTTGTCGTTTGGTTACATTTGTTATATTTTTCATAACTAAAAAAGAACTGCAGAAGTTCTTTTTATAACCCATGGTTGTCATTGGTAAGATGCTCTTATTTTATGCTTCTTGTGCACTGCTTTTGAAGTACTTTTCTTAAAACTATATTTATAATTTTTTATAAAAATATGATTTTAGCTTTGATAATAGATAATGAAAATATTTCTCAATTTGTGAAATTTTTATTTTCTTCTTTGCTGAGTACTATGTATAAAAATTATATCATTACATTATATAATATTTTCGTAACGGATGAAATTATTCCGTTCTTTTTTAATAAATTTTTGGTCTACAAAATTACACAAAAAGTGCCGACGATTATTGACGTTGCAATATAATCAGTAATATAATTCAAAACTTATAAAATAAGATCATCGTAAACAGTTGATTACAAAAAATGTTTATCTTCTATAGCAAATTTTTTTTTTATTATCTTGTATTAATTTCCGAAAATGTAACTTTTTAGAAAAAATTTAAACATTTTTGACAGAAACCTGTAACTTTTTCCAAGCTACCCCTGGCAACACTGATTTGAATTGAAATCTTACTTACATATAGCTCATTTTGTGTTTGGCCTTTGATAACTCCACACAATATTCTTAAAGTATTATTTTAAAAATATTTTGCATAACAATGCCCAGTGACTGACAGAAACCACAACATCATTGTCATCAAATATTTGAGCACAATGCAACCACAAACTATTCATTGTAGAGTTGTCATTCGAACAAAAATTATTCAATTATTGGAGGAACAAATTTTTTTATTCTTTTCGAACGAACAAAATTTTTAAATTTAGAATAAAATATTATCCCACAAATTTTTAACGATTAATCGAATAATCGAATAATTTTTCAAAACGAGTTTTTTATTAATTATTATATTGTACGCAATTGCCTTTTTGAAATTATAAGTTTAAAAGTTTTGTTTGCTCATTGACTTTATTTAGTAAAATCTAAAAAGAACAGCAAAACCAGATTTGCTTTTAATGCTATTCTTACTGTATTGCCACCACATCTGCTTTTATTAGAAAAAAGAACCAATAATCGTTTTAAAGCCAAAAAGCTTATTTATATTCTTTAGGAATGATTATTTAAAAAAAAAAATGTAATTTCGCTATATAATTTCTCTTTCTTCAAAAAATACTAGTTTTGCATTTTTTAAACTTGTAATTAATTATTCAAACAATATATTTTATTCTTAATTCGTTCGATTAGTCGAAGAAAATTTCAATTTTATTCGATCACACGAATAATTTAAAAAATTATAAAATTTTATTCGATCAACTTCAATGTCGAATAATTGACAACCTAATTCATTCACATTACAAGAAGACTAACAGCAATAAATTATTTAAAACTAACTTACGTCGTATTTATTATCAAACAAATTGCAGGCCTCACCGGTATATGGATGAATGATAGATACTGTTTCATATTTAAGGGGATTTTCATAAACGTCATCATGCCAGTAACCATAAAAGTAGCGAATGTTAAAGTGGTGAATGGGTAAATGGAAAATGTATTCTATTGTTTACATGGAATTAAATTTATCTAGTACATGCAATCAACCCTCTAACCGTACTCTGCCAACACTTACCCTCTAACAATAATTTTACTTCAGCAATCATTTCATTTGGAATTATCCAAGGCATTTGTTATTTTAAGGATAAACTTGGAAATTTTGTTGTTCCTTTCATTTTGATGCGAGAAACTTTTCTTTCTTCACAACTTGATGCGTCGTCATGAGAGTATATTTCTTTTGCAACCTTCAGGCCATTGACGTAACTGTGCATATTATTAAGAAGAGATTTTATGGAAATACGTAATAATTTTAATTTTAATAAAAAATACAAGATGCAACGAAACGTGTTAATTTACTCATTTATATGCGTAAAATATTGTTTTTTCAAATTTATCTTAAAGTTATTGTTGTTTTATGTATTCTAAATTGTAAGTATGGTTGGATACGAGTAAATATGCTAGTTATATATTGAAGTCCAAGGCGAATTCAAATAGGTGACCTCACTTAATCAGCAAATTATTATTATTATTTTTTTTTTTTGGAGTACTTATAATTGTCAAACTCCATATAAGCACAATTTTTACTTATCCGCTGAAGTGTCAAACTCCATGTATTCGCCGTATTGTTGTTTTTATAGAACTGCTGCCACCTGTTTCATTTCGCCATGATTCAAGAGTATATAAAAGAACATTAGATATATAATTGATAAATATTTAAATAAAGGAAGAAAACCATTGAATATCGGAATAAAATATAGTGATAGCAAAATTGACAAACTAAGTTTAACAATAAATTTTGTTTAAGGTAAAAAATCAAAAGTTTGTCACAAATGCAGCATTATTATAGGTAAAATCTTGGGGCCCATACATTAAGAGTTTTAATTTGCTCAGTCTATTCATGTATATTTTGCTATGCAACGCATTCTTATACTTCGCTATTAGTTTTTTTTTCTTTTGGTGAAGGTTTATCTAGAAAATCATTTCCTTAAAATTTAAACATTTCCAACCAACACCGGAATAACTGGAAAAACTATAAAAATTCTAAGAAATACTTACGGGCATATACTATCAAATTACATCATTGATCTATACAGCAAAAAAAACTCAATTTAAAATAATAATACTCGCAATAGTCTGTAATTTATTAGAAAATGTAATGTTACACTTGACTTTATAACCCGAGTATTTTGAAAATAATTTAAATTCTGAAATAAAAAAAAAACTGTAACATACGAGAGCTAAAAGAAAGCGTAAGTGAGGACAATAAAGAAATGAAATTAAAATCTATACACTGAGAAAATAAAATGTTTCAGCAAAATAGCAAAGGCCAAATAAGAAATAGAATCTACTATTATAAATTACTGAAAAATGGCTTCAAAAGCAATGAATTTATGATTCCTATTAATGCTGTTAAATAATAAAATATTTCATATATAATCTGAAGATAATATAAATATATCAATAGTGGTAAAATGAGATTTATTTTGCATTTCTTTAAAGAAAGCTTTTTCCTTAAATAAGTATATATTTTTTAAACCCTTTTGTTATTTTTTATTTTTCAAATATTTATTGAAAAAAGTTATATTTTTACAATCTTATTTTCATATTCTCTTCCATCAATTTCTTTTAATGTATTAACAATTACTTACATGAATACTCTTACTTCAACTATTTATAAATATAACACACATTTGTAAACGATCGATCATTTAACAAATGATCCTAACAAAATACACAAGAGTCGTAAGACTCATAGAAAAACCATAAATAAATTCTGAAGCACAAGCGTGAAACCCATCTTCTAAACATGCGTTCACAACAAAATTCGTAATTATGCGTTGCAGAGACTTTATGCAACCGTAATTGGATATATGCGTGACACAAAACAAAAGATTTCCCCGTTTGTGTTATTTTCTACAGGTTTCTGTCTGCGGAGACCAGGCGACACAATGTCTGCCATGTCTGGTCAACCACTTAAAAAAAAGTGAATCTTTGAACAAAAACAAAAATTGTAATGTTTCAAAAATTTTTAGAAATTTGAGAAAAAACCACTTGAGTTTTGAAATTTTAAATTTTGTACTCACTTTTATAAATTGCAGATGTTGTTTTGCGTTTCTCAAGTACTTTTTTTTAATTTTAGAAATTTTTTTAAATTTTTGGTTGGAATTATTAAAATAGGGAATTCCAGATTCTTATGAATTTCAAAAGAATTCAAGACCAGTCATTTTATTAATACATATTTTATTTTAGATACGAAATTATTTATAATTTTTAATTAATTATAATTTTATTACCAGAAATATTTCAATGTCTTTTATAAAACTGTATCTCATAAACTACAGATCAGATCGAATTAAAATTTATGCACATATATGAAAGTTGTAGACTAGAACCTAAGCTATAAGAAAAATTATCTTGTAATATAAGTTATAAGGATTTATTGTGTTATCTGTTACTTTTTTACCGTAATGAGTCCACTTTTTTAACACTATTTTATTATTTGCAGAGCTTTTAGCGTCCTCTAAATGATTTTTTACTAAGGCCCAATACCTTTCAAATGGACAGAGTTCTGGACAGTTTGGTAGATTGGACCCCTTTGGTAGATATTAACAAAATTTGTTTGATGCCGCTCAATTTGTTTGATTTGAAAATTTGTTTGATGCCGCTGATTGAAAGAAATCTTTTCCGAGACAGTTAAAAATGAAGTGCTTCTTTGCCCTCACGCACAAATGGCTTGCCAGAGCAAACATTTTCATCTGCTACACTTCCCATAACATCTACGATATAGAATTCTTAACAAAATAGGGTTTACTCCTAAAATTCGTATTATTTTGTGTGCATTTCTGAATCTGAAAATTTACTTTTTCTTTTCAGTAATCATCAATTCTCTTATATTTTTTCTGACCCAAAAAAAAACTGTATTTCGCGAACCATCTGTACTCCTAGCAATTTTTTTTATGGTAGATATAGGTTTTCGTTATAAGTTTAAATTATACTTTTGCGTGGTTTTTATTCAATTTCTATTTTAAAAATATAATTATGCTATTACAAAAAAATTTAGCACATAGTTGCTGAGAATAATGACAAATATAAGTAAGTTAACGGTACTAATTTTTTCACCTACAGTAAAAGTTATAAGCTTTAAAGTGTGCACTAATTTTTTCGTGCGCATTCCATCAAAGTTCACCATTTCGAGCATGAATAAGTTTTAATAGCTCGTATATTCTACAAATTAAGGCCGATTTTGATGATTTTTAAATTTAAAATTTTAACGAGAAAGAATTAACAATCTTGTGTTATTTTTTACGGTGAAGAAGATATTTAGATTTAAATTTTTACGTTGACTTCATTTTGCTTTTCGCTAATAATACTTTTTTTTCTCAAATATAATGTTATTTATTGATCTTTTTAGGCTTTAGGCTTTTCATATTGTACGGGAGTTATTTGTTTCCTTAAGAAAAAAAAAGAAACTATGAAAACTCCATTTCACCAATAGTTTGCGCTATTACACTACATACTTATTTTGTAAAGTGGTATCTTAAACTTTAATACGGTTTGAAACAGTGACAAAGTTTTCTCTTCTTTCTTTCCTTTAAAAATCGGCTGTATTTATAATTTTTTAATTTTAAAATTTTAATACATCAGGAAGAATATATACATATTTATTCATCATTACATATCATTTGACAAGTGGCAAATTGATATTATTTATATTTATTATACTAATTCGATGCTTTCTTTTATATCCGAGGTATTGAAATTGACATGTTTTGAGATCTTTACTCTTTGAGGAATTTAATTTTTAATCCTTTTATAATTTCAGTTTTATTTTAAGCTATTTTCGATGAATGTGTATGCGTTATGTTAAAAATGTCAACAATTATAAATATAAAATTCCACTTTTATTTATCTGTTAAATTAAATTTAAATTAATGAAAATTATTTCTATTTGTGAAATAATTTAAATTGAAAAGTGCAATTTTATTTATCTAAAACTAGTATTTGTGGCAGTTCTTTATAAACGTAGTTATTTGTATGTAAAATTTAACTAAAATCAGTGGGACCGAAAAAAAGTGTTTGTTATAGCCGTAATTTGTTATAACCAGTGTTCGACTGTGTAACACTTTTCTTCTTATAGATTTATATAAATTTTTCTCTTTTTTTATAAAAACAGAATACAAATTTTAAGATCAAGCATAAACTACAGGAAAAGTATAAACCATAGAACAGTAGTCTTGACACCTTTCGATATAGAATTTTATGTTGTTTTACAATATATCAAATTGTACTGAGAATTTCTAAATTTTAAATTTGAAGCCGCTGTGCGACGCCAGAAATTTAATGTATATGTTAAATATTATGCTAAAATGCAGTTAGCAGAATTTTTCAAAATAAATGTGCAATTTGCCAAACCGTTTTGCTAAATCTAGCAGAAAAAATGCTAAAATGGCAACACTGAATTTTAATTCACTCAGCAAAAAAAATACTTTGTTCACACGTATAAATTAGTTCTTAATCACTGCTGCCAGATAATTATAATATAAAATCGTCAAAACTCTGCCAAGAAATCGTCAAAATCGGCATAATATTTTTGAAATCATCAAAAAATCGGAAAAATTAAAATGCAAATCTTTTTGGCTATTTATGTTCATATTAAAAAAATAATATTAAGTTGTGGAACTTTCAGGATTGTTTTATATTATACAAAATTTGAAAATTGTGACGGAATACCGGCACAGTTAAAATGAAAATATATTCTTTTTAACGTTAATAAAGATTTTTCCGTGTAGCCGGCCCACAGTGGGGTCAAACGCAAATTTTTTGGTAATAAATCTGAATCTCCTAAACAACTGGTCGGATCAAATTAAAATGTATGGAAGAGTTATAGAGGAGGACCTAAGCTTTCAGAAAAATCATCTTGTAGTCACCCTGTGATAACACGAGATAAGCTACTGGGTGTCAAAATTGACTACCTCGAGTATGTAAAAGTTAAAAAAAACCGTAACTTGTACAAATAAAGTCCGATTTTAAAGATTTTTATATTTCTCGAAAGTGCTTGGCAAGATAAAGAAAAAATAAGCTTACTCATCTAAGTTATCTCTTACAGTTAAAAAGATATTTACGCTTGAATTTTGATTTTTTGGCTCGACTTTCTTTCGTTTTTCGGAAATAAGTTCGGAGATATATGAGGTAAAAATTTTTTAAAAATATTCTGTAATTTGCTACATATTTTAAAATAATATGCTGAAAGAATTTTTGGATTATCTTAATTCGTCTAGACGTGAAAAATATTCAAAGTCAGCACTCTGAAATTGGCATGAAAAATGGATATTTTTTTACAAAAATTCACTTTTTTCTCAAAGTTCCGTTAATAAAAAAAATGTTTCCTTATTAATTTCAAAAGATAAGGCTTCATAAATGGTTAATAAAGAAATTTTGAATTGATTTAAGTTTGCATCCTACATCCAGCATTTGCCGAAAATTGTCAATTTTAAAAAATAGTTTCATTTTTATCGATTAATAAAAAAATGTCACGCGAGCTTTTTTAAATTTGGTACCCATATTTTTTATAGAAATGATTTAACACTAAACTGCTTCCCGCCCGGCCAAAAACGAATGCAGGAGTGGAGATTTTATGTTAAAAGTTAGTTTTTTTAACGACTATTTTTAAAAGCATATTAAAAGCATATTAGCATAATATTTTTAATATTATTTCTTATGTAATGTATAAAACACAAATCAAGCTTTCATTCCTAAAAAAATTAATAAAATAGCTCCAATAACCTATTTTTGGTAATTTTTCAAAAATAATTTTTTTTTTTTTTTTAAATAGCTGAAAATCCAAAAAAAATTAATTTTTTTAATACAACTCCACTAATTTTGCAAATACTTTAAAAATGTTAAAAGAATATAAAAGTAGACTTATTCAACGATATATAAAATGTTGATATAGGTCATTTAATAATAGTAATATAATGGCCTCAAAACTACCAAGTCACGTCAAAAGTTGCAAAATTCACTATTTTGTTCCGTATTTCCATATGTGTGTATACGTAACATTTTTGTTTTCTAATGTATTATGTAGGTATATATTTGTTATTATAAAGTAGTAAATTCTTTATTTGAGTAATGTTTATTTAATTTGTTCTACATATTTACATACTTATTATACATATATCCCGTATATTTATTTTATTAAGAATATATTATCGAAGATATTATTAGAGATTTTCTTGAAAATAATCAGAAACATCAAACGTTAGCAAATTTTTGACTTCCTTAGCTTCGGAATCCTCTTTTTCTATTTCAAGAGTGATTTTTGGTAACCATCGTGTTCTTATAGAATATATAACTGGATCTGATGATATTAATAAATATTCCATTAAGTCCATATTTTGCGCTATTTTCGAACATTTTCGGGTATTGAAGAGTCGGAAATGTTTAACATCTTTATTTCGGGCTTCCTGTGCTTCCTCTTTTAACTCTCCCAATGGCATAATACTATTTTCTATTATTTCTTTACCATGAGCCAATACTTTGTGAATTGTTGGAGTCATTGATTTCCAGGGGTATGTAATGTTAAGTAGTTCTTTAGTTTCGTAAGCAAAAATTTTAAATTTATCCGCATTAATTTGTTTTTTGCTATTAATGGCTGCCAATATAATCTTAAAACGATTCAAAATATTTAAGTCAATGCCTGTGATTGAAGATGTGAGTTCCGGATTTTCAAAGAAACGTCTTGCTGTATTTCCTTCATTTGAGCTTCCATAGCCATGTAAAGGTTTATCAATTATTAATCCGAGTTGTTCTTTGAATTCTAATTGAATTCTTTTCTTCTCCTCTTTTCGTAATTCTTGAAGTTCCAAATTGTTTTTTACTGTAGCATTTTCCTGCCCGGGAATATTTCTGTACTTCATATCATATGCAAGATGTAAGCAGAACTCCAAAAATCTTATCCTTGCGTGGAGTGGTGATATTCCAAATTTTAAAGAATTTTTATTAACAAGGACTTCAGAATTATCCTGAAATTGTGAACTTATTTTTCCACATATATTACATTTCCATGTAGATGTTGTATCTGTTATAGCGTTTGCAACTTTTCCATCAATCATCGTTAATTGTTGTTGAAATGTAACTTTAATAGTTCTGTCTGATACTTTTACATATATTGGGGGCAATGCTTTAATTTCTTCTTCCAATTGGTTGACAATGCTGTTTATTGTAACCGTGGTTTCTTTTGTGTAATCAAAAAGGATTGGACGGCACAAAAATTTGGAACCTGGAGTTAAATTTATCCATATATCATCAAAAAGCGAGTCATTTCTTGTCGATGAGGAAGGCTTATTTAAGCGCATTCGAAGTGGTACCAGAGACGCTATAAACAGCGAGGAATAATTATTTCCAGAATTACTTTCATCCAGTTGTTTGTATTCCGAAAATCCTGATGTTCCATCGCAGCCCTATTTGAATATTAAAATAAGTTCAGAGTCTTTGCATTTTTCAATGTTATCATTGCTGAAGGTGGATATAATTCTAGAAGCAGTATTTTCAAGTAATTGCAATATATTAACTTTAGCACTTTTAACAGAAGCATTAACCGGGTGCTCCATAGGCTGTAAAATATTACTTTTCGCTTCTCTCACTGATTTGCTACTGGGAAAGATATCATATCCTTTTTCGCTAACAGATTTCCTCAAAATCTCGTATTGGTTTCTTGATAATCCTAAATTTAATATTAGAGCTAAAGCATCTTCAGAGGTAAAGGACGATGTTGATTTCGGTGTCACTATGCTTTGGATTATCCGATGTAATCGATTGGGAGAAGCTGTTGGTAACACATCTATAACTTTTTCTACTTCCTTTGGTTGCGTACGTGTTACTAAAGCTTTAAATGTATCTTTTATTTCGGCATTCGTATGTGAATTTAGAATAGACCACTCTTCATTTTTCTTCTTGAACTTTGGTATTGACCAATCTGAAGCTTGCATCCTTTTTTCGTATGATTTATAAAAATTTTCGAGCTTTAAACTGTCTTCTGCAGTAAGAGTAAAACCAAAAGATACTACTGTATCAATGAGTTTTCTTATTTTTTCTGGACGATTTATAATATCAGATAGATTATCCCAGATTACTTTGCAAATAGAAAAGTGTTTTAATGTAATCTCCATAATGGCAAATTCACTAATAAATCTGCATATTTATAAGGATACTTATATATAGAAAAAGAATATTTATATCATGTAAATGGTGACAGGCAAAAATGAATTAAAAAATTTAAATTTTTGCTCAAAACCCCCAATTTCATTCAGTTTATTTTTATGACCTGTAGTGTTAAACAGGTACGTCAAAAAATGTACCTATGCGATTGTAAAAAAATCATTTTTGTTATAATACATTAATTAAGTAGCTAGGTAAATTATTTAAAAACTTAAAAAAATGTAATAAAAAACGAAGGAAAATATACTTATTTATGTACTTAGGTAATTTTAAAAACCTTTTCAGTAGAAAAAAATTATGAACACTTTAAATATATTAAATGCAGTTGAGTGTTACGTATACACACATATGGAAATACGAACAAAATAGTGAATTTTGCAACTTTTGACGTGACTTGGTAGTTTTGAGGCCATTATATTACTATTATTAAATGACCTATATCAACATTTTATATATCGTTGAATTGTTAAATAAGTCTATTTTTATATTCTTTTAACATTTTTAAAGTATTTGCAAAATTAGTGGAGTTGTATTAAAAAAATTAAATTTTTTTGAAAGCTTGATTTGTGTTTTATACATTACATAAGAAATAATATTAAAAATATTATGCTAATATGCTTTTAATATGCTTTTAAAAATAGTCGTTAAAAAAACTAACTTTTAACATAAAATCTCCACTCCTGCATTCGTTTTTGGCCGGGCGGGAAGCAGTTTAGTGTTAAATCATTCTAAATCTATTTCTATAAAAAATATGGGTACCAAATTTAAGAAAGCTAGCGTTACATTTTTTTTATTAATCGATAAAAATGAAACTTTTTTTTAAAATTGACAATTTTCGGCCAATGCTGGATGTAGGGTGCAAACTTAAATCAATTCAAAATTTCTTTATTAACCATTTATGAAGCCTTATCTTTTGAAATTAATAAGGAAAAAAATTTTTTATTAACGGAACTTTGAGAAAAAAGTGAATGAATTGTACTATATTTTTGTAAAAAAATAGCCATTTTTCATGCCAATTTCAGAGTGCTGACTTTGAATATTTTTCACGTCTAGACGAATTGAGATAATCCAAAAATTCTTTCAGTATATTATTTTGAAATATGTAGCAAATTATAGAATATTTTTAAAAAATTTTTACCTCATATATCTCCGGACTTATTCCCGAAAAACGAAAGAAAGTCGAGCCAAAAAATCAAAAATTCAAGCGTAAATATCTTTTTAACTGTAAGAGATAACTTGGGTGAGTAAGCTTCTCTTGCCAAGCACTTTCCAGAAATATAAAAATCTTTAAAATCGGACTTCATTTGTACAAGTTACGATTTTTTTTAACTTTTACATACTCGAGGTAATCAACTTTGACACCCTGTATCTCGTGTTATCACAGGGCGACTACAAGATGATTTTTCTGAAAGCTTAGGTCCTCCTCTACAACTCTTCCATACATTTCAATTTGATCCGACCAGTAGTTTAGGAGATTCAGATTTATTACCAAAAAATTTGCGTTTGACCCCACTGTGCGGCCTTTGTCCGGACTCAGGGACTTTTTCCTATTATTCAATAATAAACAAAAGTTTATTCGGCGATACACCAATACTTGTTAAATTGCATACGAATTTCGAAGTAAAAGTTTAAACTTCTTATAGTCCATTTATCTATCTATCTATCTACTGCAATAAAAAATCAAATTTAAACAAGAAAAATTGGAGTGTGAAAACACTTCGTGAGATCGTCATTTTTTGAACAAAAATCGTCAAATCGCACTTTGAAATTTTTACAATAGAAAATCGTCAAAATGCAGTTAAATCGGAAAATCTGGTAAAAGTGTTCTGAAGGAAATTCTACTGACACATACAAAGAGTTGAGTTTTTTTTGACAGCGTTTTTTTTTTTAAGAGCAAGTTAGACTTCTAATTGTTTTCTATGTTAATAACAAATAGTCCGACAGTTTTTAAGTAAAATTGCTCTCTCACATATACAGGTGCTGTGTGAATTGTGAGAGAACTAATACAAAGGAAAAACACAAAAATTTTAACTCTAAATATTAAAATTATAAATTATTTTTACATTACTCGTATTTTACACTAGACTTCACAATTTTAGAATTTTTTTGTAAACCCACTAGCCCAATTTTATTTTAAAAATCGGTCGATTTTGCACAAAACACAAAAATTGTTTTATTAACTTTTGACAATTTGTTCTAAAAATTAAATTGTACAACAGAGTTTAAATTTTTGATATTACAAATTTAAACAAATTACAATTTAAAACATTTTATAAAACTCTATATATATGAAGAAAAAAAAAATACGAACACATTTAAATTTTTGTGACTTGATTGTAAACTATACTTTAATTCCCACGTTTCGCAAACACGTTAATAAGGCAAAAGGAGTTCTAGGTTTCTTTTTTTAATTATTTATTAGTAGTATTTTAAATACTTTCTTACGACTATAATACATTAAATTTCTTATTCTATTTTATATTTTTTAAATGCTCTGATAAAGATTATTTTTTACATGTATTACACAATTTCCTTTGTACAGCAAACATCTCTTCATTTTGTTAGTTTCTACTCTATGTATTCGGAAATAATTTCCATTCCTCAAGTTATATGGCTGGCTTTCATTCACATATGCTAGTTCTTGAGTTAAATATTCTGGCGCATATCCCATCTCCATTTTTAAGATAAGGATGCATGTGTTAAGCTGGAGTCTTTGTCTGATACTTATGCATTTCAATGTGTCAAGCATATAATGTATTGAAGTATATCTACAACACTTTAAAATCGATCGCATATTTGCTTTTGATCTTTGGTATTATTTATTGTTCTATTAATATATGTATTTTTTTCATTTTTAATTATTTTTATATATAAATTTCTGGCTTTTTTTTATAATCATTCCATTTTGCATAGTTATTTGTTGTGTTCGCTATATTATATTTTAATATTTTGTCTCTTTTTAGAAATTGCAAGTGTCTGTTAACCATTTATTTATAATAGTTTTTTCATTTATTTTCTTTTTTTATTGAGAGATTTTCAATTGTTCTTTCTATAGCTATATCAAAACAATTTACGTTGTAGTTCACGTCTTGATTTTCATTGAAGGTGACTAATGCACTAATTTCCCTTTGAAAACGGTATTTTTTATATTTAAAGATTTTTATTTCACTTTCATTTTTCGTTGCGATTTCATATATATTGTCTATTTTAATTTCTATTACTTCATGATCTGATATTGTATTTCTATTACTTTTGTTTGCACTAATATTCGTACTATTTGTTATAATAAAGTCTATTATTGTTCTTGAATTTTTGGTAACACTTGTAAAATTAGTCATCACTTGTTGTAATCCATTATCATTGATTATAGATTTTATTTTCCTCTTATATATACTTTCTTTTGTCCAATCTATATTAAAATCGCCAGCAATAATTATATCTGTATTTCTTTCACTTATTTCTTCTACGATTTCTTCAAATACTTCATAAAAGTCTGCTTCTTGACTACTTGGAGATCGGTAAACTGCTGCTATTATAATTGATGTATTGTTATATTTAACATTATATGCACTTATCCAATATTTGAAATCATACATTTTTTCGATTAATATGTTTACATGCCAGTTCTTATTAACATATAATATTACTCCTCCGGTTCTCGAAGAATTCAATGGAGTTAAAAATTGACAATATTCTTCTAATAGTATTTCAGATTCATCGATTCTGTTAGTCAAATGTGTCTCCGATAATATTATGAACTTTGGCTTATCAATATTAGCAATTGCTTCATTTTGATTAAAGTTATTTGTAAGTCCTTGTATATTTCCTCAAGCGTTGTGCAAGAGAGTTTAATGATTCTTACGTTTCCAAGCAATTATTGACATCTTTCGTAAGATCAGTCCTGGAATATGCTTCCTTGGTCTGAGATCCTCAATACGATGTTCATGTAAAGAAAATTGAATAGTTCCAGAAACAATTTCTCTTATTTTGTCTTCGTAATCTTCAATGGAATCATAATATTATTTTACCATCATATGAAAGTCGATTACAGTTTACTGATCTCCCTACTCTTGAAAGTAGGGGAAAATATATGAAGATTTAATTTATTATTAATTTAGTAAACGGTTCAATTAATTCCGAGTTCCTGCTTCGTAAGATCAAATTCGTAATCGAAAATCGTCCAACTAAAAATTAAACTCCTTTAAAAATCAAATATTTTCTTACCAATTATGACAACTTTGATCCTAACAGTTTTTATCCATATATTGATTTCTCAGTAAATCCAATCCGTATTAAGAGAAGAATTTTTAACTTAGTTAAATAATAAGCATTTATTGTTGAATGATTATGAAAAACATTTTATTATAAATAGCTTTAAAAATAATATGTATGATACACTATAAGAAGTTGTAATTTCGTTGGCTATTAAATAAATAAATAAAAAAATCAATAAATAAAAACACATAGTTAGAGTCAGGTATATTTTCACTAATCCACCTTTTTACTCTTGCCAAGGAGTCGGGATACTTGTACGAGTATATATGAGTATTTTGTTCAATAAATTCAGAAAATAACTTTGTACCTGTTACAACTAATTAGTGTGCGTTATATAGTTAAATATTAATGAGTAAATTTTCCAAATCTAAGATATTCATTAAGCGTAAAGATATTGGAAAATACACGATTAAATCTCATCGATTATCATTACAGGCCACTTAACTTTCATCTTCAGCTTCTTTAAATATTTTTATGATGAATTTTTCATTCATTATTTTACATTTATTTTATTACTTTACACCTTAAAACACCTTTATTATACACTCACTCACAGACACACATAAAGTGACTAGTCATTTGTTACGTTGAATGATTTTCAATTTTAATCGTTTTTATGGTTAAACAGAAAG
Source organism: Protocalliphora azurea (assembly GCA_932274085.1). Classification (NCBI taxonomy): domain Eukaryota; kingdom Metazoa; phylum Arthropoda; class Insecta; order Diptera; family Calliphoridae; genus Protocalliphora; species Protocalliphora azurea. The sequence continues at coordinate 69,826,002 of OW026522.1, read as the reverse complement.
GTCACCCACCACCAACCACCAAAACAATTGTCCAAAAATTGATTGTTGTTTTGTCATTGTAGTGGTAAATGGACTAATGCCACCTACAGTTGTCAAAGTCACGTTGATGTTGTATGAATAATGACACCTTAATTGATTGATTTGAAATTTGTTTTGAAAAATTCGAAATTATGTACAAGATTTAAATGGCTAAAAATTTAAATTGATAGCTCGAAACCAAATTTTATACAATATTTTTTATAAATAACTTTTAAATTATAAATTTTAATTGTGTAACCAAAATACTTGAGAGTTTACTTCTTTATTCCTTTTTTGTTTTTGAAATACCCAAAAAATTGTTTTTGTTTTAATCTATGTTTCGTAAAATTTAGAGAATATTAAATAGATTATAATAATTTAAGATGTGTTTTTATTTAGTTATTATTCTGTGAAGCATTTCAAATAAATAAAAGCCTTTTAATAAAATTTAATTAAAATATATGACCTGAAAAACACAAAAGGTTGATACTTCGAATATAAATTTCACTTAAATTGATATAATTATATTCTTTAATATCAAAAAATTTCTAATGAAAGAATTTGGACCTAATCTGATAAAGGGAACCTTACTAAAAATCAATATTTGTTTTACAAAAATAAAATAAATACTTTATTTTTATTTGATTTCAGTTAATAATACACTATTTGCCACTTGAATAAGGAATCACATTTTTTTAACTTTAATTAAGTATATCTCCTAAACTAAAGTTCAGAAAAAAAAATTTTTTTTGCACAACCAAATTTCAAAGTGTTGGCTTTAGTTTCCTGAAGAAATAAAAAATATATATATTTTGTTATACTAAAATTATGCATTTATTTAAATACATGTATTTCTGTGGTATCTTTTCTATGATTTGAATTTCTTTCAACATAAACGGCTAGAGAAAAGAAAGACGAAAAATTCTTAGAATTGCATCAAATTCTGCCATGTCGGTATTAAAAATACGTGGAAAAAGTTGATTCAGTGCCAGTCTAAGAACCGTATTTTAAAGTCGTGCATATACATAGTCCGACGAAAACTGCAAAAGAAACCCACCACTTAATCAAAAACGCAAATCACAACGTCTACAGTTTTCCAAAAATATAATGACATGGTCCCACAAATGGTTTAAAGTTGTATTTTCCGATGAAAAAAAAATTTAATATTAATGGTCCCGACAGGTACCAGGAGGAATAATGGGGTGCCATTTCGTATTATGGTACCATAAAATTGGTTTTTGTATACAACAAAATGACTGCAACGACTTACAAAAACACTCTGGAAGAAGCATTTCCAAAATTTTATGATTTCTTTGGACCCATACCTTGGACGTACCAACACGACAACTCTCCGATTCATACCACCAGAGCAGTAAAACAATGGATTAATCAACAAGGTGTTCAACCTTTGGATTGGCCCCCATATTCACCAGACCTGAATCCAATGGAAACTGTCTGGGGTTGGCTTGCAAGAAAAGTTTATGAAGGAGGAAAACAATTTGAGACGGTAGAATCCTTAAAAGATGCAATAAAAGTGCCAAATCGCATTTTTGAGGTTATTTCTAAAAATGGTCGCATTACTCATTACTAATTGAATGCTAGAAGATAATAACTTTCATTCTTATAACCTAAAATTTTAAAATAAATTACAGTTTGCTTAGTTTTAAAATATTCCTTATTCAAGTGGCACATGAAAAAGTACCACAGAAATACATGTCTTTAAATAAATGCATAATTTTATTATAACAAAATATGTATTTTTTTATTTCTTCAGGAAACTAAAGCCAACACTTTGAAATTTGGTTGCGCAAAAAATTCTGAACTTAAAAAAATGCGATTCCTTATTCAAGTGGCAGGCAGTGTAGCTTTTCTCCATTACTTTTCATTACTTGTAAAAAGTAAGAAATTGTAAGAAAAATTAACAAATTTTGAAAATTCCAAATACCCTGTAGATTCTGAGATATTTTGGTTGAAGAAAGCAAAAGAACGTAGCTTCTTTCTTCAAATTAATTTAAATCTTTTATATTTACCACAAAGAACAAATAATTTATTAAATTTTTTTAAATTAAATTTGATTTTCTATTTCAATATAACAAAAATTTCATTGCTTTATAAAATTACACAGAAAAAATTAAATTTCGTATTCTATTACTAAATTCTTAAACTCAATTGTATTTTTTACGAAATCGGACCTATCACTGAATTAGTAAAATCAAATACTCAAATTCGTAAATGCTTTATTGAAATTTTTTTTATTAAAATATTTTTACTATTTATGAATTTAAATATTTGTAAATCTTTTTTTTTTAAGTAAAACAATTAAAATAATATTTAATTTTTAAAACATATTCAAACAATACTTATTGTTGAATCAATCAAATTATTTTAAATAATATTATAAAATTTTATAAAATCTTTTAAATATTTAATCTTTAACAAATAAATTGTCCAATATATGTAATCCAATATTACAGAGTAAAGACTAATGTTATCTTGTAACATATATTGTGTAAGTTTGGTGTAAAATTCAAAAAAAAAAAGTAGATGTTGGTGTAAAATAATAATAATAATAATTATAGGGTAATACGTAGTGTACGAGTATATAGTGCCAGTATTATTCGATTAAAATATTACAACAGAAAAAAATGATTGATTCACATATGCGTCACTGCGCACTGAAAAGTTTTAATATCGCAATTTTAATTTTTTTTTCATTCCCTATAACGCTGTGACCGCAATAATTGCAAAAAGTTATACCCCTAATGGACAGCTTATCAGAAAGATGGACATAGATAGATAGATAGATAGATAGAGAAGGTTGATGTGATATCAGATAGTACCACATCTCCACCCAGAGACCGATCCCGGTCCATTGTGAGTCCCTTCAATAGAATAGTTGTGAAATATAGAGTATAGAATACAGAAAATAGAAAATACAGAAAGTACAGAAAATAGTAGAGTAGAAGATAAAAGGGGTAGAAATGTGACGAATCATATAGGGGGACCAGCAATGTTACCAATCCCCCTAGGGTTATACCCCTGATTCTCCCTTAAGCAGCCGATTCCCATGACGAAGCCTATGACGTCTACAAGATCTGCGTTCCTAACGTCACTCAGCCCGCCGAGGAACTGGCTACCCAGCCATTTCATCCTACGATGCTGCAATCGAGGACAATGGCACACAATGTTCTCAATAGACTCGGTCTCGTCGACGTCTCCACACATTCTACAAAAATCGGAACTGCTAGCGTCCCATCTAGACCTCATCTTCCTTATCAAACAGTGACCCGTTATGGCCCCTATCATGATCCTCAAGCTCTTCCTATTCATGCCCAGGAGAGTGCTAGTGCCTGCATTGTTCAGTATCGGCCATATCACCCTCGACACTCTACAGTCCTCTCTACTCTCCCAAGCCGAATTGGTTCTGACCAAGATCCAATCATTGATCTTCCCATAGAAGAAACTTAGTGGTAGTTTCACATAGATTTCCCTCTCCGAGACATTTTTTGCTGCACCTTGCCTTGCCAGTTCATCAGCCAATTCATTGCCTGAAATATTGCAGTGGCCAGGCACCCAGCAGAGTCTCACCATGTAGTCCTCCATCAGCTCTCTCAGTGTCTTCTTATAGGCAGCTACTAGCCTGGATTTCACAAAATGTGTCCCCAAGGCCTTCAGAGCCGCCTGACTGTCCACATAGAGAGTGACCTCGGTACCTCTCGCAATGTTTTGCCTGATTATTTCCGAGGCTTTCAGGATGCCGAGAATCTCAGCCTGAAAAACGCTGCACTCATCAGGGAGTCTAAAAGAGCCTTTCAAATCCGTGCCCATAATATAGACCCCCGCCCCAGTACCTTCGTTAATCTTTGATCCGTCCGTGAACACTGCACAACCTTCATATAGTCTCTCAGTGCCGGACCAGATCCCCCTATCAGGTATCACCACGACAGGATTTATTCCAAAGTCTGATTCAGCGGCCATGTAATCTGATGCCCCTGTGGAGTTCAGATTAACCTCACCGTAGCTGATATCGTATATGACCCTGGAGTGACCTGCTCTTGATGAGCCTCAGTCTCAGTAGACTCTTTGCTGCCATACCCTTCACAAACTCTTCAATGGGTAAGAGATGAAGTATGACGTCCAGAGCCGCCTGTGGTGTGCTTCTCATTGCACCAGTAATTCCAATCGAAGCACACCTCTGTGCCTTCGACTAAAGGTTCCTATTACTTTTACGTTCCAGTGCCTGCCACCAAACAGAACAACCATAAGAAAGGATTAGTCTCACCAACTTTTGGTTTGAGCCCCCAACTTTTACCTATGGAGTTTCTACAGTTGTAGTAGGCATTGAGGCCACGCTTGAGTCTCTCCTGAACATTCCTCTTCCAGGTCAGTTTACTATCAAGGAATACCCCCAGATATTTCGCTGAGTCTGAAAGCCTCAGTTCAGTTCCACACAGTACCGATAGTCTGAAATTCTCTACCTTGTACCTCCTAGTAAACAGAACCAACTCTGTCTTTTCCGGGTTCACTCCCAACCCCTTATCAGCGGCCCACGAAGACAGCTCACCCAGCACGGACTGCATGATCTCACTGATTGTGGGAAGAAATTTTCCCTTTACCAGTATGACCACATCATCAGCATAAGCCACGATCTTCCGCCCTCTGCTGTCGAATTGACGCAAAATCAGGTCGACAGCTATTAGCCATAGCAGGGGTGAGAGTACTTCCCCTTGTGGAGTCCCCCTAGTCATTAGTTTTCTTAAAAATACACCACCCAAGCTTGAATTGACAATCCTGTTGCTTAGCATGAGGATTATCCATTCGATCAAGAAGTCATGTACCTTAAGATCCACCAGCGCCTGCTTGATAGCGTCAATCTTGATATTGTTGAACGCTCCCTCAATATCCAAGAACGCGGCCATGGTGTATTCCTTATACCGAAGTCCTTGTTCTATATAACCCACCACATCACTCAGCGCACTCTCCACAGATTTACCCTTCAGATAAGCATGTTGAGCACTATTCATGATGCTGGAGCTACCAGAAGATCTTAAATATAGATCTATCAGTCTCTCTAAAGTCTTCAAAAGGAAAGACGATAGGCTGATAGGTCTATAGTCCTTGGGTTTCGAGTGACAGGTCCTACCACCTTTCGGTATGAATATGATCCTTACCTCTCTCCACCCCCTTGGAATATGTCTATGTACCAGACATCCCTTAAAAATCTCAACCAGTAGTAGACGAACCACCAACGGTGCATTCTGCAGCATGGCCGGAAAAATACCATCCGGGCCTGGTGACCTATAAGGCTCGAATGAATTCACCGCCCATGTGACCTTCTCCACCGTTATCAGGTCTCTTACCACTGTTCCAATTATCCCACTGGTGGACTCCGTGAAGAAGTGCTCTCCCTCACCTGATTCCTTCACCAATGGATCCCTGCAACCCGGAAAATGGGTTTCCAAAAGCACATTAAGTGACTCAGAACTAGAGTCCGTCCATGAACCATCTGATCTCTGGATACTCCCAGGAACACTAGGGTCCTTTGACAGTATCTTTCTGAATCTAGAAAGTTCATTGACAGAGTCAATGGCCTCGCTGTACTTAATCCACGAGGCTCTTTTAGCTCTTCTAATGTCCTTTTTGTTCTTATTGAAACACACTCTATAGGTGCCCCAATCTTCGTCCCTACCAGACCTATGGGCTTTGTTGTACAGCCTGCCGACTGTGGTCCGTTGAGCCCTCAACTCCTCTGACTACCAGACCGGTTGTTTCCTTTTACCCGGATAACTCACCGGGCAGTTGAGCTCATAGCTTCTGTTAATAGACCCCGTTACCTTCTCTACCACTTCGTCAAGGTTTTCCCTCGACAAGAATTCCATCGGAGTTCCAGTCAGTATTGACCCCAGATCCCGCCCGAAGGCGTTCCAATCCATCCTCCTAGGATTCCTAAAAGATTTCCCTTCAGAACCCAGGAAGTTCAGATTAAAGGTTATTCTGCCATGGTCAGAGAAAGTGCACCCCATGGCCACCCTCCAGTCCTCAACTAGGTCCCTAGAGTTAGTCAATGTGATGTCTATTACTGAATTCCTATCCTTCGTCCTGAACGTAGGAGTATTACTCCTATTACAGATTAAAAGATCATTCGCAATAATAAAATCAAATGTTGACTCACCTCTCCTATTGGTATCCCTGCTACCCCATTGACTGTGGTGTGCATTAGCATCGCAACCGAGCAATAGACGTACTCCATTCCGTCTTGCGTACTCGGCTAAGGCCCACACCCTGTCATCTGGTGGTTCCAGCTCCTCATAGGGCATGTACACCGAGGCCAAGGCCAGTTTGCCACCCCCCAATGCCTCTCCTTGAACGACCGTTAGATCACCATAACTGAAAGAGTTAAGAAGAATTAACGGAAGTTCATTCTTCACCAGAATACAAGTCCTCACCTTATCCTCAGTGGACGGCTTGAACAATTTGTATCCTTTGGCCCTTAAACCACAGACCTGGTTATTATTTATCCAAGGCTCCTGGATTAGGGCCACGTCCACATTGGTCTCACTGAGGTAGGTTATTAATTCGGTCGAGGCCGCTTCACAATGGTGCAGATTTATCTGCACCATCCGCAACCTTTTTGGCTTTGTCATTTTTCGTGTAGCGAAATTTGATGTAGCCAAGCCCGAACGTAACAAACCCCCCCCCCCAAAGGAGTCCAATTTCTTAATAGATTCCCGATCCACTGCGAATCGGAAATCTTTTCCTTGGTTCTCTTTACAAGCCAATGAAGAGACAAGTTTCCATTGACTTGTATTGATCCCCCTATTCTGTCCTTCCAATATTCCCAGTATGACTTCCACCGGCTTAATGGGTGGTGGAATCCATACCGTGACTATTGGCCGCAGAGGCAATTCCGACGCTGGTATAACCACCAGTTGCGCATCTGGACAGAGATTGTCACATCTGTCAATCGCGGCTTTCAGGAATTCAAAAGTTCCTTTGTTACCGCAACCAACAGTCTTGACGCCCCTTATCCAGTCTGCACCCATGAAGGCTATTTCACCCGGTCTGTGCCTTGCCTGGAAGATTTCGTCCATAAGTTTGTCCTCAATCAGCCGCCACATTTCCGTACTGATTCTCTCATCTGGATCAGCGCGGTCAATGACTACTGCTTGAAGAATGTCCGACTTGGACGAATCCTTCCCCTTTTTGGACGATGAAGGTTGTACGTCACCAGATACTACCCGCTTCACTACTCCCTTATGAGAGTTTTTGAGCGGGCCACTTGGTACCTTACCAACCTTCTTCGCGCTGGTCATCCCCCGACCTCACTCTTTTTATGGTCCCCTTAGGAGGACCCTTAAAAGAGTCATGCGGTACATGACCTGCTTTCTTGGAGGTAGAGGGTATCTCATCTCCAGGCAGAGCTCCTCTAATTGACCTCATTTGAGATTCCTTAGCGGGGCTCGCAAGAGCTTGGTTTACCCTCTCTACTCTCTTCTCAATGTGTTTTTTCCCCAGAACCTACAGGACTACTGGATGGCTTGTGAGCACCACCATGTTTACCAGCGTCGACTTGTGGTTCTAAAGTGCTGGTAGACACGGACTCTTTACCCTTGCGAGCAATTTCCGCACCTTCCTCTACCTCCACTTTAAAACCATCGGGATAAGACAATCCCAGGATGTCACCGATAGAGCCATAGGTCCGTTCAAACCTGTAGATGCTCTTTCCTATCCCGCCTATCCCGCCCGTCTAACAGCGATGGGTCCTTCTTAGCCAACCTATTTAGTGCAGCTATAGAGGCCCTAACACCGTTCTTCGCCTTTTTTAAATCTCGTTCGACTGTCGGTTGCGGCCTACTCATCCATTGGATATGCTACCGCTTCCTGCCGAACAATAGGTTTGGCTATAGGCCTTGACATGCCTGATGCCCCCGTCGAGCTCACCTGCTTCATACCCGGTGTTGACGCAGTGACTGCAGTTCCGCTTTCCTTGCCCCGATCAAGAGCAGAGACAACTGTTGTCTCATGTTCTTCATCGGATCCAAGAGACAGGTCCTCCAGTCCCTCCGTCGCACCAGATCCTACAGGGTCCACCGCCGAGTCCAGCAGGCTGTCCTCCTCCGTCAGTTGGGTCATTAGTTGTCCGTGTTGTATGAGGATGTTCGTATGCAGTCTTAGCAAGTCCATGTCATCGTCCCCATCCTCACTTTTCCCCCCTTTCCCGACGTCGTCCTTGTTTTCCCCTACCTCGACCCTATCCCTAGCTCTTATGTCAACGTCCGTCCCTTCCACTTCTCTAACGCAGTCTCCTTTGTCCATTGTCCCTTTGTCTCGTTCATCCCTTAACCTACATGGATATAGTTAACACGATTTAGAAATTGATTCTGAGTCGAATGGTACGTTTTATGATGGGCGTTTTCTGCATCAGGATAAACGCATAAAACACCTAACTAAAGACGTGTAAGGTATAAAATGGAAGAACATTTTCATATTGTTTTCGCTTAAAAAATACAATATTTTGCTGCTTGTTACAGTGTACAGTTTTACACAGTACAGTACCTTTGACATAGAAAATTTTTAATCGCTTGGCAAATTTTTTCTTATCCGATTTCAAATATTTTTACATCTCCTTTTAGCTCTCGATAAGGCTTAAGAAAAACGTGCTAATTATCTCTTATAGTTTTCAAGTTATTTTCAAATTTCAACTATCTGAATTTTGCAAGATCTTGGTCCAGATTTTTCATTATATAGACTAATATTTTCGACCGATTTTGTAAAAATTTTTATTAAATAAGTTAAAGAACAAAATTTTCTTTCAAATAAAAAATTAAAATCGATGAGTAAAAGTAAACGATTTTGAAATTGAAATTTCAAAAATTAATATTTTTTGCGTTTTCTTTGGCCGACAAAGTGACTTTGCTCTTTTTTCTCTAAAGTAAAATTTTCCTTTAGAACGTATAAAAATAGAAAACTACTCCAATGACCCAATAGCACTAAGTTCAAACCCTTCTGAATTTGTACTATTTTGTATCCAAATTTTGGCTTTAGTTGATATATCCTAAAATCTCAAAGTATGAATCTACAAACAAAATGTCATTTTGAAAATGTTGATGTGTTCTTAAGAGCCAGTTATTGACTTTAAAAAAACCTTTAATAAATGTGGACTTTATGGGCAATATTTAAAAAAATTACATTTTTTGGGATTTTCACCGCTTTTTTTTTTTTTGTATTTGTAAATTATTTTACACTTATATACAAAAAAACTGAAGGCAATATCTTTTATAACTTGAAAAATATAAGAGATAAATAGCATATCTTTTATAAGTCTTATCGAGAGCTTTAAGAAAATGTAAAAATATTTGAAATCAAATACTTACAATCAGGCTTGGATCCACGGGGGAACAGAAAAAATTTTCCCCCAAATTTTTTCACACAAAATATAATATTTATCCCAGATATTATTAAATTATACATAATGAAAATTTTGCCATTTTGAGGAAATTTTGTTTTGGAAGCTAAATAAAAATATTTACACATAAATTATCGACGACAAATGTCTAAAAATGTATTTTTTTTTTTAAGTAAAATCTTAAAAAAAGATTAATTGGAAATATGCATAATTTTGCAAATAATAATAATTAAAAATTTTGAAAAAATTTTTTGAAAAAAAATGTGCTTTTCCTGGATAAATTCTATTATTGTTTTATTAATTTCTTCCTTTTAAGATTTTTTGGAAGTGAAAGAATATATCTTGGCCAAAATATTTTTGAATAAATCATTATTTGACTTTAAATAAAATTTTATAAATTGTATATTGGTTGTAAATAATTATAAAATCAAGACATAAAACAAAAACAACTTCTCATGTTTTGACAATTACAGAAAAGCAATAAAAATAAAATTACGAGAATGAGGAAAATAAAAATATAATCCAATATTTGAAGCCCATTGGAGGTAAGTTGTCATTACTTTGTTATTGATTTTTTTAATAATGATTAAAATTTATTTGTCATTCATATGACTCGGAAACACTTAAAGATGACAAAATATACTTTAAGTGATAAAATTAACTTGTTGTTAATATTTCTTGTAATTATATTGTCCGTCGAAAGATTATCATCTTTTATCGTCCGTAACAGTTCCATGCAAAAAGAAACCGCTTTAAGGCGTTGAAGCAAATATATTAGGGGTTACAAAATGAAACACTGCTTTCATATCCTATAAATAACTTAAAAAGCATATAATAGAATTATTCACATCTTCAAATTGCAATTTCGGATTAGAAATTACGGATTTATGATAAGTATTAAACATTTTAAATTTTAATATAAACAAGCATTGATCCTAAGCGAAAAAAAAAAATCTATTTAGTTTAAAATATCTTTTTAGACATTTTGTTATAAAAAACTAACAGCTTCAGAATGGGGTTGAACCAACAACCTTCTGGTTGTTAATCCGGCGCTCTAGCCAACTCATCCACGTGATTGCAGTATTACTGCGCTATTATACTATTGAGTATTTATTAATGTAATACAGAGAAGAAACTACTTTAATAAGTAGTTGTTATTACCGAAAACCAAAAAGTTTTTGCCGGGTAATTATGAAATTTTTGTTTTCTTTCTAGATTTATTTAGCCATCCGAATCGATATAAGATGAGTAGTTTCAGAGTTCTTAACTAAAGGAAACATGAAGTCATATTTAATTTTGTTTTGAAATATCCCTAACATGTAAATGATAAATAATTATTGCTTCCCTCTTTTTTAGGTCGATTTGTATATTTATTTAACGTTAAAGAAGTAACAATGTATCAGTAATGTTTTGCTGTATTTTATTATATTGATAACTACATCTAAACATAATATTATTAAAGAATCATTTTGATTAAGTGTACGAAACAACAATTAAGCTATATACATATGCTACGCCAAATTTTATTGCTTAATCCCTGGTTTCGTAAAAAATAAATTTATATTTTTTACAGTGCAGAACATATGTACCTATTTCTCATTGATTCATTTAAGTAAACCACACGTGCTTTGCCAGATTTTATAGCCAAATTCTTGTTTTTTAAAAAATAGATATAAATTTTTCACAATGCAGGACCAACAAATGTACCTGTTTTTTATTGGACTAACGTTGTTTTTAAGAAAAGGCATAGTGTAAAAATTTGTTTATAAAATTCTAATATTAATATCTAATGTATTTCACATATACAATAAATGAAATTAATGAAAATCTTTCAACAGTTATTTTAAAAGTGTCTCAAAAACTAATTTGAAATATTAATATTTAGTAAAATCTATTCACTAATAAAATTTATCGTATGTTTGTTCAATGTTACATTTATTTTCTCATTTTTCTTCAATTTGTATATAATTAGTAACTTTATTAGTATTTATTAATTATTTTGATCATAAATCCCAATAATATCTATAAATAATTATTTTAAACGACTGTTTTGCTTACGAAAATACTACCGTTTACAACATACATATGTTGTTCATATAAAAACATGCAAAAGAAACAGACAAATTTTTTTCTCCCTATTGAAGCAAACAAGTGGTCAAATATCTTATATTATGTGAGCAATCGCACTCTCATGACTTATTGGGTCGCTGTTTTAAATATTTATTTCTCCGCTCACACACTGATTTAAAGCACTTGAAAAATAACAAGTGGCTTGCAATGTCTTATAAGACATAGCTTGGAAGGCTTTAGTATGTAAATAATGCTACATGTAATATTTGGTCTTTCTTACTTGTTTAAAGATAGAACTGATGTTAAAAATTCCTCCATTTTTAGTTATTGTTTTTTTATTATGAATTTTTTTACTCTTTATTATTTGCTTAATTGAGATTTGAATCCGCTACAAAAAATAAAAATAAAAAAAGTTGGCCCAGTTGAGATTTGAACCCAGTCAACTCTAACATTCAACAGATTTGTATATGACTCAACGTGTTTATCATCAAATGAAATTCAACAAATCGTGTAAACTCAAAATTCGTAAGCTTAATTTTATGTTGATATCTTTTTTTTTTTGCTGACATATGTTGAAACAAATTGTAAACGTAACAAACAAATTTTTCTTTTAACAAATCGTCTAAACCAACGATAACCAAAAAGAGTGCGCTAAAATTAGAATGTGTTAGTGACTTGTACTCTTTATATAAGAATCATTCACAGAGATGTTATATGCGATTTTCGTTATTGTACTTAATGTAATTTAATTTAATAAAAATCTATTCTTTTTGGGCCCTAATTGTACTAAAAAGGTAATAACTTCTTCTGTAGAAAACTTTAAAATATGTTTTGATCTAAACACAATATCTTTCGGAAATTTCCCTTGAGTTCTTAAACAAACAAGTTGGACATGAAAGGTTTTAAGTTTAACCATACCGTGAGTTTAAAAATCGATAAGAGTGTTAAATGAAGACTTAACAACGGAAAGAATACTCGTATCGGGTTCTTAAAAAATACCTAATCCAAAGCAAATAATATTCAGATTTTTATGAGTTCGATTTAAAAGAAAATTATAAAAGTTTCACCAATAGTTGTGAAGTAAAAACCCAGTACGAAATGAAGCTTCGAACAAAGCAAGTAAAGTAAAATATCGCTTCAACATTCCCTTCATAGAAAAATTTATTACCGTATATTTTTCAATTAACACAGTTGTTTCATTTTGCATCTAAATTTTATAAATATATTCAAGTAAATATAAAATAAAAATAAAATTAAGTGAAATTTTATTTCTCACTTAAATTTTTAATTCACTCAATCATCTACTTGATTGATTTGATAAATTTTTTAATTGAAAAATTTTTTCTGTTTTTCATTTTTTACAATTTTTAGTAATTGATATAATCATTTTAGTGAGAGGTACACATTTAAAAAAGAAAAGTTTTTAATCCAATGAATTATTTACTAATATATTTGGTGATTGATGACTTCATTCTGTGTAACGAATGGAAGCAAATTTTTGACACGAAAAGCGCTGTTTTCAATGCTGAAAACGAAGTAAATATTTTAGTTATATTATAATATAACTAAATCTCCCTTACAATAGCAGTTATTCGTTTATTCTAGTGCATTGTAGTAAGGTGTGTGCTTCCTTCGCTAAATGTCACGTTAGTGCATCAAAAAACTTGAACATTTGTTAGTGGTAAAGAAAAGCTTATATACAGATTAAAATTTTTAATATTGAATAATGAATAATGGAAAGCGAAACATACATCTTTGTATTAAAAAATAATAATAATAAAAACTAAATAAATAAATGTATATCGAAAATTTTCTTCAAAAGTCATAGCATTCAGGTCTAAATTTAGCTGCATTTAAGCAAATTTAATCCAACCAATAATTTTATTAAGATAACAAAACTTTATAATTGGACTAAAATAATGCTGTTCTTTTGACAATAGAATTGTACTAATAAAAAAGTACAATTGTACTGAATTTATCATCACATTGTACGTATTTTAAAAAACAAAGCGATATGAACCTACTCTGTCGAAAGCAGGGCTGTCAGATACTTTTTTTGGCCAACCCCAAAATTTAACAAAAAAAAAAAAAAAAATCCCCAAAAAATTTCCACTCAACAAAGAGTCGATTTATCATTCAAAATAATAACTTTTTTTTATCAAGTATTTGTTATTTCTTTTTGTAGAGATCATTTTCGGATGAATATTTTTACAAAAAAGGCGTGCTTTCAAATAAAGCATAGGATGGTTTTTTAATAAAAGATGAACGGAATAAGTTAGAATTAAAAGTGAATGCAGAGTTGCAATTTTTAGCATTTTTTCTGCTGCATTTTTTCTACTGAAAACACTTTAAAAGAGATTAAACCTCCACTTTTAAGAGAAATTAAAATAAATAAAATAAAGATATTGAATTAATAATACAAATACAATGGTAAAACTAAAGTAATTGGAACAGCAGCATGAACACTACATCATTTTGGATACAAGCTTATAATTTCAGAAATTCGGTGGAAAAATCATGCGAACAATTGTCTAAATTTGTAATATCTTTTACCCTTTTCTAATGCTGAAGTAGTGCTTTTATTTAGCATTATGGGCCTTACCAAAAAAAAGTGACGAAACAAGATGAGAACGGAGAATTTAAGTAGTATTTAATAAATTAGGGAATGAGTAAAATTAAAAGGTTCATGCTGCTACTCCATTGATATTCCAAATAATTTTGCTCAAAAGTAAAATCATTCAAAAAATATGAAAAGCACATTTTTGGAAAATGGGCAAGTAGCAAATTATTTTTTTATTTATTAATGTGTATGTATGTATTTGTAATATTATAATAAATAAATTTTTGTAATAACCAAATATTTTTTTTCAATATATTAATTTTTCATTGAAAAATAAATTTGAGTTGTTGAAAATTTAATGTTTCAGTATCTAGATACAAAATTCAAGTGCAATAAATTAACGTTTGAAAGTTAAAAAATTTTACAACTAATCCTACTTTGATTTTAAAAAATCTAATAAAACACTTTCTTGAGTGAGTCGCCTTAATATTTATGGATCTGTTTAGACAACATTATAAATATAAATACTATAACAATACTAAATATTTTCTTATAATTTTAGTTGTTTATAAAAAGTTCAAAATATATATAGTTTCGAAAAAAAAGTCTTGAGAGGGTCTTGTTAAAACAATATTTTTTATAAATTTTATAAAATAAAATGAAAAACTAAAATGAAAACTTCATTTAACAAAACGATATTGTAAATCTATAATTAGTTTCAAAATATAGTAAAGTTTTGTGTCGGCTGTAATTTTTTAATTTATGAAAAAAATATAAAATTGATTTGTTTTTCTGTAAGATAAAACTAATTTACTTATATTTTCCATTTAAAATATAAAAATTCAATTGAAAAATTGTAAAAATGAACTAAGAACAGATGCACAAAATAAAAGATACAAAATTATATTTTAATTTATATTTATATTTTTAACAGTCTTTATATAAGGTATCATAGCTATAACGTAAAGTTTCCTGTAAATACATCATAGTTATTCAAAACGTAAATACGTATGCATTAATCCGCTCACCTCTTATGACCGCAAGTGAAAATTTTGTCTTTTTTTTGTACATTTGTTTTTACTTCATTTTTAAAATTTTTCAATTGAATTTTTTTATTTTTATTTTCTTTTTTAATGTTTTATTTTTGATTGTCACATAAAAACGTAAAAAATTATATTTTATACAAAAACTTGAAACACAACGATACCTTACAGAAAACAAATGAATTATATTATTATTTTTCTTTTTTATTTTCATAAATTAAAAACACCTAAAATATTGAATATGCTGACACAGGCATTTTTTTTTTATTGATACTTTTAAACATATGTATGTATGAGTGTCAGCATTGATATGTTGATTCAACAAATCGTCTAAACTAACCTTAAAACCGACTATACGATTAGAAATTACAGATTTATTTTCAAAGTATTTTATGAAGAGTATTATATTGAAACTCTCAATCATTATCAATAATTTTTCTCTGTGCTAAATTTCTCTGTGGATTCAGAGATTGAGTAACCAATCATAGTAGGAATGAGATAACTTTTGGCCATCTCAATGAAATATCTGTTTATCGACTTGTCGAACTCTAGACGCTTGGTGACGGGCGTCTACATCTTCTCTCTAAAACGTTGCCATTTGAGCTACAGACTCGATTTTTATCAAGCTGATCCAGAAAAGCTTCGTCTGCACATAGTCTAAAAAATTACCATTTGTTTGTTGTTTTGTACCGTTGGGATGTTTTATTGTACATATGGGCGGGAGGCTTAGTTTGGAAACTCGAAAACTTGCTCCCAGTTTCTTCACTGACGAGAAAATACTTCGTCATTTAGGAATCGAAAGACATGTTCGTAATTCCTTTGGCCACAATTATAACTTCGTTGACAATAGTTTGAGATGCCTTCAAGCTAGCAGTGGGTTTCAAAAATCTCAACTCAACCCCTGACAGGAGCTTGGTCTAATATTCAGATGCACTATGCTGTTTTTATCTTACATTTCCTTTTTGGAAGCTTTCTTAACACCGCCGGAGAGTTTATATTTTCTCCACCGAATTGGCCTAACCCGTACCTCCACCAGATCAGATTCCGGACAAGACTTCTTTTTAGACATTTCGGAATAATAGCATATTCTGTATTTTATAGCTACTATTAGGTTATTGAACTGCCGTGTTTCTAAGTTGAATTTAACGGGCGTTCTGAAGCAGATGAGGATCTTAATGATCGAATAAACATCTTCCGACATGGAAACCATTCCTGGCAATAATGGGAAAGTCTTTGATGTACAAAACTATCCCGGTCTTTTCGGAATTCAAAATGTGAATTCCAAAAAAGTTCTACAACATATTCTACTATATATAATGTAGACATACAAGTAAATATAATATTGCCAAAAAAAATCTTTTCATTTATTTATGTTGCAAAACAATAGTGGTTTTATTTACTTTTATTTCTTATTTCCTTGATTTTCGTTCTTTTGTTTTCACTTTATTTATTTAAGACCAACAAAAAGTTAATAATAATATTGACACATTGGCTGTCATTTGAATCTCATTTGTAAAGTCATTTTGTGTAAACAAACTTTTTCTTCAACTTCATCCTCATCTTCTCTCAAATACAATGACAATACAAAATATACAAAAAAATAAAATAAAAGGATTTGTTGGTGATGATCGTTGTCTTTACGTTTGTAGCTGATTATAGAAACAGAAATCGTATGTTTTGACTTTAGTTGATGGTTTTTGGAAATACCTTTATTTGTCTTAACAAGGATTTCTTTTCTGTTTTAGAACGAAGAGAAATTTTAAGCTTAGATTAACTTACTCTTAGATTAACTTTCAACTTTCCAATCTTTTTCTTTTTTCAAAAATGATGATCAAATGTACAATTTATGATTTTTAACACTAAAATTAGGGGATAAACAAAAAAAAATTGTTTTCTTGTAGAATTTTTCAATCACCCTTATTTTGTTAAGATTATCATTCCTTGTGTCCAATATCTCTTGCACTCCCCTTTAAGTGTTAACATGGTGTTGTGTACATTGATTGTCCAATTTTTCGCTTTGTCGCCAATTAAGAAAACATGGTATGATTACATACATATCAACCTCAACACTTTTCCACTTAAACGAATGAATGTATGTCAGACAAAGGCGTTGTTAGCGGCTACAACCATGTTGTTCTAAATACGTCTGTATATGTGTGTAATAAAAATATCCTTAAGGCCAGAAAATATACATATATTTACTTATATTACACAATACACGTTCATATGTACATAGAAGAACAATATCGGTTTATTTTGTTATCCTTTTTTATCTAAAAGAACTCTTTGGTATCGTTATAATTCAATATATTTTGAAATATTAATATTGATAAAATGATTGAATGAATGTAAATATAAAAATGTAAATAATATTTATGTCTGAATATTTGAACATTTATATTTATACTTTTTCCCCCTTTTTGTCCCCCCAAGCTTAATTTGAAAAGAAATACGAACAAAACAAATTTGATCAATTTTAATTTAATTAATAGAAATATTTCACAAGATAATTTAATTTATTAAAGTGTAGAATCATTTCGCTTTAATCATTTCGTGCAGGGGAGCGTGAAAGCTATAGAGGTTTTAAGTTGAACATCTACAAATTTTTACAAATTAGAAGTTCATGTATAATTCTGGTAAAAATTACACGCAATATCAAAACCTACTGAGTTATTCAAATAAAATTTATGATAGTTTTTTATTTATTTTTTTAAGGTTTCTTAGTAAAATTTACAAAATTTTCTTTATACCAAAAATGTGCCATTTTTAAAAATTTTCCTAAAAATGGGGTTCGAATCTATGTTATTTCTTCATATATGCGATGTGCCTTAGCAAAATGTGTTTTGACAAATATATTCCGTTTTCATCTATCAACGATATTTGACTTAAATTTATGGTCCCGATCAATTATATTTATCGCCGTTCTTATATCTATATATCCATGATTTGTACAAATTGCACTTTCCTATATAAAAGTACAAAAATAAAAAGTTAAATTTTGCGTAATTTTCAAAAAGTCAATAAATTTTTTTTATTAGATTTATTTTTAATACTCCGTCGATTTTATTTTGTATAATAACAAGCAGTAATCCATGATATTTTATATGAAACTGTGAATGTGAAAACTTTTCGCTTTTATTTTCCAAACTTTGAAACTATTTACTGCGTTGACTATTTCAGGCACATATGAATAATTATAACAAGTATCAATCCCTATTTCAAAATTAGTATTTCGTTGAGGGGAGTACAGATCCCGCCCAAAATATTTTAAAAATTAGAAAATTGTGTCAACAAAATTCGACTACCCTGTATTTAACTTTTGAAAGTCTGCACAATAACAGAGAAGGTGTAGGATTTATATACAATGTCCGATTAGTTTATATAAGATCGAATAAGATCAAAAAGTATAAACGCGCGAAAAAAAAGTTAAGTAATTTTTTTTAGCTCTTTTTCTAAGTTTTTGAACTTTGGAAAACAATCATGACTATGAAACGAAACCTGTGGTGGTAAAATTTTGCAATTTTCTAGTTTCAAGTCTTCCGAGTCCAGATCTGTAAGCCGTTCGTTTAAAAGAGTATTACCACAAAACTTATTAAGGATTAAAGTGAGTTTCATCCAGGTTAAAAATTGTTGATAATGGCCCTTAAGCTGCTGCCCTGTCTAAAGTCATTTTGTGCACAATTTCAAAATCTTTCAAAATAGCTTCTTCTCAGGAACAGTGTTACTTCTCTTTAGTACGGTCGAACAAAATCGAACGTTTATTCTGCTAAGCAAGGAATTGTTCTGGACTAAACCATTAAATTAAGTTATGGCATAATTTTTCTGGTTCTAAACCAAACCTAAACCTCTAATGAAACTGATAGTCCCAACAGATAAAAGACCGTACATGTCCTTTGAATACAATACGCACTTCCCAAGAAATCTATTCCTTCGTGACCCCAAGGCAGGTAATCGCGGAGAATGCTCGCGCATTTTGCAAAACCACCATTGTTTAGTTACTACATTGTCCTGGATATATTGGTGCTATCTCAAGCCGCAATGTCTGATGAATAATCCAGTTAGTACTCTAAGATCACTTTTATTGAGCATTAGCAACTGTTCAAACTTACTCCGTAATCTGAATCCGTATATAGAATCCTAATAATGGGCGAATTGCGATACTACCCTCGATCTAATCCTTCCCCTGACGTAATTGACAAGAATGCCAAAAAAGAGCTCAAATTGATAGGCGCCGCACAGTGACTTCGAATCATTTTTCATCAGCCAAAATTCTGTAACTTTGGAATCGATAGAGAGAGATATTTTCTTGAATTTTTATCCAGTTTTAATTTCATTAAAATCGATTCAATAGTTGTTGAGAAATTTAAGGCTAAAGTTAAACTTTTAATTTTTTATAGCATTTAATATGAAAATGCGTATTTTTTGTTTTTTTTTTTTTTGAATATGCTTATAAAAAAAAAGTTATAAGCAGATAAAAAAAAACATTTTAAAAATGCCCAGGAAAATTTTGTTAACAGATTTCCAGTTTATCAATTCTAGAACAGATTCCACTAGAACCGGCCCAACTAGAATAGGTTTTTTTGAATAAAAAAATGACGATTTTTTAAATGCTTATTTTTTATTTAAATAACACTAAGGACAAAAATTTTTATTTTTTATAATAAATCAAAGTTTTTTATTTTTTACTTAAATGACAATAAAAAAATTATTGTTGGAAAATAACCTGCAAATATTTTATATTTAGTTCATCTAAGTCCCGATATTCTACTTTCCATTGATTTCGAATGCTAGAGATGAACGGATCTAACGTTGCCAGTAATATATTAAATAGATCTTAATTTGTAGAATTTCGTGATTTTTTCTGGTATTGTGCTCTCTATAAAATCTGTAATCTTTATTCCTTTTTTCCTGGGCTTCCTCTGATAGATCTAAATTGTGCCTAATAACATCTTTTCCATAATAAAGGATTTTGTGAACTGTTGCAGACATATTTCTCCATGGCTATTTGGTTGTATATATTCGTGTAGTTTCCTTCGTATAATCACCAAATTTTCTGGCATTAAACTGTTTACGTCGATAATTGTTTTAAATCTTGAAATAAGATTTATATCAATACCTGTTATTTCAGATGCTCTTTCGGGATCTGAAAAGAACGTTCTTGCTGTGTTCCCATTATTCGTATTTCCTGATCCTTATTTTGGTTGATCTACAATCAACCCATATTTGAGAAATTTGTCCTGAACATGTTTTTTTAACTTCTTAATTTTTATTGGTGTCGTTGTTTCTTTTTGAACCTGTAGGTTTAAAACCCAAATCATAACTGATTTTTAGTATGTGTTCCATGAAAAAATGTTGGGAGTAATTTCATTCAAATGGAAAACGTGTTCTACAGACTTGAGAAATGATAATTTACTTCTGATAAAATTTACAAAAATCACATTTTTAATAAAATAATATAAAATATTTGTCTTTAACAGCATGACACGCCCACAATTACCGATATTTTGATCTAAGTTTTTGGCCACATTAGTTTTAATATGCTTACTATTAATTAAAATTTTTAAAATCGGTGTTAACCAAAAATTGGTCTTTTGGAAATGAAATTAATTTCTGAGCCACCGTGCGCCGCCAATACTTCTTTTTTCAATAGACAAAAATCAAAATAAAAACATTTTTCAAATTGTGTTGAAACTATAGTTTTAGAAAGGTAACAATATAACTAATATAATTTTAAATGAATTTTTTAATAATAATTATTTTTATGGTTATGAGAGGGCGCTAAAATCAAAGATTTTTAAGCAAATATACAATATGCGAGGGCGGATTAATAAGTCCGTGACTGTTCGAACTTCCCTCGTAGTTATATGAAATGCAACACTATTCCCCTCAAGTACCACATGTATTTTTCTAAAAGTGGAAAAAAGTGAATTTCGAGTGCTCATTAAACATTATTTTTTTGCGAAAAAAAACCCGTCAATCAAACCAAGGAAAAGCTCGATAAATACTACGGGGGACTCTGCACCATCGATTTCAATGGTAAAAAAGTAGTTTACTGACTTTCGTTGTGGTCGCACAAATACAAATAACGTTGAACGTTCTGGACGGCCAATTGAGGTCAGTACACCCGAATATGTTGAGAAAATCCACGATATGGTGTTGGCCGATCGAAGAGTAAAAGTGTGTGAGATTGTTGATGCCATAGGCATTTCATATATCCGTGTGGTTTCGATTTTAAATGATCAGCTGGGTTTAAGAAAGTTGTCTGCAGGATGGGTGCTGCCTTTGCTCTCAATTGACCATAAACGTAAACGTGTGACAACTTCAAAGGATTGTTTGGAAATGTTTAACCGCAATCCGAATGAGTTTTTGCGGCGTTTTGTAACTGTGGATGAAACATGCATCCATTATTGTACTCCGGAGACCAAGCAGCAGTCTAAATAATGGGTTTCTCCGGGTGAACCTGCTCCGAAGAAGGCCAAGGTAAGTTTGTCGGCCAATAAGGTGATGGCAACAGTTTTTTGGGATGCACGCGGGATAATCCACATCGATTACCTTCAAAAGGGAAAAACTTGATGGAAATAGTGTTGCATTTCATATAACTACTAGGGAAGTTCGAAAAGTCACGGACTTATTGATCAACCCTCGTATTAATGAACAAACAAGTTAGATCGCTATATTCGGCTGTGCCGAATCTTTTATAACCTTCTACACCTTACCGAGAAATAATAAAATTTATGCCTTAAAGTATGCTTTCATATTTTCACATTTATACTTAAAAAAAATAATCTACATTTTTTTCCAAACTACAAAAATTTAAACACAAAATTAATTTATCATAGCAAGCATTGCTTCCTTTAAAAACAACAACAACACCAATAGATTCTGATATCTACTAAATTTACATACATATGCATGTTTGTATGTAGATTTGCAATAATTCTATTTCCAACTAAAAAACGTTCAAACATGCATAAAAAATTATTCGAGGAACAATTTTTTTATTCTTTTGAACGAACAAAATATTTAAATTTAGTATAGAGAATTATTTGATAAATATTTAACGATTAATCGAATAATTTTTTAAAACTAGTTTTTGTTAAATTATTATATTGCACTCAAATGCCTTTTTGAAATTATAAGTTTAAAAAGTTTTGTTTAGTTGGAAACCTTGTCGAGAATGATTGAAAATTTCATTAGGATATATAAATTTGTAAACCACGTGTTAATAGATTTCGGGTTAAAGCCTTTTACGAACACTGAAGTAACAATATTATTTGGAAAAAAATTTTAATAGCTTTTCCAAAGATTTAATCAAAAGGCTTAAAGTTAGAATAAACGGGAGACGTATAAGTTATTCCTAAATTCTGAAAATTTTCCAGCGCATATTAATTTTTTTACACCTGACGTGAAGGGTATAAAAGTAATTAAAAAGGGAAAAATATATTTTTTAACCAAAAATAAGTCGCTCCAAATCCACAAGATGTCGCTTATTATAGAACATTTCAAAATTTTAACACAAACATTACATGATTAAAAAAACAAAAAAATATATATATATATATATATATATATATATATATAATTATAAACATTTTTTTTTTTTTTTTTTTTTTTTTTTTTTGCTAAATTCTGTAACTTAGTATTTTTTTTTAATATATAAAAGAAGAATTATTTCCTACTTTTTGCCACAACGAAAAAATGATAATTTAAAAAAATTATAATTTTTTTTTTTTTACACAAAAGTCTAAAAATTGTTTATGCTAAAATATTTCCTTATGTTAAATCGATTACTTTAAAATTTAATAAAATATTGAAAACTAATAATAATACAAAATTTGGACCGGATATCGAGCAAATTAATTAGTTACTTAAGAGAACATGTAGTTGCAGAAGTTAAAATAATATGAGATGACAGGATTTGAACAACATTAGATTTAATAGGAATTCTCCTATTAAATCAAATATTGTCAGACCCATAAAAAACTTATTTCCAATGGCTACCAAAAATGTTGATACTGTTTTGATGAAGGCGTGTCATTGCTCCGATTTTTTCAAAACTTTGTAAAAATTTAACTTGGGTTCAAAATAATATGTGTACCAATTTTAAATTTTCTACGACGCCTTCAATTTTTATAAAATTCAGATGAGTTATTCCGATTCAAATAAAAATTGGCAGACTCAAAAATAATCTGTATAATCTGTCACAAATTTTACTAAAATTCTGAACAGTATTTTAGCAGTATATCCGTTTTTAATTTCAGGATATATGAGAGATAAGCGTGTCCTTGCTCCGATTAAGAATAAATTGACAGACTTATAAATAATCTATTTCCCAAGGCTACCACAAATTTTGAAAAAGTTGTGACCCATATTTAAAAAGATTTTTTTTACTTTCAAGATATATGGGATGTAGGCGTGTTCTTGCACTGATTTTTTTTTAACTTCGTATATATTAATTTTAAATTTAAATTAATATGCGTACCATGTTTCAAATTTCTACGATAATCCCTCCGTTTTTGTCACATTGTTATATTGGCCCCTCTGTTGGCCAAATAATCTTACTTTTCATTACGTACATGACCCTCGTGATGTCAAATTGTGATATGCACCAAATTTATTAAGAGCTATGACACAATCCTTAACCAGCATAGACCTAATCTTACAAGAGGACATGACAAAAAGTCTTAAACCCCTCTCTAACACAAATGAAGATAGAGTAAATCTCCGCCTGAAAGTTTGACGAGTGTTTACCATTGCTAATGCCCTTTGAAAGTTTGGACCAAACACATCAGCACCGTTGTCACTATTCATCTGTTTAGAATCGTTTGTGAACCTAACTTCATCTAAATTTCGTTGCTGCTCCGACAAAAACTGTTATGTGTTTTTATTAGGTTTCAGGAGAGCAAACAAACTGTTATATTTTTTAATTTAGCAAATTTCTTTGAAACTTATACGATTAGTTTTAACTTTATTACAATTACTACAGATTACGTAAACAAAAAATGGATATTTAGATACAAAAGAGCAATAATAAAATCTCAAAAAACTACACATTTTGCTCAATCAAATTATTTTTTGATTTAGAATATTTTTGCACAACTGTTTTGTTTCGTAAAACTTTACTTTTAAAATTTGGATATTGATTCTGCAGAAATAACTAAATTTTTCTTCCAACTGTTTCGTTTTCTCCAATGATGTCCTTAATATTAATAAATGTAAAGCAACAGAAATAAGCTAATATTATTATAAGGATGTAATAAAATCAGCTGAAATGTAAATTGTTGCATAAAAGTCGACTGGGGTATTTTTTTTATTTCGATT
The DNA here is from genome assembly GCA_932274085.1 of Protocalliphora azurea. Taxonomy (NCBI): domain Eukaryota; kingdom Metazoa; phylum Arthropoda; class Insecta; order Diptera; family Calliphoridae; genus Protocalliphora; species Protocalliphora azurea. The sequence goes on along the minus strand of OW026522.1, from coordinate 69,801,584 downwards.
TATTCCGATAAAACGATTTTGTTTTTTTTTTTTTTTTATTAAAGATTACAATATATTGCAATTGCAAAGATTACAATATAAAAATTAATTTATTTTTTTTTAAGTTTAATTAAAAGTAAATAAGCGTAGGAAAGATTTTAGAACTTGTTCTAAAATCATTAGTTCCAGAACTGGTATAATCAGAACCACTTCAGATTCTTTAATAACATCCTTAGAACTAGTGGAGTTGCAACTAATACTAGAGTAGAACATTATTGTGATTTTAAATTAGTTTTTAAGAATCTTTTTGATAACTAGTGTTTAAAATCTAGTTCTGTATGACTTCTCCACCACTTCTCTGAACAAATTATTGGTTCCCAAATGACTTTCTAGAACTGTTTTAAAAACTTGAAAAAAAAATTCAAAAATTAAAAAAGAAGTGTGAGAAATTAAATTGATTAAAAACTGGTTCTGAAACCGTTCTATAACGCTTCATAGAACTAGTTTTGAATGAAGCAATTTCAAACAAAAATCAATGGTCGTAACGCCAAAGTATGAGTACAGGCTATTTTCATGCGTTTTGGAACTAATTGTAGAACTAATACAATTTTTTCCTGGGAATTAGTGATTTCAATTTTCATAAAATGCAGGAAATCTTCATCCATATATTTTATTAAGAATGTAAATTGTTAAATTTTGATTCCTCTATTTTGGGTTTTTTATTTCTTTATTGTCTCCAGTAGCCTGAGTATCTTACCTTGTACGTTATTTACTACATCTTATTTACCAGGTCTTATTGAATTGAAATTTTGCGTAGTATTATCATACTTATTGTGGTTGGTCTTTTTCATTGTAATTAGATTTAATTTTGTTCCATAACTTCTAAACTAAATGAGTGCCCACCATGATATTTTACAAGGGTAGTAAGGAGCGCTAGTATGTCAAGATTATATAATCTATATATATAAAAGAAAGTGATGTTAGTTACTATTGTTATAACTCAAGAACGACTAGACCGATTTTGATGATTCTCACCAATTTGGACCGGTCACCGGCCAGAAAAGGATAATACGAAAAAAAATTCGCGAAAAATCCGCGATAAAAAAAAAATTTTTTTTGTCATAATTTCTTTGCCTTAATAATCATTAAAAATATTTTTTTTAATACAAATTATAACAATTACTGTTTCTGTTTCTATCGAAACGCTTACTTTTTTGTGCAATTTGTTTTCTGGTGGTGGTGTAGAATTCTATTTCCAAACGGTAAGTTCCAAGTAAAGCTCATCATTTAGTGAGGTTGTGATATTTAAAACCATTTGTTGTATTTTTGGCATTCGTTATTAAGTGTTATTCACAATGCCGCGACCCCGGAGATCTAATATTTCGCGTCGAACACGTAATGCAAGTACTTATCGTAATATCGTCAATCAATTGAATATATATGAACGAGAAATCGCACGAGAACAACCCCGTATTAGTTTGACCCGACTTCGTACATCACAAACGCAGGAAGAAAGGCAGGCGAGAAATGAAACGGCTCGGTTAGCAATGAGAAATCGTCGAGCAAATGTAGCAATTCAACAACTTTAAAATTTTTAATCAACGCATAAGAAGAATTGCTTCAAGTTCTGATTTGAATCAAGCAGCGTTCCATTACAACTGCAATTTCGACTACAGCTCTCATCATTCCGTTCAAAAAAAAAGACATTGTCTATCCGCTAACCTTAAGATGAAGTAATAAATAAATATAAATTCAAATTTGCCTTAAATACATGCGTATATTTTTTGATTGAGCCCACATCTACATCATATTTAAATTCTTCTGTAAAAAACACTTTATAATAGGTATACCTTAGATTTTTATTTAAAGGTCGTAAATTTCGTTAAAATATCAATTTAAATCGTTCAGTAATACAACACTAATGTTTGCTTAGGGCCAGCAACGCGGCTCGGGTCAGCTAGTTTTTTATAAATTTAAAAATACCGTTTTTTGAGACATAACGATTTGATTTTTATATGTCCAACTTTGAGCTTTGAAATTTTGATAAAAATAAACTTTATAAATATTGTTGTAAAGACAATATCTTTGTCTATAATATTAAACCAGAAATCTTCAATCTATATTTTAGAAGTTATTAGCAATTAAAGAAGTAAAACTTTTTTGGCATTATTTCAATTTTCGAAAATTTTCTTATGAATGGTTTTATATTATAATAAAATTTTGATAACAAATTTAAAGAAAACTTGCAAAACATTTTTTCCCAAAAAACAGTTATATGAAGTTGTATACATAACTCATTTTGTTGGAACATTTCATATATGACTAATACATAGCTGATTTTGCTAAATTCTAAACCAACCAAGATATATTAAATCGGTTTCGTGGGCAGATGTAAGACCAATAAAATTTTAAAATGATGCAGCGACGATTTGTACCTCACCAAGATTGTTTTCGCCATAGGTCTTTGTCTGGTATAAAAACATTGAATCATATTACATTTAATGTCCAGATATAACATAAAATCTTGGAATGATCATTTTTGAATAACTGAAATATCCGCATAAGCCATACCAGACCCCCAGTTTTTAAGTTACTAATGTAATTTTGTCTCAATTCTATTTAATGGGTAGATGGGATGGAGCAACCAGCCTTTTTCCAACTTCTTGGCTGCATATGGTCAGGATCTCCATGATATCCATACATATCCAACTATATAAGGACACAAGCAATAGAGGAGGTACAATTTCTTATAAAAAATTAACTTCCATGCAGAACTGTCCCAAAATTATTAAAACGATCAATCTGTAACAATAACTATTGCACAATTTAAATTGTTTTTTTTCTTGTGCTTTACAAAAGTTTTAATTCATTAATACTACGTACAGAAAAAAATTTGTAGCCTACTACATTCAGTACATAATCTAATTTCCCTGTTTTTGTTTGTCAAAACTGAACACTGATTGTCTGTCTTTTGTTTCTTATACGACACATGTAGCTGTCACGTGTTAAAGGGAGCATTAGTAATACGATCAGATCACTTTTAATGCATATGTCTGTCATTCTGTCAACATTTATTACATGTGTCTAAGATTTTTTTCTTCTATTTCTCTTTGTTTTAATTAATTTGAACAGATTTAAGAAAAATAAAGTTTACGACAAAGTTTATTACAAAGTGTTAATACGTTGAGACAAAAAAAAAAAAAAATATTTATTATGACAACCAAAGTGTCAGTTGTAATAAAAAATAATGAAAAGTATTTAAAATTCTTTCATTAGAATTTTATTTGAAAATAATTAACACTTGGTAAAAACATTTAATTATAGTGAAGCAAAACTATATGAAATCAAATATAAAACTTGATATAATAATTTTTAAATTTCAATTAAATTAATAGCACAAACAATGTCTGGAAAACTTCAGTTTGATAGTTTTTAAGCCATCACGGATCTTTTTATAGCCACAGTTTTAAAACAATTGTTGTTTTAAGATCCGACTTAAATTCATTTTTTAAAAATTTTAAAGCCCAGTTTAAAGCAATCACAGTTAAATTGAATATCTATTTAAGTGGTTCTTCAAAAGATTCAGTTTTAAAGGAATTGTGGATCATTCTAATAAATAGACCATATTATTAGCCAAAAGTATTTAGATCCATATGTACAACTTAGCAAAATATTCCATAACAATTAATAATGCATAGGAGTATAATAATTTAAAAGTAGCGAAGAAATTTTGTGTAATAAATCCATTTATTTCACCTCATCATTTATTTCGACTTTCATTGAAAATCATAAAATTCTTATGAGGGGAAATCAAACGCCTCCACTTCACAACTTTAAACAAATCGGATGTCAAGAGTAGTCAGAAATTCAAAAGATTATTGCCGATATTTTGTTTTATATTTTTCGCCAGTTCAAACACATCTGTATGAGTGTAAAAATACACATGCTTTGATCTTTAGCCGATCGAGTACTAAATAATAATAAAATCAACCAAAACAACAACAACAATAATATTTAAAACTGCAAGCAGATACGAGTACATGATAGTCAGTCGTAGTATCAACATAATATTTACTTTTACTCGTAATCAAATTCAAGAGGCAACCAAAGGTGGCAATTTGATTGAAAGAGGCTATCAAAAGAGGGGGAGATAGATCATAAAGAGTTGTTTCATTCATAAAACTCTATAAAATGATGAACGTAGATATATATATATATATATCATGAATTCCAGAAGAAATCAATGGAAAAAAATGTCACATTTCGGCTTTATGTCTTACGATTTTCTTGAAATTAAGCAAACATTTACGTAAGGGAATAAAATATTTTTGTTTGTAGAAAATGGTCAAAAATATACGAAGTATATATAAGTAGGTTTAAATATTCATAGCTTTTTAAGTTGCAATCCGATTTCACTGAGATAGTTACGTCCTCTTTAAGTCTAATAAATAAAAATTAATATTATTTAAAAAGTGCATTTATAATGAAACTGCATTTTCAGATGCATTTTTGAAAACGTTCTCCTCTTCGATTTTTATTTTTTCATTTCATCTTAAAAATTGATATATTCGTTGAATAATCCAATTTAGGTTTTTTATTACGGAAATGTTTATTAATTTTTAAAATTTTGCATTTTCATATTTTTAAGTGCATTTCTCGGGGAATTTCTTCGTCAAAAATTTTAATTAACCATTTTACAATTACTCATAAATGTTTTCATTTCAGCATAAATTTCCTAAATTTTTTAGAATTAAATCAAAAAATAACTTATATAAAAATCTTATATTTTAAGTCACAAAAACATTTTTTTTTTTTTCTTTTAAATAGATGAGTTTTTGTATAGAAAAATTTGTTGGGGTTTTTTATAAAAAAATTCTAGAATTTTCTGTCATATAAAAACTTAAGCGGAATTATTCAGTAAATTTACCAATTTCTAAGTTTATTTGAAAAAATAAAACAAATTGAAGGGAGAAAACGCATCGAAAAAATGTATTTGCATTGGAAATGCATTTTTCTAAGAAATGAATTCTTCTTTTATTATGATTGATTTAAAGAGGACTACTTTTCTTTCTAAAATCAATAAAATGTGATTACAGCTCCAGAAGATAAAGATAATTGAAAGTACAAATTTGTGAAATATTTTGATTTTTAATAAAATTTAAAAAAATTAAAACAGTTATGTGTGTATACCAAATTTGTATCAAATCGGAAGATCTAAGGTCATTTCATATTTAATGTCTCATGGAATTCATGGTATACACATACATATTCATTTATACACAAATAGTATAAGTAGTTGTATACTTTAGTAATATAATTTTTCATTCTTAATCTTAAAAGATTACACGCGACTGATTCTTCTAAATGATGATGATGATGATGTTTATAAATGTGTGAAAATGTTTGCGAAAATATAAAACAAATGAAAAGAATAAATGCCAAAAACCACATAAAAAACTTAACAAAAAGGGGTTAAATGCCGATTCACATCAGCGCCTTTTTTTAGTTGAATGAATGATTTAAATTCTGTAATAACCGCATTTTTTCTGAGGACTTGGAGCATACAATAATTTAAATGTTTATGTTTTAAAAGATTTATAATATAGCGCCATTTAAGGTAGAAATGCGTATGGGTATAAGTAGTAAAAGAACATAATTATTTAATAAAAACTTTATGCAGGTAATAGTCGATTTTATTACTCATTTCAGCAGATAACTATATTTAGCACTTATTTTCCAACTTAATATATTTTAGAAAATTAAGATTAACAGAAGAGTTCATATTGGTCACATCTTGAATATTGGAAAACTTTGTTTTTTAGTATTAAAACTAAAATATATTTTTTTTAGAACAGACTCAAGAAGGGAAATGAAGGATTGTATTTTATGTTTATTAAGAAATTAATGTCAAGTAGGATTTTCAGTGACACCGTACTCAAAGTTTCCGCAGAAGTTTTTAAATATAAAATAGACTCCCCCTAGAGGCGAAATTGTGTGATCTTAAAATGACAACTATGACGTATCCAGTTAGTAGAGACCTGCTAATTTTTGCATTTCTTTTGATTTTCAGATATTCGTCACTCTCATTTAGGCCTAAAAAAAACTTTATTAACAAAATTGGTATTCCATTATAAACCTTTCCATTATTTTTCAATAAGTAATCAGTTAACAAAATTCTAGAACTGTTGAAAACATAAATATACGAATTTTAACTTAAAAATATTATAATTCCGAGACTTATCCTTTTTTTTTTTTTTGTCAAAAACTTTCTATTACAAAAAGGAATTTTATATTTATACACAGAAAAAATATAGTCTATTAAACGATTTATCAAAGATAAAAACTATTCCAATTAATATTTTAATTTTATCAATAATTCAATTGATCAAAGTTAAAATTTTGTAATGATTTTTACTAAAACTAAAGTAATTTATCGGCTTTCAATTATTTTTTGTAATGTATCAATAAATAAAATAATCAAATATAAATAAAATTAAGTAATAATTTGAATAATTGAATATACAATCTTTCAATTAATAAAATAATTGAATATGTATCATTCGTAATTGAAACTGGATTTTAGATTTTTCTATGTAAAATTTGAATTTAATTTGCTAGAATATTTTGATTTTGAGTAACTTAATTAATTACGAAATTATTTGAAATCATTTTAAAATTCTGAATAATAATTTAATTGAATTTTTGTCGAAAATATTTTTTTGTTTTTCTGTGTAGAAAACATCACAAAGGTAAATATTAACTCATCCGCCAACTACAAGAAAAAAAACTTTAAAATCGAATGAAAACTCCACTGAGTCAGATGGTGGTCTAAGGGTTTCTGGTTCTATTCCCGCAAAAACTTTAGAATGATTATAAGTAAATTATAATAAATAAATAAACAAACAAATAAATAAATGAATATTTATTTATTTATTTGTTTGTTTGGATTGTTCTTGAATAGCCTGGATGGTTCTTGAATAATTTAGCTCTGTTGAAGAGTCGTATATAGGTAATTCTATTCTATTCTATTCTATTCTATTCTATTCTATTCTATTCTATTCTATTCTATTCTATTCTATTCTATTCTATTCTCTGCTTAGATCTAATTGTGAAATCAAGAAGGTTTCTTCTTATTGCCAAACCTACTTACTCCATCTTACCTCTATATATTAAGAAGTTGAGTACAAATATGTTGGTAATGTTTTTTTATTTAATTCATGTTATGCTATAATATGCATTAATAACTCATAAGTCTGGATCAGCGACTGAGTTTCGGCAATACAAAGTTAAATCTGTTTTAATATCAAACGTTCAATATTATAGTTTGTCTTCCGATTTTGAATACAAAGAGGATGATTTAAAATTTCGATATATTAAAGTATAGTTGGAAACAATTACAAAACAAATGAATAAGTTCTACCCTAACAAAAAGAACATGAAGATAAATTATAGTACACATATAATCAAAATATAATACTGAAAGAGAGAACATATTTACTTTTGGAAATTTATATTTTTTTGTAAGCGATCGTGGGCTTCATTTAAGCAAAAACAACATAAAACCCAATACATTAATGTAAGTGAATCAGATCTTTAGATAACAATATTATGGTTGTAAATAAAAACAGAGGCAAATAAGAAAATTTATTTTTATTTATAAAAGAGTTTGACGTAAAATTGGATCCATTAATCATTGCTACTAATTACAGCAAATTTATATTGTTAACTATTAATATTTTCTAGTTGTAATTCTAAACCCAAAACATGATTAATATTCTTATAAATATTTTTAAATACGAGTATTTACTACGTATTAAGAAAAATTGTATGATATGAAACTTAAACATTGCCAATTAAATTGTAGGGCATCATGAACTAAACACTAGGGAGAAATGAAGCAATTAATAAATCAGCATCATGAAACAAATAATTCTTAAACACCATGTGTTTTTTTTTTTTTTTTTTTTTGTCTGTCTATCTGTCTTAAGTTTTTTTTGCTTTCCCATTCTTTTATTTCAGAGATTCACCCATTAAACACTACGCCAGTGATATATACAATATAAATATTTATAACACTTTAATACTTTGATAATTTGCGAAAATTTCAAAAGATGATTTTCTTTTATTTATTAGACTGAAATTTAAAAGTAAATTTTGCAATGGCAAATTTTAAGAATCATTATTGCAACGGTTTTGTCTTATTTTCCACAATAATATTTATTTACTATTGTGTCAAATTTATAAAGAATATTTTTAATATTCTAATAAAAAAAACTAAAAAAAATGAACATCATTCTGTAATGCTGCTTAATAACAATAGAAAAAGGTCAAAGAATGTCTTGCCAAACAATTTCATCGAATATGGGATTAAATGAAGATCACACAGTTTGTATGCTTCAATTTTTTATTGCTATTGTAACATTAAAAACGCACACATAGATACAACAGATAAGCATACACACTATTTTACACTAATCTTGTCTCGAGCTGTTGTTTGTTAAAGCCACAAGCCAGGATTAGCGTAAAACATCCATTTCAAATTTATTAAGGAACAAGAAAAGTTTTTTTATTTTCTTTTTATTGTTGCATATGTTTTATTAAGATTTTTGTTGATTTATTTATCAAGGTGTTTATAAAACCATCCATTTTTTTCTTTTGGCGAATTATTTGTATCTTCTCTTTTTAGGATTTTAACATTGTAATTGTTATTAAATGTAACAAAAAAAGGCCTCACGTTCAATAAAAAAATGAAATAGGGTTTGACATCATAAAGGCAGCTAAAATAATAATTAAAAATTATGTTACGTACTGTAAAGAAAGTAAAAATATTTAAGGATTTTTAATCCTACGCTGTAAATAAACGATTTTTATTTAATATTATTTCGATTTTTTTAATTTCTCATTTTAATACAAATTCTTATATCCTTGATATTCTTCGCAATAAAAACTTATCAGAAATGACAAATGACTTAACATTAATTCTAATTCCCCATACTGTTTGTATGGGGAATTAACTCCCTGCTGAAGTTTTTCCTGTTACCTGCAATTTATAAAAATTCAAGTCTAATGTCCACAAACAATAATATCTATATCCTCCCTCCCATATCTCATTTTTCTGTTACGCAATGCACTGTTTAAATAGGGTCTATCTCCTGAGTACTGGCTCGCAAACATATTAAGAGATATTTAGCAACCTAAGAGACAGTTCCACTATTATGTGGTGACTAAGGTCCATATTAGAGGAAGATAACTTTATAATTAGATGGCAAAAATTGCTTGTTAATTGAAATTCAATATTTACAGTAATTTCATATAACCTAACTTCTGAAAATTTGTCTGTAATGTAATCTCTCGATTCCTTGTAGGTTGTGACATATTAATCTCTACTAGCATAGACAAGCAGCAATCAAGTCTTTACGGGCAATACTCTGTCATCCAGTATGCTTCGAGACTGCAGCAAGTCTCTGAACTAGAAGAATGTAGGTATACCAATGCCTACGAGTAAGCTGTATGTTAGAAAATAATCGTTGGAGAAGTTTGAACACTTTCCAAATCGCCAGAAGTCTCTGGCCAGAGCTCAGTTTAAGCTGATCTATAATATTTTCTTCACACTCAAAAAATAAACTCTCTCTATTGGTGGTTATTCTTTCAGGTAACTGGCTTATTGGTAGGTAAGCTCTTAACATACATAACATAAAGAGGTTTAAGGGTCTGTCACTCACCTTATTTGCTCATGACCGGCTCTCTCGGAGAGAAGGTAGCGTTTCCTATATGAACTTTTCTTTGATGTTCTTGACTATCAGGCTAATCTGGATTTTAAGAGAATCTTGGACTTAAATAAAAATTCAGCTATGTTAGGTTAGGTTAGTTTGAAAAGAGGACATAAAATTGTCCCAAATCCATTCCGGATATATACGCATACATGTATTGGTATACTGTAATCTATCAGGGATCTATCATAATGCTTATATATTTGGTTAGTTTAAGAACCTCGTTTTTTCGATATAATTTCTCAGAAATTTCCAATTGCGATCTTCCAGATTCAAAATTTTATCCGATGTCTCGTCCCCTACAGATTATATCATTCCTTTGTCTTCTCGATGTATGGATTTCCCCATAAGATCGCAGTCGTTTTCTCGGTGTTTGAATTATGCTAGACTCTAACGTGTTGTCTCTTATCCATTCTTTCAGTTTAGTTTTTAACTTTTCAAAAGGTTTTGCATTTTCGAGTAGACACTTTATTATTTACTTCCATCTACCATTTAATACCTTCTAGAATCGCCTTGATCTCAGTACGGAAGGCAATTTCCGGATTATGATAAGGAATTCGAAGGTATTTACTTATATTTCGGCACATTTCATAGAAGCCTATTCCTGTTCTGAAATCAATTTTATAATCATCTGTATGTAGGTGGGTTCCTAGATTGTTCCTTTCACTGTTTCCTTCATCCCATTCTTCTCTTTCCGGAATTGTGGTAATGCATTTTATATTCACATATCTCATTGGGATTTCATGGTGATATTTCCTGTTGGTAGGATATTTACTATTTGTTGGTGTCTGGTCACACGTTCATCATCAAGCATATTTAACCTGTATCTCGATCAGTAATATTGATAGTATACTTCCAACTGCTTTCGTCGATACGATTTCCAAATGCGTATGGAGCAGCACTGCTCTAAATTTTTTGAAGAGATTTTATATTAACTTACTTCTCTAAGGACATCCACTACACTGGGGAGGCGTACTAACTATGTACTTACGATACCAATGATTATTAAAACTTAACCTAGCCTATTTATAAAATTTAATTACTTATGGTTAGGCCAATAAATAAAGTTTTAACACTATTTAACTGACGTTCAATTCAATTTAACAAAGTATTGATATGTTGTATAATTTAAGTATTTGAAATGAAATTAAAGAATTCGAGATAATCCGATCATCCTAACACTGTTCACAAGTTGAAAACATCAAGACCTCGCTGTAGGGCCCAGCTTCAAACAATAATTTTTTTAAAACTCGAAATTTCAGATAGATTGGACTAGAGTTTGAAGTTCATTGTGTAATGTAATATTATTACAAAAAAGCATATCTTTAATATTAGTAATTAGATTGAAATATGTACATGACCACACCTAATGTGTTTCAGGGAAAATTAAATGCAAAACTAAAACTGGTCTAAAATTAGACTAAGGAATTTAACATATTTTCAACATAAAATTTCAGTACCAAATACAAATATTATAACAGATTCATAGAAACGTTTAATATTTTTTTAATTATTAAAAACCAATTGTAAATAATTAACTTTTAACTAGGGACAATAAAAAAATGTCAAAAGATAACATAAACAATCAAATATAGAAATTAACTTGTAGTTATGTTTGATGAAACTTTGTTAAAATCACGAAGTCATAAAGCATTGAATGCGGTTGACAAAAAAAATCTAAAATACCAAAAATAAACTTTTAAATTTTATATGCGAGTAAAAATAAATCACTTCACGTTTAACAAGTAAATTTTTATATCAAATGAATTTAAATCTAACAAAAAATGTGAACAATTGTACTGAACAGATCTGAATTTGAGTTGATCAAATTCAAGAATATGTCACATCATTAAAATGTGGGAAATTGAATGAGACTTTATCTTGAGGTACTTTCGATAATACCATGAGTCAAATATGTTATTTCGAAATTATTTTAAAATTATAAGATACATCTGAAGAAAACATATAATATCTTTTTTGAAGTCTCATGTACTTTAAATTTCCCTCACCTTATAGAACACATAAATATAATTATACTTAACAAGATAAAATTAAGAATTAATAAACAAAAAAATTGAAATTTACAAAGTGATTCATCATCGCAAAAGGTATAATATTATGACGCCCTGTCATTAAGAAGTTGGCTCATTTGGTCGAGTACAATTTATTGAAAATCCAAAGGCAGGCACGTCTCTATAAATTGCCTTAATGCATGTATCTTAATGATGACTTTACACAAATTTACAGAATATTTATCATTAAACGAATATTTGTATAAAATAAAATACAATGAAATGTAAACTCTTTTACGAGTCAGTGAGTGTCCAATGTAACATCATTCATGTATGTTTATAATTTAAGAAAACGTGATCTTGCTTTAAGATTTCCTGATCAACTCAAAAAAAGGAGTTACTGTCAAATATGACAGTAGTTGTTTAACATTTGATATCATGATAAATATTGAGTGTTGAAGGAAACCTCTTGTAAAGTAATATTTGTTTGTGTAGTGATCACAAAATATTACAAAATATTAAACAATTCATTACCTCCTTTTTTCTTTTATTCTTCCTTTAAATATTTTTTTGGTTTTGTAGTCCCTCGTACGAATCGTTTAAGTGTCTAAGTATTGTGGTGCGTGACGATCTGTGATCACTCAATTTGAGGTTAGATGCTGTACAAGTTGAATTGTTGAGAAATATTGCCTAATCATTATTTCCCCCAAATGATAAATTATTACTTGAATAAACACCACACACGCGTTGGAATTTTAAGTATTTTTAATGATTATTTTTTAACAGCGATACCAGATCAATATTTAAAAAAAAATATATATTTCGTAAACGGTTATCAACTCTTTTAAGAATATACATACGCATATTAGGGTTATAACTTCTTTTAAACCCCAAAATACCATAGTACATACAACCTTTTAGTCGATTTGGACAAAAACTTCACGCAGCAAACGCGATTTCTAAAATGCCTTCATACACTTTTTTAATTTTTTTGTTTTAAAAATTTATACATAAAGTACTACAATATTTAAATAGTATAACTTAAGTATTAATTTTGAATCAAAATCATTTCATTCTACAGTGGAATAAAATATAAAAATCTGACTAGAAACTAATTTAACACATTTTTTCACATATTTTGTGAAAATATTATATATACACATATGTATATTTTTGTATGTATGTACAAACAAACTGACTGCATATACAAAAAAACAACACCAATAATCACTATATAATCTGCTGTTGACATCAAAAACTGCTTGCTTATACAAAAAAAAAAAAAAAACAATACTAATAGTCATTGCAAGCACAGTTGCCAGATAAATTTGGTGAAAAATCGTCAAATTTTGAGAAAAAATCGTCAAAAAGTCAA
>OW026522.1:69778292-69788248 GCA_932274085.1 Protocalliphora azurea | reverse complement strand
ACCAGCAGTCGCCGATTTCGTCGGCTCACATCGGCTTAAAATCTGCTGCTGAAATTTTTAAATATTCATTGAAATTCTGAACTTATCTCCCGAAGTAGGGCTAATTCGGTTCATTTCCAATGAATTTAAAATAGGCTTGTCATTGAAATAGAATATATCTTTTTCATATATACACTGAATCAAATAAGTCTCCGTACAGACATAATCATAATATAAATTATCATTTTATGGTCACTTTTAAGTATATATTTTATAATTTTTTTGAATTCATTTTATAAAAAAGACTTATAAACTAGAAAACAGCATAAAAAGTAGCAAATATTTTGATTAAAAGCATAAAATTTTACATAAATTCATTAATTTCATGAAAAATAACACGAAAAAGGTCTCCGTACAGTTAACCGTTTTCAGGCAAAAAATCCCAATATTAAATAAAAGTGTATCTAATATGTGCTAAGTTGTTGTCAGGGAATCTATTTTATTCCACTCTTCCTTAATAACGGATTTTAGTTCATCCTTACTCGTTATATTGTACTGCCGAATCTTTCGTTCCAAGTGATCCCATAGATGTTCAAACGTCCCAAACCCAATTTTTCTGCACTTTGTTTTAAGTTTTCTTTTAATATATTAAGGTATGCATATTTGTCCATCGTGTTTTCAACCGTGCTTTACGGTTGGATTCAAATGCTTCGGATCCATTTCAGTATTTGGCTTTCTCCGTACCATTTTTCTTCTACAAGAACCAAAAACATTAAATTTACTTTTATCGCTGAAAATAACTCGATCCCAAAATAAAAAATCTTTATCAATATGCTCGATAGCGTAATCCAATCTCCTTTTCATATTCACTTTTCGAACAAGGGGCTTCTTACGGTTTAACCGGCCATTGTATCCATTACGTTTAAGAGCGTTTTTTATGGTTTGAGGGTTAACTGTTATTGCACTAGTTTTCAAGTTTTCTACAATTACACATGGGCTGGTTTTTCGATTACATTCTATAGTTCGTACAATTCTTCTTTCTAAATGGTGGTTTATTTTTCTTGATCGGCCAGTTCTCGGTTTGTTTGCGATTGTTTTGGTTTTTGCGAATTGTTGAATTCACAATATCAGTGATTTCGCTTCATTCATTCTTCAGATTAATAATAACTTTCTTTGTATCCATTGAAATTTGCTTATTTTTGCACTCCATAATTTGTTTAATTTTTACTTTAGTCTAGATAAAAAAATATTGAATTTGGCTACCAATGACATTCGACTTATACAAATCCATTATCAGGCAGTGAAATCAAAGATTGTACGTAGACTTTTTTTTAATAAAAAAATAATAGTGTTGCCACGTATAAATGCTTTTTCATGGCCCCCTTTTATCTCGAGATTAAGTTAAAAAGTTTATATTGGCAAAATTTTAGTTTCTTTAGGGAAATATATTAAATTAATTAAAAATAAAGTTACTGTACGGAGACTTAATTGATTCAGTGTATATACGAGGGCCGATCAATAAGTCCGTGATTTTTCGAACTTCCCTCGTAGTTATATGAAATTCTACACTATTCCCATCAACTACCACCTGCTAATAGACTGCTGTAAAATTTTGAGCAAGTGTCGTCATTGACTTTGCGTTTAACAGCTGTTCAAAACATACAACCTCGTGTATTTTTCTAAAAATGGAAAAAAGTGAATTTCGAGTGCTCATTAAATATTATTTTTTGCGAAAAAAAAAACAGTCAATCAAACCAAGAAAAAGCTCGATAAATACTATAGGGACTCTGCACCATCGATTTCAATGGTAAAAAAGTGTTTTACTAACTTTCGTTGTGGTCGCACAAGTACAAATGACGCTGAACGTTCTGAACGGCCAATTGAGGTCAGTATACCCGAAAATGTCGAAAAAATCCACGATATAGTGTTAGGCGACCGAAGAATAAAAGTGAGATTGTTGATGCCATAGGAATTTCATATGGCAGTGTGGTTTCGATTTGAAATGATCAGCTGGGTTTAAAAAAGTTGTCTGCAAGATGGGTGCCGCGTTTGCTCTAAATTGACCATAAATGTAAACGTGTGACAACTTCAAAGGATTGTTTGGAGTTGTTTAACCGCAATCCGAGTAAGTTTTTGTGGCGTTTTGTAATTGTGGATGAAACATGGATCCATTACTGTTCTCCGGAGACCAAGCAGCAGTCTAAGCAAGGGGTTTCTCCGGGTAAACTTGCTCCGAAGAAGGCCAAGGTGAGTTTGTCGACCAATAAGGTGATGTCAACAGTCTTTTGGGATGCACGCGGGATAATCCACATCGATTACCTTCAAAAGGGAAAAAAATAAACGGTGAATATTATGCCAACTTATTAGACCGATTTAATGAGGATTTAAAAAGCAAACGACCCCATATGGCCAAGAAAAAAGTTCTTTTTCATCAAGATAATGCACGGGTGTACACGTGTGCAGTCTCAATGGCAAAACTATATGAATTGGGCTACGAATTGGTACCTCATCCGCCATATTCTCCAGACTTAGCCCCTAGTGACTACTTCCTATTTCCAAACCTAAAGAAATGGCTCGGTGGAAAGAGATTCAGCTCCAACGATGAAATTGTTGGCCAAACAAATGCCTATATTAAGGACCTCGAAAAATCTTATTTTTTACGCAAAGTAAATGACGAAACTTGCTTAAAATTTGACAGTGGTCTATTAACAGGTGGTACTTGATGTGAATTGTGTTGTGTTTCATATAACTACGATTCGCCCTCGTACACAGAGTAGGAAATTACTTTCTTGACATCATGAAAATTTATTTTTTGGATGTTTCTTTTTATCTATGTATCGAAAACGAAACTTTGGAAGTAATGAAAAACTACTTCCTTCAAAATATCATTAAGAAATAGATGGTTCCTTTTATTGTACTTTAAAAGTTACAACTAATCTTACATTCTGGATATTTTTTACAATACGTTTAGAGTTTTGTATTTTCTCAAGTTTAGTTTTGTCTTTAGGTTTAATATGTCTTTGAAAATAATATAAGATATTAAGCTTTTTTTTTTCTCTTGTAAATTCTTTTATTTTTAAGAATTTTGATATCACATTGTGAAAATTTAATTTTTCGTTTATTTAATATGAAAATGCATTTATTCTTAGATTTCAGAATTATTGAGACTGTTTGCAAAATATATTTAATATCAAATTTATAATATAATATTATAATATTTCCAGAGGTTCGTGAAGCTGATACATATTTTTTGCTAATTGTAGTTTTAACTTCTTCCCTCAATTTTGATACTTTTTGATATATTAAGGTGATTATTTTTTGGACAAATTCTTTAAGATGGACCAACGATCCTACACTCCTTATTTTCAATATTTTACTCACAAAAAGGAAAAAAATATATATTAATTTTTCCTATGTACTAAAAAATCTTTGTATAGTCTAAACCAACGGTTGTAAAATGGGGGTCCCCACATAAGTTTCGTATGGACAGTGTAGGGGGTCAGGAAGACCTTTTGTTTGAATATAAAATTTGATATATTCTTTTATTATAATTTATTTTTTCGTACGTATAAAATGTCTTAAAGTTATGAGTAAAAATTGCAGAAAATTAATAACTTTTATCAAAAATTTTAACGTCAAAGATATACCGAATCATAATAATTTTTCATCAAATATTCTTCTCAATCTTAAGGGTTTTAATAGATTTTTTTCAAATCTTTTTTAAACACGAAAGTTTTATATAAAATTTAAAATTATTTTAAATCAAATATTTTTAGTTATGTCAAACATTTGGTAATTATTTGAAAACATTTTGAAGAATAAAACCATTCTCAAATTAACTAATGCATTTATTATCAAATTTTTCAAATCTGATTTTCAAATGCATTTCAAAGTTCTTGCTGTAGAATCAAAATCAAAAAATATTTAAAGCTGACATTTCTCAATGAAGCTCAATAAATCTTAAACGAAATAAATTTCTTGTTTATCATTTTCCTAAATTTATACCGATTTAGCAATAACATTTAGCATTAAATTGGAAAAATATCATTTTAAATATTATTATTTTGAGTATGAATGTCTTTTCAGGTTTAAGAACCTGAAAGGTTTTATTCTCCAGAATAACACTTGATGTTACATTTGAACTCAAACTTGAAACTCAAGTTAGTTTGAAAATATTTTATGCAACATATTAAAATTATTATGTTTCAAACGACTGAGTTTTCTGGTATGCAGCTAATTTATTACCTCATAATTGCGGTGGGTCATTCTTGTGAGAACCCTTGGACTAGACTGGAATACATATTTGAGAAAAAAATATATACTAATATTTTTTTTTTTAACAAACTCAAAATTATGAAACATTTAGATCGCTGTCATAAGAAAAATGTATTTTTTTTTGCGGCAAAACTACAGAAGATGAGTTTTGAAAGATCTTTAAAAATTTTACCTTTATTCAGCTTATTAATACGCATCGCACAGTGTCACATATGGCAGTTTAAGAATAACAAAAATCTATTTTTAGAAATACTGGACTGACATATTATATTTTGATACTAGACAAGGCGGTAAATATTCATATTAAAAAAACGTCTTTTTATTCGTCTGTATTTGTATTACATTCAAGGTGAGTGTGGCGGTATTTAAACACACCTATCTTAATGTGCTAACTGCATAACAAATGTTTAGCCATTGTCTTAAAGGTTCGAGTAAATTCTCAATAAAATGATAATACGAGTATGAGATGCCTTACATTTTTTCTGATATTTTAAAAAATCACAAAAAGTTGCAGCCAATATTTTCAATTATAATTTTTGGATATTTTCTTATTATGACAATGGTATTTTTTAAAATGAAACTTGACGGAGTTCTGTATTTTTCTAATATTATGATTTTTATTCTTTTAATAAAAAAGTCTTTTAAAAATCTTTTAGACTGTGCTGAGTATCGAGTCATTCCGAGATAACTGGCAATGAGGTAGCTGATGAATTAGCTAGGAACGGCTCAGCTTTGAACGGTGCTGTAAGTGAAAGTGGTGTGAGACCACCTCTACGCTTTTACTTCAGGTTGATTAGAGAGTTGATTCGGGATAGAACCAATCGTAGAACGGACTACAGATTATCAAGGGTCCTATGGCCTAAACTTGACACAGCAGATACAAATCTACTACTAGGCATGAAAAGAGGAGACCTGAAAACTATGATAGGTATTCTAACAGGTCATTGTCCCATAGGGGGAATGACAGGGAATTGAAAGATAGGTTCCTCCGGTCTTTGCAAGATGTGCGAAGACAATGAGGAGATAGAAATGGTAGAGGATATTATATGTCACTGTCCACGTCTACAACTAAGTAGGCAGTCGATTCGTCGGTGAATTAGATAGCATATCAAGGATCGATCTGGGTAGCTTGATAGGATTCGTCATGGGAATAGGCTGGCTAAGAGGGTGTCGTTAGCTTAGAGCGAACGAAATAGGGCGATAGTATTTTTCCTTCTATCCAAGTCTTTTCAATTCTTTTCTTGGTCTCAGCTTTCTAATCTTTTTCCTTTCTTAAATCACTTTAACACCACTACTACTTTTTCTATCAATTCTACGAAAGGACTCACTCTCTAAGTGGATGCACAGGAACTTTTCCGAGTACTGTGCAACCCTTCTCTACCTACCTACCAAAACTATTATCCAAAAAAATATAAAAAGATTGTATATACATATTTATTATTTTATATCAAAATAATTATATCAATATCTACAGTATTTACTGAAATATATGCTGTTAAAATTAGTATACCTCATCTTAAATATCTAAATAAATTGAAAATATTTTTAAAAGTAGCAACTTTGAAAATCCATAATTCGCGCTATAGATATTTTCTAATATTCTAAGTGTTTTTTCCATAAATACCAAAAAATAATTCAACTAATAAGCGTTAATTTAAATATTTTGTCCTTCAAATTTTTTTATATGTGACACTGTGTCTCATTTAAGCAGTCTAGATTAAAGTTATAAAAATTTTGTATGTTAAATTAAAAAAAAAAAAAAAAAAAAAAATACAAAATGTAATTCTTTATATAATTAATTATGTTTTTATTGAATCTGTTTTTCTTTAATTTACAATTCGTATTACAACCTTAAGCTAATATATAAATAATGTTATTATTGCCACTGTAGTAAGCAAATTATATTTATAATTTATAGTTATAATAACTATCTCACCAGTGTCTCCTTCTTGCACGCCTGTGACTCTCAAATCTTGCCAAGCAGTTTGAAACCCATCTAATCGTGCCATACAATGTAGGTTGCAGTTTTTTATCTCCTCACGACAAGTAGGAATATTGAAGCCCTTCACTACTATTTCTGATATACCATGTCCGTCATTACCCCAAAAAATGTTAAAATCTTCCCTTTAACTTTTTGATATACAAGAAGCTATTTCCCTTAACTGGATGCCATAAAATCACGTTGATTTTATCCAAACCCTGCACAAGAAGAACTTGTAGTCCAAGTGTGTAGCTGAGTGTGGACCAATTAACCTTACAACTTATCTTCACGATAAGTTTATAAAAAGCTTAAGAATGGTAATTTGCAGGAGAAACTTTTCTCTATATATAAAAATAAAAATCCAACATAAAAAATATATCTCAATAATTTTCTGCTAAATTTGCCTCCAATTCAAAACATCCAGTAACTTCAAAGACAAAAAAAAAAAAAATTGAAAACCAATGTGTTAAGTAAAAGA
Source organism: Protocalliphora azurea (assembly GCA_932274085.1). Lineage (NCBI taxonomy): Eukaryota > Metazoa > Arthropoda > Insecta > Diptera > Calliphoridae > Protocalliphora > Protocalliphora azurea. The sequence goes on along the minus strand of OW026522.1, from coordinate 69,781,535 downwards.
CCAAAAAATTTGATGTTATTATTTTGCTTATTTTGTTTTTATTTAATTTTACTAATTAATTATCACATACACTATATATTCATCTTCTACTGCACATCACATTAAATTTTTATAATATCTAATAGTAATATTTGTAATCGAAGTGGCCAAAGTTTTCGTATTTGTGTTCGTAGTACTTTTCAAAAGTGTCCTTGTGGAAGATCTTGACATCCTTGAAGTACATGTTGGGTACGAAGAATTCGTATTCATCGATTTCACGATCGAGGGGATAGCCGAAAGGCAGTTCATCGATGTAACGAACACCAGAACCAATACCGCAAGAGTAGCTGTAGTCGTAGGTGGAGAAGGGTTCGTAGGAGGCAGTGAAGGGAGTAACGTAGAAGAAGAATTGCATGGGCATACCCTTGTACCAACCGTGGGGCAAGACCAAACGATCAGGGAAACCACAGTGGGGTTCGCTGATGTCCAAGGGAAAGTCGTATTTGCCTTCGAAAGCCAGCATGACATATTTGTACAATTCAGTGTATGTGGTACGGTCTTCAACGGTCCAGTAAAAGTCCTTGGAGTAGCGTTTGAATTCATTGACACCAGCGTTAAGAGTGTAGATAAAGTTGTCAATTTCCATGAAGTTTTCACGGTTTTCAGTCAAAGAGATGACACGACCGAATTCGTCGTATTTGGGACCCAAGAAAGTGCGAATAACAACCTTTTGGGGTTTGTCAGATTCAACGGTGAATTCAAAGTCGAATGGTTTGTGGTTGAGACGCATTTGACGAGCCAATAAGGTCTTGTCCCAAACGAATTGACCATCAACAAAAGTAATCTTGTCATTCAACAAGTTGGTTACATCAAAGTCGACCAAGTCAAAATAGGTGACCAATTCGCTGACCTTAACGTCCTTGATAGTGACACCTGGGAACAACAATTCTTCGTGAGTGTAAGGTTTAACGTAGTAGAAGAATTGGTAGTAGACAGAAGCAATCTTCTTGTAGAAGATGTAGAACAAAGGATCACGCATCATGGTTTCGTAGTTCAAGAAGACATTGGGGATGACTTCGACATCGTGAGTGCTGACATCACCGAAGTACATGTGGGCGAACATGTACCAGTATTTGAAGAAGTATTTGTCGAAGGTGTCAACATTACCTTGCAAGATGCTGCCAATGTATTCAATAGCTTCGGGTTTGCGCAAATCAATAGTCTTGCCTTCGTAAGTGACATAGACACCCTTGGTGATGATTTCATCCAAGCGCTTAAAGAAGTCAAAAACCTTGTGGTAGTAGTCGAATTTGCCGTAGCTTTCGATTTCGTAGTAGTTCTTGCGGTAAGAGTAGCCAACACCATTGTAATAAACCAATTGTGGGTTATAACCGTATTCGATCTTGTCAAAGAAGGAGAATTCGGGAATTTCACCATAGCCATAGGACAAACGTTCCAAGTAGTAACGAGACAAAAGTTGGCGGACATTGTACAACCAGTATTCACCACGACGGTCCTTGTTCAAACCGTAGGTCTTACCATCCAAGAAGAAAGCGTAGTCCATGTTGAGATAGTACCAGTAGGCGTTCAAACCAACATCTTCAGTAAAGTAAGACAAAGCAGATTCCTTGTTGTAGAAATCAATGTCACGAGTGTAGTCAACGGGCATGAAGAATATCTTGGTGCTTTCGAAGATTTGCAAGTATTTGGAATCCTTGTAGTATTCTTCGAAGTTTTCACGCAAAATGAAGTGTTCTTCAGAGTACCAGTGTTGGTCCAAACCCATCAATTTCCACCATTGGTAAGTCTTGAAGTCCTTGGTGTAGAAGTAGTAGTAGTACTTGTTGTCATAGTTCTTGAAGAAGTTGGTGTAGTCCTTGTAGAGGATATCCTTGTATTCCTTTTCATACATCATGTATTTGCTCCAGACATCGTAATCGAATTTCTCAGCTTCGTAAACGAATTTGCTGTTGAAGAAGTATTGAGGGAAGATTTCGTAGATGGAAGGCAAGATCAAGCCATGGAAATCATCACGGTGGATAACGGCCAAAGTCAAAGCATAGACGAACATGCCTTCATTGCAGTGCAAACGAGCCCAGGCAACGTTGCGTTGGAAGACTTCCCAGGTCTTGGCATAGTAGAAGAATTCGAACAAACCGTAAGCCTGTTTAAGGTGAGTCTGAACCAAGGCACCGAAGAATTCGCCCTTAGGTAAGAGAGCACCATATTTGTAGGCTTCATAGAATTTCACCATATACGTGTCAAATTGCTGGAATTAAAAATTAAAAAACATGAATTCGAATATGAAAAATTATAAGAATTGAAAGACCTTTTAAAACTTACGGTGTAGTCAGCCTTGTTGAAGTGGAATGATTTGCCCATTTTGATGTATTCCTCGAACACCAAAGGATCCTCAACGCGGTAAACAATTTCGAAAAGGAATTTTTGTTTAGCCAAAAATTCCTTATCGGCAATTTTAACTTCATGCTTAGAGATGCTGCTAGCGGCAACAAAGCCAACAATGGCCAATAAAACAATTGCGATTTTCATTGTTTAGTCCTTTAGCAGAACGCGTAGAATTCGATATCAAACTGTCCACGGATTAGAGTTGATACAATGACCAGAACTAATACCTAAAGACTGCTGATGATTTCAAAGCATACCGACCTTTTTATACAAGTTGATTTTTAGTTTATCAGTTGAAATGTTTGTTTTGAATTTATGTTGCACCTGTTTACCATTAGATGAGCATTAAATTTGATAAGAACGCATTATGTGTCTGTATGTTGGTTGCTATGAATGATATACAAAAATTCATTTTAGGGTTATCATAGGTCCTGTTTTAGTTTTGCAATTATTCTTATGTGTTTTGCTTACAAATTGTTTTATTCTTAATATTTTTGTGTGTGTGTGTTATACAAGTTAACAAAATTTTTGCTCATCTGTCTAGTGAATTTTAAAAAGTTTATAAATATTTATTAAGAAAAACGTAAATTAATTCGTGTAGGTTACTTTGTGTGATTTACTAGGTCAATAAAAAAAAACTTAAATCTAAAATTTTATTTTTACTTTTTTACTCCCAGAGTTTTATTGCAGTTATGAAATTCGTAGAAATAGCCACGATATTTAAAATTTAGAAAACTAAGCTAGGTGCTATGCAATTTTTTCATTGCTCTTCAAACTTTTTTTTATTAAAATATCTGATTACTCCAAAGACACGCACTAGCTTGTCTTGATAAGTAGAGAATATTCGAGAATTATATT
>OW026522.1:69678292-69773292 GCA_932274085.1 Protocalliphora azurea | reverse complement strand
ATCTATATCTATATCTATATCTATATCTATATCTATATCTATATCTATATCTATATCTATATCTATATCTATATCTATATCTATATCTATATCTATATCTATATCTATATCTATATCTATATCTATATCTATATCTATATCTATATCTATATCTATATCTATATCTATATCTATATCTATATCTATATCTATATCTATATCTATATCTATATCTATATCTATATCTATATCTATATCTATATCTATATCTATATCTATATCTATATCTATATCTATATCTATATCTATATCTATATCTATATCTATATCTATATCTATATCTATATCTATATCTATATCTATATCTATATCTATATCTATATCTATATCTATATCTATATCTATATCTATATCTATATCTATATCTATATCTATATCTATATCTATATCTATATCTATATCTATATCTATATCTATATCTATATCTATATCTATATCTATATCTATATCTATATCTATATCTATATCTATATCTATATCTATATCTATATCTATATCTATATCTATATCTATATCTATATCTATATCTATATCTATATCTATATCTATATCTATATCTATATCTATATCTATATCTATATCTATATCTATATCTATATCTATATCTATATCTATATCTATATCTATATCTATATCTATATCTATATCTATATCTATATCTATATCTATATCTATATCTATATCTATATCTATATCTATATCTATATCTATATCTATATCTATATCTATATCTATATCTATATCTATATCTATATCTATATCTATATCTATATCTATATCTATATCTATATCTATATCTATATCTATATCTATATCTATATCTATATCTATATCTATATCTATATCTATATCTATATCTATATCTATATCTATATCTATATCTATATCTATATCTATATCTATATCTATATCTATATCTATATCTATATCTATATCTATATCTATATCTATATCTATATCTATATCTATATCTATATCTATATCTATATCTATATCTATATCTATATCTATATCTATATCTATATCTATATCTATATCTATATCTATATCTATATCTATATCTATATCTATATCTATATCTATATCTATATCTATATCTATATCTATATCTATATCTATATCTATATCTATATCTATATCTATATCTATATCTATATCTATATCTATATCTATATCTATATCTATATCTATATCTATATCTATATCTATATCTATATCTATATCTATATCTATATCTATATCTATATCTATATCTATATCTATATCTATATCTATATCTATATCTATATCTATATCTATATCTATATCTATATCTATATCTATATCTATATCTATATCTATATATAGATCTATATCTAGATATAGATATAGATATAGATATAGATATAGATATAGATATAGATATAGATATAGATATAGATATAGATATAGATATAGATATAGATATAGATATAGATATAGATATAGATATAGATATAGATATAGATATAGATATAGATATAGATATAGATATAGATATAGATATAGATATAGATATAGATATAGATATAGATATAGATATAGATATAGATATAGATATAGATATAGATATAGATATAGATATAGATATAGATATAGATATAGATATAGATATAGATATAGATATAGATATAGATATAGATATAGATATAGATATAGATATAGATATAGATATAGATATAGATATAGATATAGATATAGATATAGATATAGATATAGATATAGATATAGATATAGATATAGATATAGATATAGATATAGATATAGATATAGATATAGATATAGATATAGATATAGATATAGATATAGATATAGATATAGATATAGATATAGATATAGATATAGATATAGATATAGATATAGATATAGATATAGATATAGATATAGATATAGATATAGATATAGATATAGATATAGATATAGATATAGATATAGATATAGATATAGATATAGATATAGATATAGATATAGATATAGATATAGATATAGATATAGATATAGATATAGATATAGATATAGATATAGATATAGATATAGATATAGATATAGATATAGATATAGATATAGATATAGATATAGATATAGATATAGATATAGATATAGATATAGATATAGATATAGATATAGATATAGATATAGATATAGATATAGATATAGATATAGATATAGATATAGATATAGATATAGATATAGATATAGATATAGATATAGATATAGATATAGATATAGATATAGATATAGATATAGATATAGATATAGATATAGATATAGATATAGATATAGATATAGATATAGATATAGATATAGATATAGATATAGATATAGATATAGATATAGATATAGATATAGATATAGATATAGATATAGATATAGATATAGATATAGATATAGATATAGATATAGATATAGATATAGATATAGATATAGATATAGATATAGATATAGATATAGATATAGATATAGATATAGATATAGATATAGATATAGATATAGATATAGATATAGATATAGATATAGATATAGATATAGATATAGATATAGATATAGATATAGATATAGATATAGATATAGATATAGATATAGATATAGATATAGATATAGATATAGATATAGATATAGATATAGATATAGATATAGATATAGATATAGATATAGATATAGATATAGATATAGATATAGATATAGATATAGATATAGATATAGATATAGATATAGATATAGATATAGATATAGATATAGATATAGATATAGATATAGATATAGATATAGATATAGATATAGATATAGATATAGATATAGATATAGATATAGATATAGATATAGATATAGATATAGATATAGATATAGATATAGATATAGATATAGATATAGATATAGATATAGATATAGATATAGATATAGATATAGATATAGATATAGATATAGATATAGATATAGATATAGATATAGATATAGATATAGATATAGATATAGATATAGATATAGATATAGATATAGATATAGATATAGATATAGATATAGATATAGATATAGATATAGATATAGATATAGATATAGATATAGATATAGATATAGATATAGATATAGATATAGATATAGATATAGATATAGATATAGATATAGATATAGATATAGATATAGATATAGATATAGATATAGATATAGATATAGATATAGATATAGATATAGATATAGATATAGATATAGATATAGATATAGATATAGATATAGATATAGATATAGATATAGATATAGATATAGATATAGATATAGATATAGATATAGATATAGATATAGATATAGATATAGATATAGATATAGATATAGATATAGATATAGATATAGATATAGATATAGATATAGATATAGATATAGATATAGATATAGATATAGATATAGATATAGATATAGATATAGATATAGATATAGATATAGATATAGATATAGATATAGATATAGATATAGATATAGATATAGATATAGATATAGATATAGATATAGATATAGATATAGATATAGATATAGATATAGATATAGATATAGATATAGATATAGATATAGATATAGATATAGATATAGATATAGATATAGATATAGATATAGATATAGATATAGATATAGATATAGATATAGATATAGATATAGATATAGATATAGATATAGATATAGATATAGATATAGATATAGATATAGATATAGATATAGATATAGATATAGATATAGATATAGATATAGATATAGATATAGATATAGATATAGATATAGATATAGATATAGATATAGATATAGATATAGATATAGATATAGATATAGATATAGATATAGATATAGATATAGATATAGATATAGATATAGATATAGATATAGATATAGATATAGATATAGATATAGATATAGATATAGATATAGATATAGATATAGATATAGATATAGATATAGATATAGATATAGATATAGATATAGATATAGATATAGATATAGATATAGATATAGATATAGATATAGATATAGATATAGATATAGATATAGATATAGATATAGATATAGATATAGATATAGATATAGATATAGATATAGATATAGATATAGATATAGATATAGATATAGATATAGATATAGATATAGATATAGATATAGATATAGATATAGATATAGATATAGATATAGATATAGATATAGATATAGATATAGATATAGATATAGATATAGATATAGATATAGATATAGATATAGATATAGATATAGATATAGATATAGATATAGATATAGATATAGATATAGATATAGATATAGATATAGATATAGATATAGATATAGATATAGATATAGATATAGATATAGATATAGATATAGATATAGATATAGATATAGATATAGATATAGATATAGATATAGATATAGATATAGATATAGATATAGATATAGATATAGATATAGATATAGATATAGATATAGATATAGATATAGATATAGATATAGATATAGATATAGATATAGATATAGATATAGATATAGATATAGATATAGATATAGATATAGATATAGATATAGATATAGATATAGATATAGATATAGATATAGATATAGATATAGATATAGATATAGATATAGATATAGATATAGATATAGATATAGATATAGATATAGATATAGATATAGATATAGATATAGATATAGATATAGATATAGATATAGATATAGATATAGATATAGATATAGATATAGATATAGATATAGATATAGATATAGATATAGATATAGATATAGATATAGATATAGATATAGATATAGATATAGATATAGATATAGATATAGATATAGATATAGATATAGATATAGATATAGATATAGATATAGATATAGATATAGATATAGATATAGATATAGATATAGATATAGATATAGATATAGATATAGATATAGATATAGATATAGATATAGATATAGATATAGATATAGATATAGATATAGATATAGATATAGATATAGATATAGATATAGATATAGATATAGATATAGATATAGATATAGATATAGATATAGATATAGATATAGATATAGATATAGATATAGATATAGATATAGATATAGATATAGATATAGATATAGATATAGATATAGATATAGATATAGATATAGATATAGATATAGATATAGATATAGATATAGATATAGATATAGATATAGATATAGATATAGATATAGATATAGATATAGATATAGATATAGATATAGATATAGATATAGATATAGATATAGATATAGATATAGATATAGATATAGATATAGATATAGATATAGATATAGATATAGATATAGATATAGATATAGATATAGATATAGATATAGATATAGATATAGATATAGATATAGATATAGATATAGATATAGATATAGATATAGATATAGATATAGATATAGATATAGATATAGATATAGATATAGATATAGATATAGATATAGATATAGATATAGATATAGATATAGATATAGATATAGATATAGATATAGATATAGATATAGATATAGATATAGATATAGATATAGATATAGATATAGATATAGATATAGATATAGATATAGATATAGATATAGATATAGATATAGATATAGATATAGATATAGATATAGATATAGATATAGATATAGATATAGATATAGATATAGATATAGATATAGATATAGATATAGATATAGATATAGATATAGATATAGATATAGATATAGATATAGATATAGATATAGATATAGATATAGATATAGATATAGATATAGATATAGATATAGATATAGATATAGATATAGATATAGATATAGATATAGATATAGATATAGATATAGATATAGATATAGATATAGATATAGATATAGATATAGATATAGATATAGATATAGATATAGATATAGATATAGATATAGATATAGATATAGATATAGATATAGATATAGATATAGATATAGATATAGATATAGATATAGATATAGATATAGATATAGATATAGATATAGATATAGATATAGATATAGATATAGATATAGATATAGATATAGATATAGATATAGATATAGATATAGATATAGATATAGATATAGATATAGATATAGATATAGATATAGATATAGATATAGATATAGATATAGATATAGATATAGATATAGATATAGATATAGATATAGATATAGATATAGATATAGATATAGATATAGATATAGATATAGATATAGATATAGATATAGATATAGATATAGATATAGATATAGATATAGATATAGATATAGATATAGATATAGATATAGATATAGATATAGATATAGATATAGATATAGATATAGATATAGATATAGATATAGATATAGATATAGATATAGATATAGATATAGATATAGATATAGATATAGATATAGATATAGATATAGATATAGATATAGATATAGATATAGATATAGATATAGATATAGATATAGATATAGATATAGATATAGATATAGATATAGATATAGATATAGATATAGATATAGATATAGATATAGATATAGATATAGATATAGATATAGATATAGATATAGATATAGATATAGATATAGATATAGATATAGATATAGATATAGATATAGATATAGATATAGATATAGATATAGATATAGATATAGATATAGATATAGATATAGATATAGATATAGATATAGATATAGATATAGATATAGATATAGATATAGATATAGATATAGATATAGATATAGATATAGATATAGATATAGATATAGATATAGATATAGATATAGATATAGATATAGATATAGATATAGATATAGATATAGATATAGATATAGATATAGATATAGATATAGATATAGATATAGATATAGATATAGATATAGATATAGATATAGATATAGATATAGATATAGATATAGATATAGATATAGATATAGATATAGATATAGATATAGATATAGATATAGATATAGATATAGATATAGATATAGATATAGATATAGATATAGATATAGATATAGATATAGATATAGATATAGATATAGATATAGATATAGATATAGATATAGATATAGATATAGATATAGATATAGATATAGATATAGATATAGATATAGATATAGATATAGATATAGATATAGATATAGATATAGATATAGATATAGATATAGATATAGATATAGATATAGATATAGATATAGATATAGATATAGATATAGATATAGATATAGATATAGATATAGATATAGATATAGATATAGATATAGATATAGATATAGATATAGATATAGATATAGATATAGATATAGATATAGATATAGATATAGATATAGATATAGATATAGATATAGATATAGATATAGATATAGATATAGATATAGATATAGATATAGATATAGATATAGATATAGATATAGATATAGATATAGATATAGATATAGATATAGATATAGATATAGATATAGATATAGATATAGATATAGATATAGATATAGATATAGATATAGATATAGATATAGATATAGATATAGATATAGATATAGATATAGATATAGATATAGATATAGATATAGATATAGATATAGATATAGATATAGATATAGATATAGATATAGATATAGATATAGATATAGATATAGATATAGATATAGATATAGATATAGATATAGATATAGATATAGATATAGATATAGATATAGATATAGATATAGATATAGATATAGATATAGATATAGATATAGATATAGATATAGATATAGATATAGATATAGATATAGATATAGATATAGATATAGATATAGATATAGATATAGATATAGATATAGATATAGATATAGATATAGATATAGATATAGATATAGATATAGATATAGATATAGATATAGATATAGATATAGATATAGATATAGATATAGATATAGATATAGATATAGATATAGATATAGATATAGATATAGATATAGATATAGATATAGATATAGATATAGATATAGATATAGATATAGATATAGATATAGATATAGATATAGATATAGATATAGATATAGATATAGATATAGATATAGATATAGATATAGATATAGATATAGATATAGATATAGATATAGATATAGATATAGATATAGATATAGATATAGATATAGATATAGATATAGATATAGATATAGATATAGATATAGATATAGATATAGATATAGATATAGATATAGATATAGATATAGATATAGATATAGATATAGATATAGATATAGATATAGATATAGATATAGATATAGATATAGATATAGATATAGATATAGATATAGATATAGATATAGATATAGATATAGATATAGATATAGATATAGATATAGATATAGATATAGATATAGATATAGATATAGATATAGATATAGATATAGATATAGATATAGATATAGATATAGATATAGATATAGATATAGATATAGATATAGATATAGATATAGATATAGATATAGATATAGATATAGATATAGATATAGATATAGATATAGATATAGATATAGATATAGATATAGATATAGATATAGATATAGATATAGATATAGATATAGATATAGATATAGATATAGATATAGATATAGATATAGATATAGATATAGATATAGATATAGATATAGATATAGATATAGATATAGATATAGATATAGATATAGATATAGATATAGATATAGATATAGATATAGATATAGATATAGATATAGATATAGATATAGATATAGATATAGATATAGATATAGATATAGATATAGATATAGATATAGATATAGATATAGATATAGATATAGATATAGATATAGATATAGATATAGATATAGATATAGATATAGATATAGATATAGATATAGATATAGATATAGATATAGATATAGATATAGATATAGATATAGATATAGATATAGATATAGATATAGATATAGATATAGATATAGATATAGATATAGATATAGATATAGATATAGATATAGATATAGATATAGATATAGATATAGATATAGATATAGATATAGATATAGATATAGATATAGATATAGATATAGATATAGATATAGATATAGATATAGATATAGATATAGATATAGATATAGATATAGATATAGATATAGATATAGATATAGATATAGATATAGATATAGATATAGATATAGATATAGATATAGATATAGATATAGATATAGATATAGATATAGATATAGATATAGATATAGATATAGATATAGATATAGATATAGATATAGATATAGATATAGATATAGATATAGATATAGATATAGATATAGATATAGATATAGATATAGATATAGATATAGATATAGATATAGATATAGATATAGATATAGATATAGATATAGATATAGATATAGATATAGATATAGATATAGATATAGATATAGATATAGATATAGATATAGATATAGATATAGATATAGATATAGATATAGATATAGATATAGATATAGATATAGATATAGATATAGATATAGATATAGATATAGATATAGATATAGATATAGATATAGATATAGATATAGATATAGATATAGATATAGATATAGATATAGATATAGATATAGATATAGATATAGATATAGATATAGATATAGATATAGATATAGATATAGATATAGATATAGATATAGATATAGATATAGATATAGATATAGATATAGATATAGATATAGATATAGATATAGATATAGATATAGATATAGATATAGATATAGATATAGATATAGATATAGATATAGATATAGATATAGATATAGATATAGATATAGATATAGATATAGATATAGATATAGATATAGATATAGATATAGATATAGATATAGATATAGATATAGATATAGATATAGATATAGATATAGATATAGATATAGATATAGATATAGATATAGATATAGATATAGATATAGATATAGATATAGATATAGATATAGATATAGATATAGATATAGATATAGATATAGATATAGATATAGATATAGATATAGATATAGATATAGATATAGATATAGATATAGATATAGATATAGATATAGATATAGATATAGATATAGATATAGATATAGATATAGATATAGATATAGATATAGATATAGATATAGATATAGATATAGATATAGATATAGATATAGATATAGATATAGATATAGATATAGATATAGATATAGATATAGATATAGATATAGATATAGATATAGATATAGATATAGATATAGATATAGATATAGATATAGATATAGATATAGATATAGATATAGATATAGATATAGATATAGATATAGATATAGATATAGATATAGATATAGATATAGATATAGATATAGATATAGATATAGATATAGATATAGATATAGATATAGATATAGATATAGATATAGATATAGATATAGATATAGATATAGATATAGATATAGATATAGATATAGATATAGATATAGATATAGATATAGATATAGATATAGATATAGATATAGATATAGATATAGATATAGATATAGATATAGATATAGATATAGATATAGATATAGATATAGATATAGATATAGATATAGATATAGATATAGATATAGATATAGATATAGATATAGATATAGATATAGATATAGATATAGATATAGATATAGATATAGATATAGATATAGATATAGATATAGATATAGATATAGATATAGATATAGATATAGATATAGATATAGATATAGATATAGATATAGATATAGATATAGATATAGATATAGATATAGATATAGATATAGATATAGATATAGATATAGATATAGATATAGATATAGATATAGATATAGATATAGATATAGATATAGATATAGATATAGATATAGATATAGATATAGATATAGATATAGATATAGATATAGATATAGATATAGATATAGATATAGATATAGATATAGATATAGATATAGATATAGATATAGATATAGATATAGATATAGATATAGATATAGATATAGATATAGATATAGATATAGATATAGATATAGATATAGATATAGATATAGATATAGATATAGATATAGATATAGATATAGATATAGATATAGATATAGATATAGATATAGATATAGATATAGATATAGATATAGATATAGATATAGATATAGATATAGATATAGATATAGATATAGATATAGATATAGATATAGATATAGATATAGATATAGATATAGATATAGATATAGATATAGATATAGATATAGATATAGATATAGATATAGATATAGATATAGATATAGATATAGATATAGATATAGATATAGATATAGATATAGATATAGATATAGATATAGATATAGATATAGATATAGATATAGATATAGATATAGATATAGATATAGATATAGATATAGATATAGATATAGATATAGATATAGATATAGATATAGATATAGATATAGATATAGATATAGATATAGATATAGATATAGATATAGATATAGATATAGATATAGATATAGATATAGATATAGATATAGATATAGATATAGATATAGATATAGATATAGATATAGATATAGATATAGATATAGATATAGATATAGATATAGATATAGATATAGATATAGATATAGATATAGATATAGATATAGATATAGATATAGATATAGATATAGATATAGATATAGATATAGATATAGATATAGATATAGATATAGATATAGATATAGATATAGATATAGATATAGATATAGATATAGATATAGATATAGATATAGATATAGATATAGATATAGATATAGATATAGATATAGATATAGATATAGATATAGATATAGATATAGATATAGATATAGATATAGATATAGATATAGATATAGATATAGATATAGATATAGATATAGATATAGATATAGATATAGATATAGATATAGATATAGATATAGATATAGATATAGATATAGATATAGATATAGATATAGATATAGATATAGATATAGATATAGATATAGATATAGATATAGATATAGATATAGATATAGATATAGATATAGATATAGATATAGATATAGATATAGATATAGATATAGATATAGATATAGATATAGATATAGATATAGATATAGATATAGATATAGATATAGATATAGATATAGATATAGATATAGATATAGATATAGATATAGATATAGATATAGATATAGATATAGATATAGATATAGATATAGATATAGATATAGATATAGATATAGATATAGATATAGATATAGATATAGATATAGATATAGATATAGATATAGATATAGATATAGATATAGATATAGATATAGATATAGATATAGATATAGATATAGATATAGATATAGATATAGATATAGATATAGATATAGATATAGATATAGATATAGATATAGATATAGATATAGATATAGATATAGATATAGATATAGATATAGATATAGATATAGATATAGATATAGATATAGATATAGATATAGATATAGATATAGATATAGATATAGATATAGATATAGATATAGATATAGATATAGATATAGATATAGATATAGATATAGATATAGATATAGATATAGATATAGATATAGATATAGATATAGATATAGATATAGATATAGATATAGATATAGATATAGATATAGATATAGATATAGATATAGATATAGATATAGATATAGATATAGATATAGATATAGATATAGATATAGATATAGATATAGATATAGATATAGATATAGATATAGATATAGATATAGATATAGATATAGATATAGATATAGATATAGATATAGATATAGATATAGATATAGATATAGATATAGATATAGATATAGATATAGATATAGATATAGATATAGATATAGATATAGATATAGATATAGATATAGATATAGATATAGATATAGATATAGATATAGATATAGATATAGATATAGATATAGATATAGATATAGATATAGATATAGATATAGATATAGATATAGATATAGATATAGATATAGATATAGATATAGATATAGATATAGATATAGATATAGATATAGATATAGATATAGATATAGATATAGATATAGATATAGATATAGATATAGATATAGATATAGATATAGATATAGATATAGATATAGATATAGATATAGATATAGATATAGATATAGATATAGATATAGATATAGATATAGATATAGATATAGATATAGATATAGATATAGATATAGATATAGATATAGATATAGATATAGATATAGATATAGATATAGATATAGATATAGATATAGATATAGATATAGATATAGATATAGATATAGATATAGATATAGATATAGATATAGATATAGATATAGATATAGATATAGATATAGATATAGATATAGATATAGATATAGATATAGATATAGATATAGATATAGATATAGATATAGATATAGATATAGATATAGATATAGATATAGATATAGATATAGATATAGATATAGATATAGATATAGATATAGATATAGATATAGATATAGATATAGATATAGATATAGATATAGATATAGATATAGATATAGATATAGATATAGATATAGATATAGATATAGATATAGATATAGATATAGATATAGATATAGATATAGATATAGATATAGATATAGATATAGATATAGATATAGATATAGATATAGATATAGATATAGATATAGATATAGATATAGATATAGATATAGATATAGATATAGATATAGATATAGATATAGATATAGATATAGATATAGATATAGATATAGATATAGATATAGATATAGATATAGATATAGATATAGATATAGATATAGATATAGATATAGATATAGATATAGATATAGATATAGATATAGATATAGATATAGATATAGATATAGATATAGATATAGATATAGATATAGATATAGATATAGATATAGATATAGATATAGATATAGATATAGATATAGATATAGATATAGATATAGATATAGATATAGATATAGATATAGATATAGATATAGATATAGATATAGATATAGATATAGATATAGATATAGATATAGATATAGATATAGATATAGATATAGATATAGATATAGATATAGATATAGATATAGATATAGATATAGATATAGATATAGATATAGATATAGATATAGATATAGATATAGATATAGATATAGATATAGATATAGATATAGATATAGATATAGATATAGATATAGATATAGATATAGATATAGATATAGATATAGATATAGATATAGATATAGATATAGATATAGATATAGATATAGATATAGATATAGATATAGATATAGATATAGATATAGATATAGATATAGATATAGATATAGATATAGATATAGATATAGATATAGATATAGATATAGATATAGATATAGATATAGATATAGATATAGATATAGATATAGATATAGATATAGATATAGATATAGATATAGATATAGATATAGATATAGATATAGATATAGATATAGATATAGATATAGATATAGATATAGATATAGATATAGATATAGATATAGATATAGATATAGATATAGATATAGATATAGATATAGATATAGATATAGATATAGATATAGATATAGATATAGATATAGATATAGATATAGATATAGATATAGATATAGATATAGATATAGATATAGATATAGATATAGATATAGATATAGATATAGATATAGATATAGATATAGATATAGATATAGATATAGATATAGATATAGATATAGATATAGATATAGATATAGATATAGATATAGATATAGATATAGATATAGATATAGATATAGATATAGATATAGATATAGATATAGATATAGATATAGATATAGATATAGATATAGATATAGATATAGATATAGATATAGATATAGATATAGATATAGATATAGATATAGATATAGATATAGATATAGATATAGATATAGATATAGATATAGATATAGATATAGATATAGATATAGATATAGATATAGATATAGATATAGATATAGATATAGATATAGATATAGATATAGATATAGATATAGATATAGATATAGATATAGATATAGATATAGATATAGATATAGATATAGATATAGATATAGATATAGATATAGATATAGATATAGATATAGATATAGATATAGATATAGATATAGATATAGATATAGATATAGATATAGATATAGATATAGATATAGATATAGATATAGATATAGATATAGATATAGATATAGATATAGATATAGATATAGATATAGATATAGATATAGATATAGATATAGATATAGATATAGATATAGATATAGATATAGATATAGATATAGATATAGATATAGATATAGATATAGATATAGATATAGATATAGATATAGATATAGATATAGATATAGATATAGATATAGATATAGATATAGATATAGATATAGATATAGATATAGATATAGATATAGATATAGATATAGATATAGATATAGATATAGATATAGATATAGATATAGATATAGATATAGATATAGATATAGATATAGATATAGATATAGATATAGATATAGATATAGATATAGATATAGATATAGATATAGATATAGATATAGATATAGATATAGATATAGATATAGATATAGATATAGATATAGATATAGATATAGATATAGATATAGATATAGATATAGATATAGATATAGATATAGATATAGATATAGATATAGATATAGATATAGATATAGATATAGATATAGATATAGATATAGATATAGATATAGATATAGATATAGATATAGATATAGATATAGATATAGATATAGATATAGATATAGATATAGATATAGATATAGATATAGATATAGATATAGATATAGATATAGATATAGATATAGATATAGATATAGATATAGATATAGATATAGATATAGATATAGATATAGATATAGATATAGATATAGATATAGATATAGATATAGATATAGATATAGATATAGATATAGATATAGATATAGATATAGATATAGATATAGATATAGATATAGATATAGATATAGATATAGATATAGATATAGATATAGATATAGATATAGATATAGATATAGATATAGATATAGATATAGATATAGATATAGATATAGATATAGATATAGATATAGATATAGATATAGATATAGATATAGATATAGATATAGATATAGATATAGATATAGATATAGATATAGATATAGATATAGATATAGATATAGATATAGATATAGATATAGATATAGATATAGATATAGATATAGATATAGATATAGATATAGATATAGATATAGATATAGATATAGATATAGATATAGATATAGATATAGATATAGATATAGATATAGATATAGATATAGATATAGATATAGATATAGATATAGATATAGATATAGATATAGATATAGATATAGATATAGATATAGATATAGATATAGATATAGATATAGATATAGATATAGATATAGATATAGATATAGATATAGATATAGATATAGATATAGATATAGATATAGATATAGATATAGATATAGATATAGATATAGATATAGATATAGATATAGATATAGATATAGATATAGATATAGATATAGATATAGATATAGATATAGATATAGATATAGATATAGATATAGATATAGATATAGATATAGATATAGATATAGATATAGATATAGATATAGATATAGATATAGATATAGATATAGATATAGATATAGATATAGATATAGATATAGATATAGATATAGATATAGATATAGATATAGATATAGATATAGATATAGATATAGATATAGATATAGATATAGATATAGATATAGATATAGATATAGATATAGATATAGATATAGATATAGATATAGATATAGATATAGATATAGATATAGATATAGATATAGATATAGATATAGATATAGATATAGATATAGATATAGATATAGATATAGATATAGATATAGATATAGATATAGATATAGATATAGATATAGATATAGATATAGATATAGATATAGATATAGATATAGATATAGATATAGATATAGATATAGATATAGATATAGATATAGATATAGATATAGATATAGATATAGATATAGATATAGATATAGATATAGATATAGATATAGATATAGATATAGATATAGATATAGATATAGATATAGATATAGATATAGATATAGATATAGATATAGATATAGATATAGATATAGATATAGATATAGATATAGATATAGATATAGATATAGATATAGATATAGATATAGATATAGATATAGATATAGATATAGATATAGATATAGATATAGATATAGATATAGATATAGATATAGATATAGATATAGATATAGATATAGATATAGATATAGATATAGATATAGATATAGATATAGATATAGATATAGATATAGATATAGATATAGATATAGATATAGATATAGATATAGATATAGATATAGATATAGATATAGATATAGATATAGATATAGATATAGATATAGATATAGATATAGATATAGATATAGATATAGATATAGATATAGATATAGATATAGATATAGATATAGATATAGATATAGATATAGATATAGATATAGATATAGATATAGATATAGATATAGATATAGATATAGATATAGATATAGATATAGATATAGATATAGATATAGATATAGATATAGATATAGATATAGATATAGATATAGATATAGATATAGATATAGATATAGATATAGATATAGATATAGATATAGATATAGATATAGATATAGATATAGATATAGATATAGATATAGATATAGATATAGATATAGATATAGATATAGATATAGATATAGATATAGATATAGATATAGATATAGATATAGATATAGATATAGATATAGATATAGATATAGATATAGATATAGATATAGATATAGATATAGATATAGATATAGATATAGATATAGATATAGATATAGATATAGATATAGATATAGATATAGATATAGATATAGATATAGATATAGATATAGATATAGATATAGATATAGATATAGATATAGATATAGATATAGATATAGATATAGATATAGATATAGATATAGATATAGATATAGATATAGATATAGATATAGATATAGATATAGATATAGATATAGATATAGATATAGATATAGATATAGATATAGATATAGATATAGATATAGATATAGATATAGATATAGATATAGATATAGATATAGATATAGATATAGATATAGATATAGATATAGATATAGATATAGATATAGATATAGATATAGATATAGATATAGATATAGATATAGATATAGATATAGATATAGATATAGATATAGATATAGATATAGATATAGATATAGATATAGATATAGATATAGATATAGATATAGATATAGATATAGATATAGATATAGATATAGATATAGATATAGATATAGATATAGATATAGATATAGATATAGATATAGATATAGATATAGATATAGATATAGATATAGATATAGATATAGATATAGATATAGATATAGATATAGATATAGATATAGATATAGATATAGATATAGATATAGATATAGATATAGATATAGATATAGATATAGATATAGATATAGATATAGATATAGATATAGATATAGATATAGATATAGATATAGATATAGATATAGATATAGATATAGATATAGATATAGATATAGATATAGATATAGATATAGATATAGATATAGATATAGATATAGATATAGATATAGATATAGATATAGATATAGATATAGATATAGATATAGATATAGATATAGATATAGATATAGATATAGATATAGATATAGATATAGATATAGATATAGATATAGATATAGATATAGATATAGATATAGATATAGATATAGATATAGATATAGATATAGATATAGATATAGATATAGATATAGATATAGATATAGATATAGATATAGATATAGATATAGATATAGATATAGATATAGATATAGATATAGATATAGATATAGATATAGATATAGATATAGATATAGATATAGATATAGATATAGATATAGATATAGATATAGATATAGATATAGATATAGATATAGATATAGATATAGATATAGATATAGATATAGATATAGATATAGATATAGATATAGATATAGATATAGATATAGATATAGATATAGATATAGATATAGATATAGATATAGATATAGATATAGATATAGATATAGATATAGATATAGATATAGATATAGATATAGATATAGATATAGATATAGATGTAGATGTAGGTATAAGTTCCATAAAAGGTGGTCTGTATCGCGTACCAATGTTCAAAAAAAGGTACACCCTTAAAATGTAAGAAAAGAATGTAAAAAATTAATAAAATATTCTTTTTATTTTATTTTCAGGTGAATAGGAATACATCCAGTGATTTCGGGAAGATTTCATCCAATTGGTTCCATGTTAAAAAAAAGGTACACTCCTAATTTGTAAGAAATGAATATTGAAAAATTAATAAAATATTCTTTATCTTTTTATTTTCAGACGATTAGGACTCCATTCCATTGACTACAGGAAGATTCCATCCAATTGCTTCCATAGAAGTTGGCCTGTATCCCGCACCATTTTCTCTTTAGCTGTCGTCATCGAAAAAAGGCACACGCTAAAATGTATTAAAAATTTTTAAAAAATTAACAAAAAATTATATTTTTTTTACTTTTAGGAAATTAGGACTACATACCATTGATTACAGGAAGATTTCATCTAATTGGTTCCACAGTAGATAGCCTGTGTCGCGTACCAATTTTGAGTTGTTAGCTGTCATGTTAAAAAAGGTACACCCTTAAAATAAATAAAGTCATTGTAATTAGACGAAATTTATTTTCTTCTTAGTTGTTGCTTTGTCGTGTGCACCCTATGGGGGTTGAAATAAACGATTTACAACAACGCGAGTTGAAAATTTGATATTTGGACAAAAGAACAAATAATAAACAAAAAAATTGTAAATTTTACATTAAGCGAATTGCTGAAATGTTTTAATGATGGCGAAAGGGAAGATATATTGTGGCTTCTGAGAGGTGTAATCACTGGGTCCTTAAGAGAAACTCGTTCTTTTTTAATTGATCTTTGGAACGGTGTGGCAGGTGGAGAAAGAAAAAAAAACGATCTTGTGGTGAAGCATTTTTATTAAGAGAA
The DNA here is from genome assembly GCA_932274085.1 of Protocalliphora azurea. NCBI lineage: Eukaryota > Metazoa > Arthropoda > Insecta > Diptera > Calliphoridae > Protocalliphora > Protocalliphora azurea. The sequence continues at coordinate 69,753,029 of OW026522.1, read as the reverse complement.
AAAAAAACTAACAAACTATACATTAAATGTGAAACAATATTTAAAATAAACAAAATTATAAAAAAAACTAAATAAAAAGGTGGTTAAAAAAATTAAAAACTATTGGTAATAATCGAGAAAAATTAAAAACTTAACATCTAATTAAAATTTAGTAAAAACAAAAAGTAAAAATCTAAAAACTACCGAAAATTTAAAAAGTTAATGCTTGAGAAACTATTTGATATTTGAAAAAAAAAAAAAACGAAAACTAAAGAAATATTTTAAATAAAAAAGGAAAACCTAAAACATAAAAAACTAACTATAGAAAAAAACCTATACTAAACAAATTTTAACTAAATTAAACTAAAAGTTAGAAACAAATAAAACTAAGAAAACTAAAACGTAAAAATAATATTCAAAGAAAATAAAATATTCTCCACATCGGCCACATCCAGCGTGGGAAGAATACCACCAGTACTCCCCGGCAGAAGAAGGTATCGCCATACTCAGACTGTTGACGGACGATGGTAGGTAGGTAGGGGAGAAGAAAAGAACACATATGCGTATGTAGAAAAAAATATATTTTATTAAAAAAATAATAATAATAAAAAAAATAAAAAATATATATAAAAAAGAAAATAGGAAATATAGAATAGAAATACCTGTAATTTAATTAAAAATCTCTAAGCAAAAAGAAAGTTAAGTTAGGAAATAAAACAAGCTCCTTTTGATTCCTTAGTAATAGTTTTTGGTTGGGTAGATAGGCAAGTCCATTGTGAAGCGCTTGCTATAAATCCTATAAAAAAAAATATAAATAATAAAAAGAAAAATAAAAATATATACGTGTTTTTTTAAATTAAGTAAAATAAATTTACACGTACCCCTAAAACCGATGGCGAATAAGGTGGCTGCTAACAATCCTCAGGAATCCTAATCAGATGCCGTTTTTAAAATTTGCCAATATTTCTTTTAATAATACAATATTGTTGAAATCTTTTTATCAAATAATTTAGATGAACTATTTTATTATTTCCGATTATTGCAGCTTATTTGTACGTACCTTTTTGAGAGCTTCTCATAATTTTTTATTAATTCTAATTCTCTTTGTTACAACAAATTGTTTGTATTAATTTTACCATTTTTGTTCGACATGTAAATAAATTTCAATTTTTTTTTTTTTTTTTTTTATTCATTTCTTGTAAATAAAAGATTTTTTTTATAACGTTTAATGAAAATGAAGTGAGTTTATTTATTTAATATGTGGTAATTTAAATTTTTAAGGGAAGTGATTGGAACGAGTAGTGTAGGATAAGATAGAGTAGTGTTAGGGGTAACCAAACAGACTTAAGTTACCATGGTTAGGGCAATTTAATACCCTTGTGGGAGCTCGAGTTATTCCCGGAAATAACATCTGCCGGAAGGGAAATGAAATCCTACAAGATAAGATTTAATTCTTTAACTTTCTTCCAGATGGTTATTGGCCATCAGCTGAGGAAGAACTCGGACGTAAAATAGTGTCACTTTTACCTAGTTTAGAAACTTCGATGCTCATCAGTCTTAAGAAAATTTTATCTTGAAAACTTACATATTTAAACGCTAATGAGAACCGTAATTTATTATTTTAATTTTTTTTTAAATCTTAATAGCCTATGGGACTAGTCCCATATACAGTATAAGAATATTTCTTTTCTATGTATTTCAGATTCGTTTTTTTTTAATCTCAGGATTTTTCGTTCCTATTATTTTTTTATACTCTACCTATCTCATCCTCACTATAAATTCCACTATCACTACCTACATATCACTACATACATATGTATATATGTATATATATAGTTTTTTTTTCTTTTGTAAGAAAAAATTTGCGTACGAGTGCGTATTATATTTTAAATTTTCGTGGTTTGAAATTTTTGTGCGTTTGGTTTACAACCTTTTGATCGAGATGATAGCTCGTTAGGGTTTGTTGTATTTGCCATTTAACCAGTTATTTTGATTTTTTTTTTTTTTGTAAGGATTATAATGGTTTTGACTCGTCAAGCCAGTATAAATTTAGTGAACGAACCTACAAACAGCAGTATGGCAACCACAACCACAAGTGTAACTCGTGCTACAGATGTAGTAACTAACGCTGGAGTATCCGCAACAACCTCCTCAACTGCACCAGTTTTACCGCAGGATATCTCATTTAATCCAGAGGGGTTAAATTCTACTATTGTGGCTCCAGAATATAGCAGTATCACAGCTCAAGAATATTGCAAACCAACCGAGTCAGCCTAGCACAATAAACTAGCAAGAAGTAGTTAACGCCTCGATTGGACTTTCTCAGGCTCAGTTCATGAGGCAAGTAGATAAGAAACTTAATGGAAATTAAACTTGCTTTAAGCGTGAATACAGCAATCTATCGCAGACTGCACTGTAAGTGGACAGCCGGAGCAACAAAAACTGCCAGAAAACCATCCCAGCCACAACACACCACCAACTGGCGCCAGGAACCGGTTATAATCAATCACCACCATTGATACCAGTACCTAGGTTTCCAGGTAGTGATGATTTACAGACACAACCTCCTGCACGAGCTAGGTGTGCTGATTTTTCTGACCAGCAACAAAACCAACCTATGTCGTATTACCTTCAACAGAAACAACTATCATCTGGTAATCACCTACAACCACGACAGCCACAACAAGCTAATCAGCAATTAAACTCATACAACCAGCTACAACAAACGCAGTTATCACAGCCTCAGCAGCATAATCAATCAACGTATTCCTATGATGAGCATGCACCACAAAATCCACAAGGGCAGTATCAATATCCGCCACAGAGAGTAAATCAACCATTTACGGGTTATGATCCACCACCACCACATCCAAGTTGCGTGCCAACACCCAATTACGCCTGGCCGATGTCCAATAATATGGTCTTTGAAAGCCAACATAAATTCAACTTATCGAGATGGGGGATTAAATTTGATGGTACCAGCAAAACGATGAACGGCCAGGAATTTATTTTCCGTATTAACGAGTTACAAAAAGACTATGGCTGTTCGGATAACGATATCCTCCGTAGATTCCATCATTTATTAGAAGGACCAGCACTCGACTGGTATTGGAACCACCTCAAGCTCAAACAAGTAAGTTCTTGGCAAAAATTGGAAAAAGCTATTCTTACTCAGTACCAACGTTTTGAGAATAATATCAAATTCAAATTTTGAATCGCCGACAATTACCCCAGGAATCGTTCGAGGATTTTTATAATGTAATTATAAAATTGCGGAATCAGCAAGTGTCCTTATGACGAAAAATCTTCGTGGACATTATGTGGGGGAATTTAAAACCATCTTTGGCACAGAATTTATCTGAGTTTTGCAAGGAAGTTAAAGGAGCGGAAAATCTGTTGGCAGGTCAAAGAGGTTTATACCAGTAGCAACCGAATTTCGCTCGAGTGAACAAGTTGAATATCTGCAAGATTTCGAGCTTCAACCCGACGCCGAATTGGAATTGAACGCAATTCGGGACACGAGTAAGTACACCTGCTGGAATTGCAAAGTGATTGGTCACAGCTTTGTAGATTGTGCGAAATGGACAACGTAGTTACTCCGAAATGTCCAAACTTCCAGGGAAACAGATTCAGGGGTCCGTCTCGGACAGGGGAGACGAGGTCAGCAGAGGTGCAAACTCAGTTCTAGGACAACAATTGAAGTCAAAGGTAGAATTTAAAAAAACGAAAGAGTAGAGGCAAGAACACATATGGAATCAAAATTTAGGGAAATTAAACCGCTACACGTTCGAATTAAAGAATATAATGAAGCTAGGGTTCGGATTTTCGGCCAAGTATCTAACCGCATACGAAAGGCTCGGGAACGTTATAAAATTCGTAAACGTTTACGAAATGAAATTGCGTCCGCTTCGTTGTATGAAGGGAACGATTCGCGCTTTTATACAAGAATAAACATTAACGGTCGTGAGATAGAAGGTCTTATAGATAGTGGAGCGACGGTAACGTGTTTAAGACGAGGTTGCTTAACGTTCATCGAGAAAGCTTTTTTGAATCTACACGATTTCCAGAACGTAATTAGAACCGCAGATAGTACAGGTCACCCTATTGTCGGTCGTGTGCGGGCAGAAGTTGCTTTCCGCAACTTGCCAAAGATCATTACGTTCTATTTAGTGCCTACTTTGAATCGTGAGCTTTTCTTGGGTGTCGACTTTATGAAGGCTTTCAATTTATTCGCCAATATAGAAAGTTTAACCACTAATGGTGTAGATCTCTGCGAAGAGACCAATAATAATCTAGAGGTAGTAACGCAAAATTTGAGTGCTGAACAGCAGGATAAATTAGATTTGATAATATCGATGTTCCCTTGCTACAGTAAGAAAGGCTTGGGTAAAACAAATTTAGAAATGCACACAATAGATACCAGTGATTCAACTCCAGTGAAAGATCGTCACTCTCAAGTCTCCCCGGCTGTGCAAAGGTTGATGTTTGCTGAGCTCGATAAGATGCTTGATCTAGGAGTCATTGAACTTAGCGAAAGTCCATGGAGTCATCCTGTTACTCTGGTCCATAGGATGCCTATCTATTGCCTCACATCAAAGGTTTGCTAAGTCGATTGGGAGATGCGATATACATTTCAAGTGTCGACCTAAAAGACGCGTTCTGGCAGATACCACTAGATTCATCAAGTAGAGAGAAAACTGCATTCAAGGTACCAGGCAGACCACTCAATCAATTCACTGTCATGCCATTTGGGTTGTGTAATGCAGCCCAAAGGTAATGTCGGTTAATGGATAGTGATCCCAGCGGCACTTCGGGATAGAGTTTTCGTCTACTTGATGATCTTTTGATAGTATCTTCAGATTTTGAGATACACTTGAAGTTGTTGAAACGGGTAGCTATTCGTTTCACAGACGCTGATCTAATCGTCAATGTTGCTAAATCTAAATTCTGTTTCAAAGAGTTACGATATCTAGGTTATATAATAGGAGGTGGTAAATTGAAACCTGACCCAGCCAAGGTAGAAATTATAACTCGTTTTACTTACCCTAAGTCAGCAAGACAGGTGAGGAGTTTCACCTCCAGACTGTGCTACCATCGCAGCTCCAATCTTTGGAACGGTGAAGAAAGGTAAGCAATTCCAGTTTACAGAGGAAGCCTGACTTCTTCAAACATTTTTACATTCAGTGTGATGCGTCGGACGTAGACATTGGGGCAGTTCTTTTTCAGAGAGACGATTCTGAAGGAGAACATCTAATTGCGTACTCCTCTCACAAGCTGACACCAGCGCAGAACAATTATTCTGTGACTGAACGAGAATGTTTGGCAGTGGTCCTGGCGATTAAGAAGTTTAGTCCCTATATAGAACTGATGCCTTTTACGGTTATAACTAACCATAGTAGCTTGAAGTGGCTTATGTCTCACAAGGACTTGACGGGATGTTTGGCGAGATGGAGTTTGCACTTACAATCGTATGACTTTTCAGTCGAACATAGGCAGGAGAAACAAAATGTAGTACCCGATACCCTATCGCGATATGAAATGGACGAAATCTCGTCAAATGTGGATAACCTAACCTAACTTTCTAACGCGTTCCAATCTGAAGATTATTTGCAACTAATCGCCACTATTAAGCACCACCACGAAAACTTGTCCGATTTAAAAGTTATTGACGGTTTTGTATATAAGAGAACTCGGTATTACGATGGTAATGTGCAGAATGAGGATTTTTCTTGAAAACTATGGATACCAAATGAACTAACCAAGGATTTAATCGAAAAGTGCCATAGTTCGCCACAATCATCTCACGGAGGCATAGGAAAAACCTTGTTTCGAGTAAAAGAATATTTTTATTGGCCGAATCAGAATATATAAATTAAAGACTTTGTTCGCAATTGCCAAACGTGCAAGGAAACGGAACCTGCCAACGTAACGCTGAGACCGCCAGTGGGGTCTGAAATACAAAGCGAAAGACCGTTTCAACGAATTTTTGTAGATTTTTTGGGTCTATATCCGCATTCCAAAAACGGAAATAATTTTATTTTCATTGTTTTGGACCATTTGAAGAAATTTGTATTGTTAAAGGTGTTGAATAAGGCTAGTTCGAAGAATATTATAAAATTTTTGAGCTCGGAAGTTCCAGAAACTATTATATCCGACAACGGCAAACAATTTATAAGTAAAGAATTTTTGGAGATGATTTAGAATTTCGGGATTAAGCATGTACGCACCGCAACGAACTCACCACAAGCCAACGAGTCGGAGCGCATACATCAATCTATCTTGGCGGCTGTACGATCGTATTTGCAAGAAGATCATTCGGAGTGGGATAAATATTTGCCCGAGATAGAGTTTTCCTTAAGATCTTCCGTGCAAACTTCTGTACGTGTTACACCATATTTTGCATTGTTCGGTACAAACATGATAGGACATGGTAGCGTATATAGATTGACAAGGAAACTCGCAATTCTGATGAATCAGATCCTAACATTTTCTACCGTTCAACGTATATCGTTTCATTTTTTTTTTAACTATAAGGCTGAGTAACTTATTGACATATTTAATAGTGTTGTTTTTATAACTAATTTTTCTTCATTTCTATTCTAGCTCTGTATTATGATTGGTGGTCATGATGAACAATGAGCGACACTGGGATTTGTGCAAATTTCTATGTCATATTGTCAGTCAAAGGAAAACAAGTACTGTTAGCAATAATCAATCATCATCTTTATGCTAACGTTTACTGGTTACTTGTGTAACCGGTCATTGGCCAAATAGTGCAACCTCCTAAGGCCTAGGAGAACTTTGCCATTAAGAAGCTAGAGGTTGTTAATCACCTAAGCCAATAACTTTTTTCTCTGAGCCCGCATCATACAGCGAGTTGAGGTAAAAGTAAATAAATTTTGTTTTCATCTCGTATTTGTATTGAAACACAAGATGGTTTATTGCTGCAGTTTGTTTCTCTCTGACGACAATATGTGTAAAAGATGTACAAGATACCGGTTTTGAACATTGTTCATACATAGATTAGTAAACATTTATGTTACAGACCGGTTGAACAAGCGAGGTTTCCGACTAGCTTCTCACTGAATCTCAGGTGGTTCTAACCCTTCTCGCCTGACGCGTGCCCGAACACAAAAAAACGGAAACTAAAATATTAAGATCACCTAATAAAGCATAAGAACCGATGGTATGAGACTGGTGTTCGTCTCATTAGCTGCCCTTCCAACCTAGTCGCGAAAATGTCCAATTAAATTTTCTTCAGCGACCCCAAATCCCACCTGACCTTTCCTTCACTTACCGGTCTATCATCACCTTTACCTTAAATAATTAAGCCAACATTTTTTTATATAACAATTCAACTATAACCATAATTTATTTACGCTCAAAAAAAACTAAATAAAAAGGTAAGAATAATAATACAAATTAATAATATTAAAAATAATACTAACAACTAATACTTTTTTTATATAACTAGCAATTCAATGACCTAATTCTTTGCTTTTTTTATATTGTTTTTTTTACTTTTTTTTATTTTATTATGTATAATTTTTTCCTATTTATTTGAATTTGTATATATATCTTTCTATCGACACATACTGGTTTTATTAAAATATTTTCTTTTTCCTTTTAGAACTCAAATTAACAATTTATTTTCCAATTTAAGATATACGTTTAAAATTTTTAATTAAAGGAGCTCCCTGAAGCTGACTATTATTTTCTTGTTCTACTTTCCGCGCCTAATTTGAGCACAAAATTTGTAAGTATCCTAATATCTTTTTATATACTATAATTACTATAATTTGTATATATATATATATATATACAAATTATTAATTTTCTTTCTTTTTTTCAGGCTGCTTTTTCTTTTCTTATTAAAAAACTAACACATGCACATCGATACAAACAATCACGTAGGACACAATTTTTTCACAAATCCTCAACACTATTCTTAACTCTATCTTATATTATATATGTATATATATATTTTTTTTATAATTTGAATTCACTATTATTATTAATAATTTAAATTGAGTATATAAATTAAATATTCCTTTTTTAAGCTATTTCATGTATTATATATATATATATATTCTTTTGTATTTATTTTTTTTTTTTATTTTTTTGCTTGTGTTCTTTTTTTTCAATATTGTATAAAAGTCTAAGCTAAAGGGCTTAACAATTTTAGCATCATTTTTCTTAGATTTTAAATTTTTAATAAATTTACAATGTTTAATTGCCTTTTCCTTTTTTTTTTATAAGAACTTAATATTGGTTTGTATATGACGGATATTAGCCAAATTCCTTAATCATCAGTTTTCCTGACTGAGTTGCATACCGATCCTTTCTGGCCACGGAATTTATTCGAAATATAACAAAAAATATTACCTGGCTATGTCTCCTTGTTTTTTTTTTTCTTCTCCAGATGTTATTTATTGGAAATTTTCTTAATGTTGGACACGACAATAGCCAGGTTTTGTTTTCCGTCTGTCTTATTAGAAAAAAATTAAAATAGATTAAAAAAAACTGATTTTTTTCCACTCAGATTTTCGTAACTTTTTTTATTTTTTTAATTCCACAGCTAAGTTTTTGCACGTTACGCGTCACAGCACCAAATAAACTTTGCTCTGCTAAAGTAAGCTCTTTAAAGCTCTGTTAAAGTAACTCAAAAGGTAATCAAATATTTATAGAGTTAAGAAAAAAAAGTTTGTTTAAGTACCTTGAGTTAAATTAACAAAGCTCAGCTTGAGTAGAAGTTTGGAAGGAGTTTTTTATACAAATAATCTAAGTATAATTACGTTAATAACTTATATGATAGTCACTCACCGATTTTATTCCATTTGTTGTTCATCTTCCTTTGATTTTGATTGTTGTTCTGCTTGCTGGTTAGTAATGGGTGATTCCTGTTACAAAATAAACCATTATTACTTATTTGCCTTACTATTTTGATTATATAGATCGATAAATTGTATATTTTTTTCTTCATTTATACACTTTTGAAATAAATACCGGACAATCAGCTTGGATTTTTGTCTGGTGTAGCCTTCCAATTACAGCTTTTGAGATCCATTACCTGTAGGATTGCGAAATGGAATCAGCTTTTTTTAACCAAGTTAAATTTTGTTTTTTAGGAGAATTACAGGGGGTATTGTTCGCCAGAGATTTAAGTAGAATATCTTAATATCCCTGGTGGTCATAGTCCTTGCAGTTCAACCTTTTGATCATGAATTAAATTAGTCTCATGTGGTTGAATTTTGACTATACTTTCATAGATTTTTTTTGCTTACCTTTTTTTATTACTTTATTTTTGCAGGTAAAATAAGATTTTAATATTAAAGAAAATATTTCATAGGATTTTACCCTTTATTTATGAAGTTCATCCTTATAACCTGTGGAATAAACAGGATAAATTAGTGAATTCTCTTTTAAAGAAACATTCAAAAAGGATTTTTTTATTTTGAATTTATATTTTCTTTTAGAAAGTTTCAAAATTTTATTTTTAGGGAAACGCAAAGGGTATCTCTCGCCATAGATTTTAGGTTTTCTCCTATTGATCTGTGGTTAATTTAGTCTTTGTCTTTCCCATGTTCAAAAATGAGCGTAAAAGCTATACGCGCTGTTGGCGTGGAATATAACTATGCGGTAATATATTTTACATTCATATTGGAAAAATATATTAATATGAGTAAAGTTATTTCAGGAAAAATTCCGAAAAGATATATGAATTTTTAGAAATCAAAATTGTGAAAGAAAAAGGAAATCTTTTTAGACTTTTTCTTAAATACTTTATTTTATTTTTATTCTTTTTTTAGAAATTAATAATAAATAATAGAGAAAAAATATATATAAAAAAATAATAAATAAAAAAAAGAAATAATTATTTTCAAAATTTGATGTGAGATCTAATTTTTGAAAACATAGTTTTATATATATATATATATATATATATATAAACATAGTTTTTTTGGATTTCTTTTAGAATTGCTGTCGAAAATGATGTTGAAAATAAATTATTTTTACATATATATATATATATATATATATATATATAAATAATTTTATTTATTCAACTTTCTGTGGCTGAATACTTTTATTTTTATTTTTTGGAGTTTCTTTGAATAAAATGATCAAAATTTAAAAAAAAAAGAAAAAAATTCTGTTGAATATATGGATTTCAAATAAAAATCACAAAATTTTCGATTTTTTTTATTTAATAAAATACAGATGAATATTATTCAAGGTTATAATAACTAAATGGACAATTTTTGATTATCTTCTTTTTGGAGGAATATTTGGTTTAATTTCGGTTAAGGATATATTTTTTGTTTCTAATTTAGTTTTTCTTTGTGAAAGTTTTGAGTTTTTGATTTAGGGCATTTTGCACTTACCTGTAAAAGAATTGGCCCGATGTTTTTTCCAATTAAGGATTTCATCCTTCTCTTTTTTTTTTTGCCTCGATGTAGTTTGGAACCTGAAAAGAATAGAAAAAGAGAGAAAGGAAAATTCGTTATAAATTGCGATATTTTTATTTTTTGAAAATAGATATTAAATTATAGTTTTTATTTTTTCACTGCTAAAATTCAAAAACTTGTTTTTGTTTAATGATATATCAAATCGCACAAAATTTCGTTCACAACATTCACTTGTGTTTTTTTCACTGTAACACCTTTTCGATATCACTATTATCACATTAAAATATTTAATTCTCAATAGAGGCATAGTATAACTTTTTAAAAATTTTAAACTATATCTCATACTTTTGACATACACAGTTATAATTTAGAATACCTTTTTAACACTAAAAAGAAAATAAGAATAGAATTTCACTTTTCACAATAAAAGAAAAAAAAATTTTTTTTGCACCACACTTGATTTTCCATAAATTTTAAAATATTTGTTTAACTACATTTATCAGTCCCTATATTTTATTTGTGACACATAATTGTTGTATAAATCGTATAATGCTACGTCGCGTTACGTTACGTACGCTTTTCACTAAAATTTTAACACAGAAAACTATTAGCACCTTTTTTAACACGTTTCTCCCTCTTTTAAAAACGGTAAATTGCATTTTAGAAATGTACGGTAAACAAAAACAATTTTTAAAACTTTGTTTTTGTTTTAATGGAAATTTTCACTTCTTCGACGCGTTTTCAAGAATAGACACTAATATTTAAAATAAACAAAATTATAAAAAAAAACTAAATAAAAAGGTGGTTAAAAAGAAATTAAAAACTATTAGTAATAATCGAGAAAAATAAAAAACTTAACATCTAATTTAAATTTTGTAAAAACAAAAAGGAAAACCTAAAATATAAAAAAACTAACTATAATAAAATAGGTTAAATAAGAACTAAATCTAAAAGGAAGAAAAAAACCTATACTACTACTATATACTACTACTGAAAAAAACCTAACCTACTGACGGACGAAACTGGGAGAAGAAAAAAGCACATATGCGTATGTAGAAAAAATATATATTTTATTAAAAAAAAAATAATAATAAATTATCTGAAAAAAAAGAAAAAATATATATAAAAAAGAAAATAGGAAATATGGTATAGAAATACCTGTAATTTAATTAAAAATTAAATAAAAAAGTTAAGGTAGGAACTAAAACGACCTCCTTGTAGGTCCTTAGCCATAGTTTTTGGTTGGGTAGATAGGCAAGCCCATTGTGAATCGCTTGCTATAATTCCTATAAAAAAAATATAAATAATAAGAAGAATAAATAAATAAAATATATTTATACTTACCCCTAAAACCGATGGCGAATAAGGTGGCGAACAATCCTCAGGTATCCTAATGTTTTTAAAATTTACTCATATTTCTTTTAATAATACAATATTATTGAAATCTTTTTGTTAAATAATTTAGATTAAATATTTTATTATTTCCTATTATTGCAACTTATTTATACTTACTTTTTTGAGAGCTTTTCATAATCTTTTGTTAATTCTAATTATCTTTGTTACAACAATTTTTTTGTATTAATTTTGCCATTTTTGTTCGACATGTAAATAGATTTCATTTTTTTTTTTATTCATTTCTTGTAAATAAAATAATTTTTTTATAACGTTTAATGAAAATGAAGTGAGTTTATTTATTTAATATGTGGTAATTTAAATTTTTAAGGTAAATGATTGGAACGAGTAGTGTAGGATGAGATAAGGTAACGTTAGGGGGGGTAACCAAACAGACTTAAGTTACCATGGTTAGGGCAATTTAATACCCTTGTGGGAGGGCCAATTATTCCCGAACTAACATCTGCCGGAAGGGAAGGGACATCCTACAAGATAAGATCATAGATAACCGTATACAAGAGTGTAATCTCACTTCGGGTCCCTACAAAATGTTATTTAATTCTTCTACTTTCTTCCAGCTGGTATTATTTTTTTTTTTTGTACCGGTTATTGACTATCAGCTGAGCAAGAACTCCTCCCCATCTGGCGAGTTTTACCCGGCTTCCGCCAGATACCAGCGTCGCTCCGTCCGGTATCCCAAACTAGTCAGTTTTATTCTTGAAGACTGTTCATTGACTGAATAAACGCACAAGTTCGGACTAATAAAAATAGTTCGTTCAGTCAAATAGGTCAGAATAAAAATAAACAACTGAACAAAAGGAACGAACTTGTTCACTTATTTGTTCAGAACAAAAAAAGAACAATCAGTTTAATGAACGATTAAGCCCAAGACTAAAACAAACCAATACATGCAAACGTAAAAAAATTTACATTTCAGTCCTACATTATAGAAGGTGGCAACAGTTGCACTAAAACAACAATATCGCGTATTCCTTATTGCTTTTTATATATGCAGTTTGACAACTGTAACAACCAAAATAATAATCTGCTGTTTAGAGAACATAGTGTCTACATTAGACAATTTTTTATCAAGACAAACGTCAAACTTAACATGAATTTGTGGAAGGTGATAACAGTTGTACAAAAACAACAATATGGCGTATTCATTATTGTTTTTTATATACGCAGTTTGACAACTGTAACAACCAAAATAATAATCAGCTGTTTAACTAAGGTTACCTTTTGTATATTCGCACTGATTTTGACGTTTGTTTTGATAAAAATTTGCCTAATGTAAACACTAGGTAAGGTAACCTTGTACGTATTCGCACTGTTTTACGTTTGTTTTGATAAAACTTTGCCTAATGTAGACACCAGGTTAAAAAATCCGACAAGCCGAGAAAAATTCGGAAGCCTCCGCTGTCGTTAAATTTTAGGGTTAACTCGGCTTAAAAACAGCTGCCGTATTTTTTTTTTGAAAATATGTTTAAAAAAACTGGAGAAAAATATTTGCAAGATTTTAAACTTCAATTAATAATAAATAAACCATTTTGGATGACTTACAATTGATTATTTCTTAAGTTAATACTGTCAAAATAATAATAATAATAATAATAATAATAATAAACAGATGCTAATAAAGTCAAGGCGCATATACATATGAATAATATAATAAAGTCTTCTCCGAATCTTCAACAAAATTTATAATTCGGTTTTCACTTTCGCTAAAAAATCAATTGAGAATGAAAATATAATGCTAATTTCAGCCGGCTGACAGCCGATTTTAAGCCTTCGCCGAGACTTGTTACACAAGCCGCCGCCGCCGATAAAATTCCTCGGCACTGATCTCTATTGATAACAATTAATTCGCATAACAGCCCATCTACACGTAACAGAATATTTAAGATTTTTCTGTCAGAGAGTGTCAAATTCGCTCTCTGAGAAAATTATCTCGCATGTAGATTCAAATATTAGTACATTATTATAAGTATGATGAGACTCTTGTGATGAGATTTCTATACACAACTATCTTATAAGATGAACTGTCAAAAAAAATACACATACACGAAATTTTGTTTGTGTGTGTGCATGTGTATTTTAGAAATTACTAAAAAACATGTCTTTTTTTTGTAAAATTGTTTCCTTTTAATGATTGTTTTATTTTTAAAAAAGATTTTTATAAAATTTATGCTAAAAAAAACTGCGAATTTCTTAGATAAAAAGGTCATGTATCATAATACGTCCCATGCTATTGAAATAATTAAAAACATAGTAAAGTCAAATTTTGAAAATGGCAGGTCAACTGGAATGGTCTTAATAGTACATCTATTAATCGGCATTTGATACAATTTGGCATGACGGCCTTATTTTTAAAATGGGTACACTAAACTTTCCTAAATACTTAATAAAAATTATTAAAAGCTACCTCATGCACCTCGAATTTAAAGTCCACATAGGAAAATACTTCTCAAACAAAGTCTCCTTAAATAATGGTTACCAACAAGGATCCTTCCTGCCTCTCACCTATTTGGTACAATATTTACACTCCTGATTTTCCAATTCTTAATGACTGTAAAACAGTCATTTGCGAAAGATATAATAAACAATCTACAATTATCTTTAGAAAAAAAATTTAAAAACATTTCTTATACTATTGAAAAAGTTAAACAAACATAGCAAAATCCCATATCAAAAATTTATAAGTAACACAAAATAAAATTCTTAAAATGATATATAACCTTCAGTGGCATTACTCTACATCTAGATTGCATAACATCAGCAAAACAGAAATGGTAGATGAAAAGTTAAAGACAATTAAATTTGATCAAAGATGCGTAGTATCGAAATATCAGCACATCAACAACTTACTTTCTTCTGCAGATTAAATTTTCATTCTAGTTTCTAAGTTTTATTTAAGTTTTTTTTCTGCTTAAATGAAGTTTTATATAGAGTTTTCCTGTCAATCCTGAATGGTAATAATTTTATAATTTGTCTATCAGTAATACAAGTGTAAATATTTGAGTAGAAAAAATGTTTAAACTATCTTTAAAATACACATACCATTATCGTAAAATAACATTATAAAAATGTCAAATAAATAAATGCAGTATATAAAAAGGTCATGTTTACTTTGTGACTGATTGAAAATAATAACTTATAGGATTTAACATAGTGTAAACAAAATGGTTGCTCTTTTCTGCCAGCGTTATCTCACATATTATATCAGCGTTAATCTCATTTGTAGACCTGGGGTAACAGCTCATCTACATGTAACAGAATATGTATGCGTGTTATGTGTGTGCATGTGTATTTTTAGAAATTACTAAAGAAAACAATGTTTTTTGTAAAAGTGTTTCCATTTAATGATTGCTTTACATTTTAAAAAACATGTTTATAAAAATTGCTTTAAAAAAGTGCTCTGTGACTGATTGAAAATAATGATATCTTATAGGATTTATTATAATACAAAACAAAATGGTTACTCTCTTCTGCCAGCGTTATCTCAGATATTATATCAGCGTTAATCGCAGTTGTAGACCCTGGGTTAAGTAAATTTAAATAAATGACTGTGCTGCCAAATTTATTGCAGATTATGCTACCATAGACCTGCCATAAAATGGACAAAGTTCATCATTAGTCTAGCAAAGAAAAGAAGCCGAAAGATCTGCAAAGGATATAGTTACGATTTTGTCTGGCAAAGAAAGAACAAAGTTATAATATTTCTCAAAGATGAGTAAATTTCTCTCTCTTGTAGTGAGTGGACGGGACAAAATAAAGCAGCTGGTTGTTTACCAGCACATAAAGTGGCCAGACTGACGGCGGCGCTAGTATGCTGGCTTATGCCGCCAGAGCTGGGTCCACCTACAAAAAGAATCATACCAGCTGCAGGAGTTTATAAAAAATTTAAAATATTATATATGTTGAGTCCCGAAGTAAGTTTGATTTAAAACCAACTCCCTGATACTCACACACCTAGAAATACTGATTTGGCTGGTGTTTTTGCCAAATCACACCCTTCCATTCCCAGAGAAAGCTAACTCTAACCATTACATTCCTACATAATTTTCTTTGAAATGTCCCTAAATTATTTTTAACGCCTTACCATTTCACTCCACCCCGCTTACTTACCGCTTTTGAATTTGCCTACCACATCATTTTAAATGACAAAACTCAAAAAATTTCATTTAAACATTATAATCATTACTGTTGTCCTTTATTTTTGAAATTTCAAATTAATTTTGAAGCTTTTTATTTAGCTTTATTAAATAAATTACAAAAATGAAAAATAAATTCAGAAACATGTAGAAAATTTAAATTGTGAGTTGAAAATTATATTTAACTGCTTTACAATTTTTTATTCCAAACAAATTTTATTTCTTTACTTAAAAGTTTTAACAGGTATTTTCTTTTTCTATTTTTATTTTCAGGTTTCAAATTAACGTAGGTGGATTTTTTCTTATCGGGTCTGTGCAAGCTACTGATTCTACTCGTTTTTCTCTATTTTACAGGTTGCTAATTTCGTTGGCTGGCTTCAAGGATTGTGACGCTTCCTGGACTTCCTAAGGTTTCTGTCTGTCCGCATGTTGTCCTATGCCCTGGGTTTTTTCTAGTAAGTACTTTATTTTCCCTTTTTAGGTATTATTTTTTTATTTTAGGTTTTATTTATTTGTATTTTTTTCAGGGATATTTTTCTCAGTTTATATATATATATATATATATATATATATATATATATATATTATAGGTTAAACATTTAGCATACTAACGCCTCATTTTAGGATCTACTATCGCGACGAATTTATAGGCCTGAGCTCATCCCTAACCGCGCTCGTTTTACAGCACCACTAATAAAACGGATTATAATTTTCTTTCCCGGTGAGTCTAAATGTTCTACCTAATCTTCTTTTAATTTTTAGTTATTTTATTTATTTTTTTTTTCTTTTTGTTTTATTTTAGAGATGCTCAGTCCGGTCCGTAAGATGGATAAACTCACTTAATGGTCGAAAACCTTTTACCTAGCACCCCTGGCGTGGGTGTGCTATGCAGCTTCTCCATCGTTGGATGAGTTACCAGTGGCAAGTGGCTGATGATCGATTACGGCAGGATTTCCTTTCCAATGTTGGGGTATTTTTAGTTTTTGTTTTATTTATTTTAAGTTTTACTAGTTTTAAGTTTTACTAGTTTTAATTGTAAAATTTAAGTTTTACTAGTTTTAAGTTTTACTAGTTTTAATTGTAAATTTCAATTTTACTTCAATAAAATTTTGCCACTTTTAAACGTTGTTGGTGTGTTTGCATTTTTTTCCTCCGCAGCCACTGGTATCAACTTCATCACCAATCCAAAGGAAAAAGGAAGTTTTTTCTGTTCAAAACCTACCTTGATACCTCGTATCAACCAATATGTCTCCCTAGCCATTTTCCTGTCTAAACTTTTCAGCAATTAGTTTGTTAATATTTTTGTTATTCTTCTTCTTTGGTTTTATCTACAAGTTCCTTTATTTTTCCCTTTTCGAAGCGTTCGCGTTGCCAATTCTTCTCGCACAGTGTGCGCACTACACACTCTTTCCACATTGTGCAGAAAAAGTTTATTTGATAAGTTTGGTATCTTCTCACGCGCAGATAAATCTACAATTATTGAAAAGAAAAAAATAAGTTGTGATAAACGAAAGTGAAAATTAGCACAAATTGATGATACCGATTGTTATTTTTTACGCTATTGCTTTCCAAATAATTTTTGTTTGTTCAATGACAGGAAAGATAATGGAATGGGAACAGTTCTGAAAATAACATGTATTCAAAATAATATGTTCTATGCTGTTGAAATAAAAAATTAAAGAGTTTAACACCCTCCCAATACCATCAAAACAATTGGGAATTGGATTGGATGACTATATAGAAGGAAGTGAAGAACTTACGTTGAATATTTATGAAATTAGATATAAAATGATGGGTCTTCCGTACAAAGACAGGTTGACAAAATTAAAACTTTTTTTTAATTTTGTATTAAATTTAGGTTTTTTCAGAAAATAATCTGAACATCTTCATAGCTATTGAGTGTGTTAAAAAATAATGTAGGAATAAATTCAATTTGAATTAGAATATAGTTTTTTTTTTATATTCTTTTAAACAAAATCAGGCGAGTCATTTTCGAGATATGCTTCAAAATATGGTGCAACCTTTTTAATTTAACAAATAGCGATTTGTCGGGAGAACTAGGGTCAATCAAAAAAAGTGGTTTAGAGGCTTATTACTTTTTATCATCATAAATTCGAATTGACTGAGAAATCCCGTGCCGCAAAATTAGTGTTTTTATCTAATTGAAGATTTAATATTATCTTTATTTTTAGAAACGATAATGGAACATAAAAGCTGAACTTGAAAAACAAAATGGATTCTATTATGGTACAACACCAAGAACTAACAAAAATTCTGGCGGATAATAATGTATTGCTTCGTAAAAATCTTGGCGTGTTCGAAGTAATACAATGCTTCAAATTGCCACATAAAATTCGTCTTATAACACATTTCTGGAAATAAAGAAATTTTCGACAAAATATAAAAATATGTTTATATAAATATATTCTATCTATTTATCTATCTATCTATCTATCTATTTATCTATCTATCTATTTATCTATCTATCTATCTATCTATCTAGGAATCGTCACATTTATTTAAAATTCTTCACATATACTTCTTAGATTGCACAGTGGGGCAGAATCGAACATTTTTGAAAATAAATCTGTAACATCTGATCGGCTGGTTGGATTTTCATGAAATTTGGTACAGGCGTAGCAGAGGAGTGCACAATGTTTGGAAGGGGGCATTACAAAACAACTCAGGGACGGAGCTTAGGGGGCTCAAAGTTAGGTACCTCTGACATAAAAAATTTTTAATCGCTTGTAAAATTTTTGTTTCTAGTCGGATTTCAAATATTTGTATATATTGTTGTAGGCCCTGGTAAGGCCTATAAAAAACATGTCCTATTTACCTCTTATAGTTTTCATGGTACACACCCTCCCGAATTCGAACTATAAGAGATAAATAGGAGACATAAGCATATATTTTATAGGTCTTACACCTACAACAAAAAAAGATAGAACGGCATATGAAGATTACAAAAAGGAGCACCGCGAAGTTTTCTGCAGAATTAAAAATTTTTTTAATAAAGACAAGGCGCGCAAAGAATTGAAAGGAAATATTTTTTAATTTTAAAAGAAATTAAAATACTTATTTTGTAGTGTTTAAAAAAATTAATGTCGATTTTTGATTTTAACACCACTGAATATTTTTGTACCAAATAAAAAAAAAGTTATTTTAAAATTTTATTATAAAATTGTGTCATATAATACGAACTTCTCCTTAAGACTGCTTGATGATAACTAACTACTTGTAACAATTTGTTCGTTTTAATTCGTTAATTAAGCTACGAGTAACTCGTTATTTAGTTGTTCTCTTTTGATCACACCGCGAGACAATTGAACAATGTCCCATTAGGATTCGCACTTAAACATTCCGGCCACCTTGTTAAACTGCAACAAAGGAACCGGAAGTCGACAATTTAGTTAACAAACGATTACAATCAAATAATTTAAAGCAAAAGAGAAACATGAAATATGAAAGTATTAATAGTTAGGATTAATAATGTAAATCCATATTAGATAAGATCAAAAAATAGTATAATATAATAGAATATATATATATATATAATATATATAATATATATATAATATAGTATCACATGCTGATGTCTACGGTGTACGATCTAAAAAGCGATGACAACAGCAAAGTTTATACCCCAAATTTTCCAATGAGAGTCCTTACCAGGATGGTATCTTGAGTCATTGGAGTACCTATGGATTCTGGTTGGATTCCAGGTCGTATATTGCGAGGATAAATATCGGCTCCTAGTACAAAGTTGATATCGTCGTTTCGGTAAAAGTTTGGGTCGGCCAAACGCAAATACAGGTCTGCCACTCTTTCATCAATTCTTTCCATAGGATGTTTTCGAAGCGGTAATACAAAAAACTGCATTTTCATCGAAACGAGGTCTGAAATGAATTTTACACCACTTCTCTGAGCCAACATTCTCTACAGGAAGATTATACCGGTTGACTATAAATTCGGCCATTGAGCTGAACTGGACACACGGATCGAGAAGACCACGTATGTTTCCCCATTTTTTGTCTAGGTGAAGTTTTATTATAACAGTAGGCAAAAGTGTTATGGAACGAAATCTAGATGATGATTGAATCAACGATGATGAGTTCCCGGATGGTTGAGATTCTCGGAGACGCTCATGACGATGCAACAAAGTGTGATGTTTGCCACCACAATGACGACAACGGTCTGTGTGGCGGCATCGTCGAATAGAATGTGAGAGCGCCAAACAGTTCTCACAATAGTGAAAACGATGAATGACTTTCATCCTTTCAGTCACGTTCATTCTTTCAAATTTTAGGCATCTCCTTATAAGGTGGTAAGGATTGGGGGAGCAAAACTAGTTTCACTATAGGCCTTATTACGATGCCATTGGCTGTTCGAATTTCGGCGACTCTGACTTGGTTATCTGTACCACGAATAACCTTCTCAATGCGACCAAGGCGGCATTGATTAGGTGGAAGATTATCATTGCTAATGTCGACCAGGTCGCCTATAGCATAGTTTCGGTTAGGAAGTTTCCATTTATTACGTTTATGGAGTTCCTTGAGATGCTCTTCCTTCCATCTGTAAAACTTTTAATTTCTGCCATCGATTCACGTAATTTAAAGATTGGTTGGATAAATCGGGTTCCGGGGGTAGCAACAGCGTATCGCCGATAAGGAAATGACCTGGGGTTAGAGCGCAAATTTCGACTGGATTATCGCTCATTGGACTGAAAGGTCTTTAGTTTAGACAGGCTTCAATCCATCCAGCATAGTAGGGAATTCTTCATTTGTAAACTTTTGACTGTGAGAGATTCTTTTAAGATGTCGTTTAAAACTTTTTGCTCTGGCTTCCCAGAGTCCTCCCATATGTGGGGCACCAGGAGGTATAAAGTGCCATTCGAGGGAAGCAAAACTGTTTTCATCGATAAGTTTACGTCGTACTGAGGATATAAACTGAATTTTGTCAGTGTGTAACATCTTTACAGCCCCGACATTATCGGAGTAAATGGAATGGGGGGAACCTCGACGTGAGAAGAATCTTGCAAAGGCTGCTAAGAATGCTTGTGTAGAGACCTCGCTAGTAGCTTCTAGGTGAATAGCCTTCGTCGCGAAACATACAAAAACCAAAACATATCCCTTGGTGACTTTACATCCACGGCCTGCGTAAGATTTCACGTGGAAGGGGCCTGCAAAGTCTACACCTGTGTTTGTGAAAGGTCGAGATAGAGTCGTTCTTTCGGGGGGAGGGGGGGTGGAGATATATTATAAGGGTTTTAAGTTTCGGAACGTAATAATAGATCCTCATTAGCCGATACAGCAGAGCGTTTTGACCGTGGATCGAATATTTGTGTAAATATGTTAGAAACATTCTAGTGTAATAGGCATGATAGGGTAGTAATATGGGAAAGCGTTCGTTATAATTCAGATCTGGAGATTGTGCTAATCTGCCATTGATTCTAATGTTGCCCTCAGTGTCAATAAACGGATTGAAAGTTAGAAGATAGCTTTTCCTTGGCAATACCAGACCTTGAGACAAGAGCTCATCTTCGTTTTTGGGACGACATTATCATGCGATTCCTGGAAAATACTAATTCTGTCCGCGTCCAGTCTTCTGTAAAGCTTAAGCTACAATCTACCCTGCAAATTACGCGCATAGCTTTAGTTACGTCAGAAAAATATTTAAGAATATCGTCATTCCGTACCTGATTCAAATTAGTTGAAATGGGTCTTATTTTTTCTTCCGTCGCAAAATTTGAGGATCTTGTCGGCCAGTCTGAATAAGGTTGTCTAAGCCAAAGGGACCATACCACCATAGATCATTCGAAATGAGTTGGTTTACTGTGAGACCACGGGATGCCAAATCGGCGGGATTGTTCTTTGTGTCTACGTGAGACCACGGCTCGCATCTGACTTTCTCGATAATCGATGAGACTCTATTCTCTACAAATGTTTTCCATTTATTTGGGGGTTTTTGGAGCCAAGCTAAGACGATGGTTGAGTCGGTCCACAAAAACAATTTGTAATTGCGAATGTTTAATTGAGATTGAATTGATTCCACCATATTGGCCAGTAATTCTGCGCCACAAAGTTCCTTTCTAGGGATAGAGACAAAATTGATGGGTGATACTTTGGTTTTGGCGACTAACAGGTGTGTGGAAATAAATTCTGAGTTTTCTGAGCGGAGATAGAGCGTAGCTACATATGCTTTATCGGAGGCATCACAGAAACCATGCAATTCAATGTTAAATGAGGGATCAAAATCGACAAACCGAGAGATCTTTATGTGCTCAATATTTGAATAATCATCTAAGAAACTGTGCCACTGTTGCAAAGTTGATGACGCAGCCATCTCTCCAGATTTGCTGCATGATTATTTTTGCCGCTATAATTTTCGGCGAGAGCCAACCGGTGGGGTCAAATAATTTAGCAATTTCTGATAAAACTGATCTTTTAGAGATAGATTATCTGTTGGGGTAATTTTTGAGTTTAAAGTAAAACTGATCACTACCAGCATTCCACCTTAGTCCCAAAGTTTTTGTAGTGCTCGAATGTGACAACTTCAGGAACTCGGCATCTAACAAGTGATCTGGGGGAATATCTTTTAGTAAACATTCATTGTTCGCTGTCCATTTACGTAGAGAAAATCCTGCGGATTTTAGAACTTCTATAAGTTCATTTCGAGCCTGGAGGGCTATGGAAAGAGTATGGGCCCCAGCTAAGACGTCGTCCACGTACATAAAATTTCTTAATATGTCCAAAACTAGAGGGTATTGAGTCTCACATTGCTGTGCTAAATCTAATAGCGTACGTATCGCTAGATAAGGGGCACAGTTAACGCCAAATGTCACTGTGTTTAATTCAAAGGTTCACAATGGGGGAAAGCATGAAAGATTATTCGTTGAAATGGGGTGTGAGAAGGATGTATTAAAATCTGGCGATACATCTTTTCGATGTCAGCATTAAACACGTATCGAAAAAGTCTCCAACGAAGTATGAGAATAGTTAAATCTGATTGTAACATGGGACCGGGGTAGAGCAAGTCATTAAGGCTAATTCCATTAGAAGTGGGGCTAGAGGCATTGAACACCACGCGCAGTTTTGTGGTGGTGCTATCGGGTTTGATCACAGCATGATGGGGAAGATAGTAAGATAGTTGGTACTAACAGGTGTGACGTGTTTCATTTGATGTAGAGTTAAGTATTCGGTTATGACTCTGACATATTCGTTTCTTAAGAATTGGCATAAAGCAATGTTTCGAGATGGGGCTATATTTCTCTTAGCAGGGTAATCTAAACGAAAAGGTAGGGAAACAACAAAACGACCATTTTGAGTTCTGTATGTTGTAGATTTATATATATTTTCGCACTGAAGATCCTCAAATTTTTAAAGCTGAGCGAGGTGAACTTCTAGGAACACTTCTGGAATTAAAATAATTCACTTCGTAATCACTTCTATAAATCAATAAATAAAAATGGTCAAGAAAGAAATTGCCAAAAATGTTATTTTAGCGGAAAAAGTTAGATTGACCTTGTAGTTTTGACTCATTGGAAAGTGTACTTTTTCTGCGTTTTTGTCTATAAAAAGGTCAAATGTCAAATAAATGATACCAAATGGTTCAAATAGAAACATCTTTCAGTAGAAGTATTTTAGCTAACAGTACCATCAATACCCCTTGAACTTTTTAATACACGGAGCAAGTGTACATTTTTTGCTTTTTTATCTATGAGATTATCAAATGTCTAATAAATGATATCAAACGGTGCATGTAGGAACACCTTTTAGTAATAAGTATTTTAGCCAGCAGTATTATCAAATACCAATTGAACTTTTTCGTACACGGAACAAAAAAAAAAATGACCTTATAGGTTTACCGCTCACTTTATTATAGAAATTACAAACGGAATGACAAACTTACCATTTATTCCTGTTGTGAAGGGTATAAAAAATATTTTCTTATTAAAAAATTTAAATGACTGAAAACCGGTTAACCGGCTTTTTCAAGAGTCCAAAACCGGGCAACCGATTTTTCTTAAAATTAGATTTTTCGGTTAAACCTAAAACCGGTTTTCTAAAAAGCCGGTTTTTCGGATACTCTAATTGTAATGACCCAGTGTTGTTGCTGTTTTTTGGTTTAAGCTTGTATCTACATATATATGTATATAAATATGTATGGATATAAATTTAGTAGTTATCAGAAGCTGAGTGTTGTTTTTTAAAGAAGCAACGCTCGTTCAATTGTGGACGAGAAGATAACAAAGTAAAAAGTGCTACCAAGTTTAAAAAATAGCAACTTTGTTAACAAACTAATCATGAAAGATAACAAACTAATGGACCATAGGTCGAATTAAGAGATTTGTTCCTAGACCGGACCACTTGGAGGTGATAGAGGAAGGTCTCAGCTTCATTCTGATATACATTTTATTCACCGCTATAGTTTTTGGTAGAACAAAGTTTTCAAAAAAAGCTTTTTTCATATTTCACTCTAAGGGACATTTTGGACCCTACGTCGAACTGAGTGATTTGTTCCTGGACCGGACCACTTGGAGGTGATAGTGGAGGGTCTCAGCTTCATTTTGATATATATTTTATTCACCGCTATAGTTTTTGGTAGACCAAAGTTTTCAAAAAAATATTTTTCATATTTCACTCTAGAGGACATTTTGGACCCTAGGTCGAACTGAGTGATTTGTTCCTGGACCGGACCACTTGGGGGTGATAGTGGAGGGTCTCAGCTTTATTTTGATATACATTTTACTCACCGCTATAGTTTTTGGTAGAACAAAGTTTTCAAAAAAAGCTTTTTTCATATTTCACTCTAAGGGACACTTTGGACCCTAGGTCGAACTGAGTGATTTGTTCCTGGACCGGACCACTTGGAGGTGATAGTGGAGGGTCTCAGCTTCATTTTGATATACATTTTATTTACTGCTATAGTTTTTGGTAGAACAAAGTATTGAAAAAAACAGTGATGGTGGTGCCCGGACTGCAACGTACCAGCATCTGAAATAAATGTATATAATCTGGCAGCCCAGAAATAAATATATTAACAGTTTAAAAACTTGGCACACCTTTTATACTAACATGGCCACCAAGACGAATTTTTACAAGGTGGTTTCGATTAGACATGTAACCTTTAGTTTTCTGAAGTGTCAAACTGCACATATAAAAAATTTTTGGAACGAACCTTGCTAAATCTGGCTTGGTAACCGTCAAATTTTATTTTCCATCAAAGAAACAGCAGGTAAGTGTTTTTTTAATTGATTAAAAATAAGATTTTTAAGTGATAATAATAGTTTATATAGTTAATATGTGTGAGTTTAAATTGTGATTTAAAAAAAATAGTGTTTTCTTTTTTCAAAAAAAATTTTGTGTATGGTAATAGAGCTGCCGCGTAATTAAAAATAATTCTAAAAATGGGATTTTTTAAATTCCCAAATAAAAAAAATTATTTTGTAATTTTGCAGAAATAAATATTCTTTTTATTTTTATTTTGTTCTATCGCCATATCGAAAAATTATCGCGAAAAAGCTCGGTACAAAAAAGAAAACTATCGACATATCAAAAAAGTATCGCTATATTGAAAAAATATTAAGAAAAACTATCGTTTTATCGGTAAAATATGAAATTACAAACGGATCGACAAAATTATATAAAATTTATAAAAAAATCAAAACATGAAATTTAAAATGGATTTTTATTTTTTATTTTTTTATTATATATTTATTAATACGAGCAGAAAGCTCAAGCGAAGGAAGATCACTATCAATAGAAGGAAGGCTCAATAGAAGGAAGGCTAAGCTTAAACAAAGGAAGGCCATTAGAAGGAAGACAAAAAACTTACACACTTGGAAAGAGGGTAATAAATGTACATTTTCACTAATACCTTTTATTAACTTTAATAATAGAATTATTTTAATACTAAATATAGAAATATTTAATAATAATTTTAATGTATTTTGTAAATTAATATATAATATAAGAATATATTAAGAATAATTTATAAATAGATAAATTAGTTTAATAAAATATTAATTTCAAAAAATTTTACAAATAAAAAATTTTTAACAATATATAATTTTTAAACTTTTTTTTTTTTTTTTTGTTACATCTAGAGGCGAAATTTCATCATGAGAGTAAGACGTAAGTTTAGTTATAGTTCAAATGTTTTAAAGACCATACTGTTAAATTGCTCATTTTTAGAGGATTTGCAGATCATTTCTTCGAAAAATGTTAAATTATTTGAAATTATTATTGAATCGTTAAATTCTATTTGCAAAGAATCTAAATATAATAAGCTTCAAAATAATTTATAAAATAGAAGAAGGATCTGTAGTATGGCAAAAACCTTGCTGAAAACACGCAAGGTAATAAAAGTAGACACATTTAATAGTGCTACGAATTTAAAATCTGATGTATCAGAAAATAATACTTTATTAGAATGTAATAAAATTTCAAATCCAAATACTAATGGAATGAAAGTTAATTCTTTTCCAATGAAACAAGAATATATATCGGAGTTATTAAATAGTCCAGATAATATTTCGGACATTGATAACGAAGTTTTAATTAACTCGAATGATTTTATTGTGAAAGATTCACAGAAATCTTACCCATTGACTAACGAAGCAAACTTAATATTTGAAAATTTACCATTGAAGGATGATAATAGCAAGTTTAAAAATGCACCAGAAAAGTTAAATTGTGGTTCTACAAAAATTTTAAAGATATTAAATTCATCATTAGAACAAACAATTTCTAATGATTCTTTTGCGAAAATTCTTAAAGATATTTTCCAACATTTTAAATTTGTTGAAGAATTTAAATCAAATTTTAAAACTATTAAGAATGATTTAACTAAAATTGTTGACGAATTAAAGAATATGAACGGTCATCAAATTATTAAATCTAATAAAGTAGAAAGTTGTCAAGAACAACAATTAAATGTTGAAAACAATGAACGCGATCATGTTCTTGGTCCCTTCGAAATCAGTGATGATTCATTGAATATGTCAAGCTTTTTAACTTATAGAAAGATTCCAAATCCCAATGAAAAGTGCAATAGAACTGTGCTTCAAGGGTAATCAAAGTGTGCAAAACCTAAAAGAACATTTCAAAAGAATATTCTTGATTGTACATTTATTGTTAGCTTAGATGTTGTACAAAATACAAAGAACACAAAAATTACTAAGAAGAAAATCTTAGAAGATTTAGTGAGAGAGGCATATTTAAAACATAACAATGTTTGTATTTTATGTTTTTATAATGTTCTATATGGAAAAGACAGTACATTTATGTACGCTTATTGTAAATTTAATGATTGCACAACTTTCCGATTTGAAATTAATCCTAAGGGAAACGTTTCTGTTTATAGAACCAAAGAAATACAACATGCTGAAAATGAATCTCATGTTGGGCAAATCAGAGGATTAAAAAGATATATTATAAAAAACGACCTTAAGAACAATAAGGCATATTTGTATAGAAAACAGCAAATTTTAAATGCTGCAGATAATATTGCCGAAAAAGGCAATCTTCAAAATATACATAAGCTGGAAACATTAAGAAAATGTAAATCTGAAGGTAATTATGATAAATATTATCATCCAGATCCAGTTTACGCTCTATTTTGATGAAAGATGGTCCGTATAAAAATTACATACAACTAGTTGCTTCTCCATTAACAGTTTATACATGGGAAAAGCATACGTTTGAAACTTTTTCCAGTAATGTAAAAATTCTTGAAGATTCAAAATATACACGTGAAACACGTAAAATATGCTGAAAAGAGAATTTTGACATATAAAATTGTTTTACGAATTTCGGAAATAAAAAAAATTTTAACAATTGCGGAAGCAATTCTTTCTCGCCACAAACTCAGTGAAATTTGTGCTTTTCTGGACAAATTTGTTCAAATTGTTCATGAAAGAGAGCAATATTAAATATCAGTTCAAATGGCCTTATTGCAGACGGGTTTGTACTGATGTAAGTCCCGTATTATATGGCGCAGTGTTGAAAATTTTTAATAATCAAACATTATTGGAATACCTTATAGCGTGTGCTAAGTATCTAAATAATGTTAAATTAAATTCAAAGCTCAAACCTGATTTTGTTATCTTGCAGTGGTGTAAATGTCACTATATAAATATAATTTGCAAAGATTTAAATTTAAAATTAGGTAAAACCATATTTTAAGACCCTTGCTTGACCTAATGTCTACATTAGGCAAATTTATATTAAAACAAACGTTTAGTTTAAGCAGTATGGAAGAGTGTGAATGTTGGTTTAAACATATTTTTACTGTTTTATTGCCGCCGTTTAAAACTTCTTTATTTGAACAATGTTTCGAAATATTACAACAATGCATAATAGAAATTATTGATGAAAACTTAAGCAGGGTATATACGATTTACGATTATGAAAAAATCGACTTTTTGGAATCAGTTGCATTTAATAGTCCTTTTCGGAAAATTTTTCTTTCGATATACGAGGACATTAAAACTGCATTGAAAAATGTGTACGTTTTTGTTAAAAAAATATTGCCCTTTTATTGTTCTTTGGACAAACGTTATGGGCATTCATGTTGATGCATCTGGGGAGCATATAAGTAATGGCCCGATTGAATTTTCTTATTATTTGCAAAAACATGTTATACTACAGCACAAATCTGTAAGACCAGACTCCACAATGGATATAAGTGTTGAAGTAATAGAAAAAGAACACAGTTATTCTCAAGCAAGTGGGAATATTAAGACAGAGCCCGAAGAAGAATGAGGGAAGTTGAGTCAAAAAAAAAAAAAAAAAAAAAAAAAGAACAAAACAATTCGGTCAAAAATAATGCATGAAGCAAAGGCAAGTAAGAAGGTTTCAAAAATTCGTGAAAATAATAGTAATGCGATTCTAAAAGATAACTTTTTTCTATTTAAATTTGATGAATTATTTTCTGAAATTAATAATAGAATAGATTCTATAAATGTTCGATTTACCGATTATTTAGAAACTTCGGACTGGATGTCTTTAAATAATAATGAATGGTTGACTAATTTTGTTCTAGATACTTGCCTTCTAGTAATTATAAAAGAAAGTAGGTCAGTCGATTGTTACAGTATGCCCTGCCAATCTGACAACATACAGCTTGAGCTACTGAAAGTATTTATGAATAATCAACCAGAATTGTTATTTGTCCCCATTAATAGTCCAATCATTTTACATTGTGTGTTTTAAAATTTTCTACACATGAATTTATTTATATAAATTCTTTTTCAAATGAAGGTGAAGGAAAACGTACTTACAATTATTTTATTGTTAATATTGGAACTAATGAGTCTTCATGGCAATATAAAGAAATTGTAAATAGAGATTTGCAAGCAGATGGATCAAGTTGTGGAATTTTTGTTTTATGTACGCATCAAAAAATCTCAAAAATGAATCCTTAACAAACTTATGCAATCCTAATGATTTCAGAAAGGAAATGAAAAATTTGTTGTTAAAATATCAAGGTGACAAAACAAGATTTTGTTGTCATTGTGGTTGTTCAAAAAAGATAAATTGTAATATAACCATATGCGACAGTTGTAAATATTTTATTGAGCCTTCCTTCTATTGGTAGTGCGTGTTAAAAAAATATGTAATAAAAAAATAAAAAATAAAAATCCATTTTAAATTTCATTTTTTGATTTTTTTTTTCTAAATTTTATATAATTTTGTCAATCCGTTTGGAATTTCATATTTTACCGATAAGGCGATAGGTTTTCTTAAGATTTTTTCCCATATGGCGATAGTTTTTCGATATATCGATAATTTTTTTATATTTTTTTGATATGTCGATAGTTTTCTTTTTTGTACCGAGTTCCTTTTCGCGATCGTTTTATTTTGCTTTTGCGCGATAATTTTACGATATGGCGATAGAACAAAATAAAAAAAATACTTATTTCTGCAAAATTACAAATAATTTTTTTTATTTGGTAATTTAAAAAAAAACAATTTTTAAATTTATTTCTTATTACGCGGCAGCAAAATTTAAAAAAAAAGAAAAACTCACTATTTTTTTAAATCACTTACTTTAAACTCACATATATTAACTTTATAAAAATAATGTTATATTATTATTATCACTTAAAAATCATATTTTTAAATAATTAAAAAACACTTACCTGCTGTTTCTTTGATGGAAAATAAAATTTGACGGTTACCAAGCCAGATTTAACAAGTTTCGTTCCAAAAATTTTTTATATGTGCAGTTTGACATTTCAAAAAACTGAAGGCTACATGTCTAATCGAAACCACCTTGTAAAAATTCTTCTTGGTGGCCATGTTAGCATAAAAGGTGTGCCAAGTTTTTAAACTGTTAATATATTTATTTCTGGGCTGCCAGATCATTTACATTTATTTCAGAGGCTGGTACGTTGCAGTCCCGGCACCACCATCACCGTTTTTTTCTATACTTTGTTCAACCAAAAACTATAGCGGTAAAAGAAATATGAAAAAATCTTTTTTTGAAAACTTTTGTCTACCAAAAACTATAGCGGTAAATAAAATGTATATCAAAATGAAGCTGAGACCTTCCACTATCACTTCCAAGTGGTCCGGTCCAGGAACAAATCACTCAGTTCGATCTAGGGTCCAAAATGTCCTCTAGAGTGAAATATGAAAAATTTTTTTTTGAAAACTTTGTTCTACCGAAAACAATAGCGGTAAATAAAGTGTATATCAAAATGAAGCTGAGACCTTCCTCTATCACCTCCAAGTGGTCCGGTCCAGGAACAAATCAGTCAGTTCGACCTAGGGTCCAAAATGTCCTCTAGAGTGAAATATGAAAAAATCCTTTTTGAAAACTTTGTTCTACCAAAAACTATAGCGGAGAATAAATATATATCAAAATGAAGCTGAGACCCTCCACTATCACTTCCAAGTGGTCCGGTCCAGGAACAAATCACTCAGTTCGACCTATGGTCCAAAATGTCCCTTAGAGTGAAATATGAAAAAAGCTTTTTTTGAAAACTTTGTTCTACCAAAAACTATAGCGGTAAATAAAATGTATATCAAAATGAAGCTGAGACCCTCCACTATCACCTCCAAGTGGTCCGGTCCAGAAACAAATCACTCAGTTCGACCTAGGCTCCAAAATGTCCTCTAGAGTGAAATATGAAAAAATCTTTTTTTGAAAACTTTGTTCTTTCAAAAACTATAGCGGTGAATAAAATGTATATCAAAATGAAGCTGAGACCCTCCACTATCACCTCCAAGTGGTCCGGTTCAGGAACAAATCACTCAGTTCGACCTAGGGTCCAAAATGTCCTCTAGAGTGAAATATGAAAAATCTTTTTTTGAAAACTTTTTTCTACCAAAAACTATAGCGGTGAATAAAATATATATCAAAATAAAGCTGAGACTCTCCACTATCACCTCCAAGTGGTCCGGTCTAGGAACAAATCTCCCAATTCGACCTAGGGTCCATTAGTTTGTTATCTTACAGGATTAGTTTGTTGACAAAGTTGCGACTTTTAACGTGGCAGCACTTTTACTTTGTTATCTTACTTTGTTAAGTTCACGCCGATAGTTCAATTTTGTGTTGAAATTTTTGTAGTATGTAAAAAAATGTAAATTATTTTTTTTTAACTATAAGTGTGAAAATATGAAAGCATGCTTTAAGGAATAAATTTTATTATTTTTGTGGTAATGTGGTGAAGGATATAAAAGATTTGTCATAGCCGAATATAACGCTTTAACTTATTTTCTTTAAAATTAAGCAATTAAGTAAAAAATTTTAACCCTTCACTTAAAAAAAAAAAAATAGATGAAGCGAAAAACACTCCTCAAAATCAAATTTTTCTTAAAAGCAACTGATTTTACGGGTGTTTCGTTTATGAAGTTGAAGTTACGGCTTTTCGACTACTGTTAATATTGATGTAGCTTTTGAAGATATGACATTTTTTGTGTAAATATATTTAGGATCATTACAGCATAATACAATAAAAAATCAGTATTCAAATTTTTGGTGGTTGCGGCTTTTTGTATTTTAGGTGACGATATGTTTGTATTAGGCTTCGTTTTTCAGAAAATATTTTGTCTTTTGATTTTGAAATGTCATGCTTTTTCTGAAGGCTTTTGTAGCAGTTTTAAAAAGCAAATGTTTGATGATATATTTAAATTCTGACTTTATCAATCAATTCCAAAATATATTTTAGTAAGAATGAGCATTATCAACAACTTTAAAAAATTTTTCGAAAATATTTTTATTAATGTATATATGAAAATCTAGAGTTTGCGTATATAAATATTTCTTTTAACACTTTCCGTATTTTAGCAAATCGAAGTAATTGGGTAAATTTTTACTTTTTATGAAATTCTTCATTCTTGTTTCACGAAAAAACTCATTTTGGAGAGAAAAAATGAGCAAATTTAACAATTTAAATTGTATTACTTAAACATACTAAATGCATATGACAAATTTAATGCCTCATAGTATTTAAACGGGAAGTGATAAAAATTTAAAAAAAAAAACACTGCATTTCTCGGACACTCTAATTTCTACCAAGTACAATCCGAAAACGTTGATCGCTGTACATCATAAAATCAGATTTTCAATATATCGATGTATTTGTTCTACGGGAAATGATGACCAAATCAGCGGAAATGCAGGGGAAGGATTTTCGAAATAAAAATAACACCATTATTTTTACTGCTATAAAAACCTTGACAAAAATTCCCAAAATAAAAAATTTCGTACTTACCCTAGTATTTATGGTTGTCAGGTTGCACGAATTTCTGATAAAATATAGTGATTTGATTTTTTCTTATTTTCTGTTGAAATGGATTTAATAAAGCTTTTACAGAAATTTCTTCGTTCTTAACTTCATCACGTTTCGGGTATGATCGCGAAAAACTAATATCATTCTTTCTAATATTCGCTTTTTGATATTTGCAAAAATTGTAAAAATTTATAGCCCTAATGTACATATGTAAGTGTACCTATGCACAGTGGTTCCAAAAAGCTTTTTTGGGAATAATTGTGTAACTTGTGAACCGATGGAAATATCTCAAAAAAATTTCGAGTAGCGACAGACGATTTGTTTTCGAGTAGAGAAGCACAGATTCCTAGTGGGTCACATGGGGAGTAAGTAGAACTTCAAAGTTGCTCACCTCCGATTTTTTTTTTAAATTATGTACCCGAGATGATAAACTTTGGAGGTCCACCTACATCTTCAAATCAACTCGAAAATACCTCGTCTCTGGCCACCTGAAATTTTATTGAGATATTTCTAACGGTTCAGAAGTTACAGAATAAGTTCCTTAAAAAAGACTTTTGGAACCACTGTCCTGTAAATATTAATATTAATTATATATATGGTTAATGACCCATATATTCTATATATGGGTCATTAACAAAAATGGGTAACCTGGTTGAATCTCACTTTACTCCTTAATAAATTTCGTGGTATTATTTTAAACAAACGGATTACCGATCTGAACTCATAGGACTTGAAATTAGTAGAGTGCAAAATCTTTTGCACCATAGGATTCATTTTATAATCATGAATGTTGTTCAAAGTTCAGAAACTTAGAAAAAGGGCTAAAAATTACTTAACTTTTTCCCATTCTTCTACACTTTTTGTTTGCGCGTTTCGTATTTTCTTTTTTTTTTTTTTTTTTTTTTTTGGGAGGGGTCTGTGCGCCCCTCAACAGAATACTAATTTTGAAACTGAGATTGATACTTATTATAATTATGTGTATTTCGCTCTATATCTGGTTGGTGTGCCCTAAATAGTCAACGCAGTAGATAGATTTCAAAAAAGTTCAAACAAAACTATGCAGGTTTATAGACAACTCTACAGGAAATAAATTAAAAAAAAAAGAATTAGGTCAATACTTTGTATGACTAAGCTGTACCTGCGATTTGAATTTTGCTTATAATCGTTTTTTTAAACGTTAGCAAAAACTATTACAAAGTAAAATAAACCATATCTCGGATTATATATTCTGTCTTTAAGAAAATTGGAAAAAAAATTATCTTTGAAATAAGAAAGTCAAAGGTCAAAATTTTGATGGTTTAGCATGACTTTACTTGTCAGAGTGAGGTAATTATCCTTTTATTTGCTCATAATATTAATTAATAAAATTTACTTTACAAATATTTAAGAATTGGTGCGTTTAAAAAAATTGTGACCCTAATCTCAGTTGAAGGTTAAATTTACCTTTTTTATTGCTAGTACAAAACAAAACAAAGGTCTTGTAGTTATATTTCCATAATATTTTATAGAAATCAATATAAAAATAAATAAGTTTTCGTTATTTTTTCCTTAAAACTTTTAAATATTCCAAATTTTGACCTTTGACCATAGTTTTTCTAAAGATTATTTTGATCAAATTTCCTAAAAACTTTAAACTGTATTTTTTGAGATATGTTTTATTTTATACTCTAATAACTCTGTTTAGTTTGAATATCAGTTCTAAAAAAATTTTTCTTTACAACTAAAAAAACGGAAAAAATGCCTTTTTGGCGCAATCCACAAAATTCAAATCGCAGGTACGGCTTAGTTATACGAGGTATCGACCTAATTCTTTTTTAATGTCTATAAACGTCCATAGTTTTATTCAAACTTTTTAAAATTTGTTAACAAAGCTTTTAAAAGCTGGAAATTGTAATTTTGAATCAGTCTGAAAAAAAAAAAATTAGCAATTTTTAACGAACATAGGAGGGGGTTTGAATTATCCTGCAGAAACAAAATAATATTTTTCAGTAATTATGCTTCAAATTTAATTTAAAATAACATTTCATTTAAACGTTTCTCAAATAATTTAAAATTTGTTTGTACACTCCTTACACAAGATCTAAAACCCATTAACGGTCTGGGGAATTCCTAATAGCTTTAACATTTTCTAACCGATTTTTTATTTTTATGTCTTGTTAGATAGATAGATAGATAGATAGATAGATAGATAGATAGATAGATAGATATTTATATAGATAATTATGTGGAAATTACGAGTTTTTAACATATTGTTACAAAGCAAAGTACAAACAAATTTCAGGTCCGATGCGGCACGGGTTAGCGATATGTGATTTCACTAACATTTTACACGATAACCTTTTACAGTCAAAAGTCGGCAAATTTTGGTGCAGTGTAACACATATATTAGCTTTTATTGAATCTTTCCTTTTCAGAAATTTACAATAAGTATTAAAATCTTAACCTGCATTTTTATTGCCACAGCAACATCCAACGTAGAGTTATTATTAGAAGTATTATCTTCCTGGATCCAGTGTTTCCATTCTTCTTAGGATGTTTCGCTTATTTTTTTCATATAATTGATGCTTCTGCTTTTTATCTACTCACGAATTGTAGGAATGTTTAGATCCTCGTGGATGTTACTATTGCTGGCGTACCATGGCGCGCCTTTTATTTTTCTTAGAAGTTTCAACTGTCTTCTCTGTAATTTTTCAATGTTTGATGCTCCCCAGATCTGGATGCCATATAGGTTTTATTACTGCTTTATATAACATAACTTTATAGTCCAAGTCTAGGACTGACCTTGGACAAATTAACCAATGAAATTACGCAGATTTTAGTTTTATTATATATATGTATATGATATAATTCCGTGTGGAGTCTTTACCTGTTTACTTCCATCGGACGCGTCCCCAGGTGGCGGATAGGGGGGATTGGGCGAGAGACACTGGAGGCACTAATGTACGGTGCTGGAGTCCTCTTCCCTTGCCGACATTAATGCATCCTTTGTATCACACCCAGTCCTGAAAACGGTAGGCTTGCTGGACTGGATGCGATGCATTGATGTATTCTATTTGGTGTTTCCGCCGAAGTGAATACATCTCTGACACTGGGTACGGTCTTGGGTCATGCGTTTTCCGTGGACCAAATAAATGGGTCTTATGCACTTTTAAGATCAAGGTGGTTGGTAGCAGTGCCGAGGATCTGAATGATTAGTTAGTGCTAAAAGAAACTAATAGTGAACAGCTCCCCTCTGATGCTGATGGCAAGGGTCAGTTGTATTACAGCCTAGTCCGCGTATGCCGTCACTGCGCGAGATGGTCTATTTTTTACGGGCATACTCGTGGGACCAAAATAGAAAAAGGAAAATGGAAACTGATAGGTTAAGTATTGAACAGGACAATGGGACAACGGACAAAGAAACCAACACTAGGGTAGTAGAAGGGACGGAAGCTGACTTACGAGTTAGGGATAGGGTCAAAGTAGGGGAAAACAAGGACGACGTCGGGAAAGGGGGGAAAGATGAGGATGGGGACGATGACATGGACTTAATGAGACTGCATACGGACATCCTCATTCAACACGGACAACTGATGACCCAACTAACGGAGGAGGACAGCCCGCTGGACTCGGCGGAGGACCCTGTAGGATCTGGAGCGACGGAGGGACTGGAGGACCTGTCTCTTTTATCCGATGAAGAGCATGAGACAACAGTGGTCTCTGCTCTTGACCGGGGCAAAGAAATCGGAAATACAGTCACTGCGTCAACTCCGGGTGGGAAGCAGGTGAGCTCGACGGGGGCATCAGGCATGCCAAGGCCTACGGCCAAACCTATTGTTCGGCAGGTAGCGGTAGCATATCCAATGGATGAGCAAGCCGCAACCGACAGCCGAACGAATCTTGAAAGGGCGAAAAACGGTGTTAGGGCCTCTATAGCTGCACTAAATAAGTTGGCTAAAAAGGACCCATCGCTGTTAGACGGGCGGGATAGGCATGTTCGCAGGAAACACCGAAAGAGCATCTACAGGTTTGAACGGACCTATGGCTCCATCGGTGACATCCTGGGATTGTCTTATCCCGATGGTTTTAAAGTGGAGGTAGAGGAAGGTCCGCAAATTGCTCGCAAGGGTAAAGAGTCCGTGTCTACCAACACTTTGGAACCAAAAGTCGACGCTGTCACACAGTGTGATACTCACAAGCCATCCAGCAGTCCTGTAGCTTCTCTCAGGGGAAGCGACAGGGCAGCAAGGATTGGTAGTGGGAAAAAACTCATTGAGAAGAGAGTAGAGAAGGTAAATCAAGCTCTTGCGAGCCCCGCTAAAGGATCTCAAATGAGGTCAATTAGGGGAGCTCTGCCTGGAGATGAGATACCCTCTACCTCTAAGAAAGCAGGTCATATTCCGCATGACTCTTTTAAAGGTCCCCCTAAGGGAACCATAAAAAGAGTGAGGTCGGTGGATGACCAGCAGATTCCGTCTGCGAAGAAGGTTGGTAATGCACCAAGTGGCCCGCTTAAAAACTCTCATAAGGGAGTAGTAAAGCGGGTAGTATCTGGTGACGTGCAACCTTCATCGTCCAAAAAGGGGAAGGATTCGTCCAAGTCGGACATTCTTCAAGCAGTAGTCATTGACCGTGCTGATCCAGATGGGAGAATCAGTACGGAAATGTGGCGGCTGATTGAGGATAGACTTATGGACGAAATCTTCCAGGCAAGGCACAGGCCGGGTGAAATAGCCTTCATGGGTGCAGACTGGACAAGGGGCGTCAAGACTGTTGGTTGCGGTAACAAAGGAACTTTTGAATTCCTGAAAGCCGCGATCAACAGATGTGGCAACCTTTGTCCAGATGCGCAACTGGAGGTTATACCAGCGTCGGAATTGCCTCTGCGACCAATAGTCACGGTATGGATTCCACCACCCATTAAACCGGTGGAAGTCATACTGGGAATATTGGAAGGACAAAATAGGGGGATCAATACAAGTCAATGGAAACTTGTTTCTTCATTGACTTGTAAAGAGAACCAGGGTAAAGATTTCCGATTCGCAGTGGATCGGGAATCTATTAGGAAACTGGACTCATTGGGGGGGGTTGTTACGTTCGGGCTTGGCTACATCAAATTTCGCTACGCGAAAAATGATAAAGCCAAAGAGGTTGCGGATGGTGCAGATAAATCTGCATCATTGTGAAGCGGCCTCGACCGAATTGATAACCTACCTCAGTGAGACCAATGTGGACGTGGCCCTAATCCAGGAGCCTTGGCTAAATGATAACCAGGTCTGTGGTTTAAGGGTCAAAGGATACAAATTGTTCAAGCCGTCCACTGAGGATAAGATGAGAACTTGTATTTTGGTGAAGAATGATCTTCAGGTAATTCTTCTTAACTCTTTCAGTAATGGTGATCTAACGGTCGTCCAAGGAGAGGCATTGGGAGGCGGTAAACTGGCCTTGGCCTCGGTGTACATGCCCTATGGGGAGTTGGAACCACCAGATGACAGGGTGTGGGCCTTAGCCGAGTACGCAAGACGGAATGGAGTACGTCTATTGCTCGGTTGCGATGCTAATGCACACCACAGTCAATGGGGTAGCAGGGATACTAATAGGAGAGGTGGGTCAACTTTTGATTTTATTATTGCAAATGATCTTTTAATCTGTAATAGGGGTAATACTCCTACGTTCAGAACGAAGGATAGGAATTCAGTAATAGACATCACACTGACCAACTCGAGGGACCTAGTTGAAGACTGGAGGGTGGCCATGGGATGTACTTTCTCTGACCATGGTAGGATAACCTTTAGTCTGAACTTCCGAGGTTCTGAGGGGAAACCTTTCAGGAATCCTAGGAGGACAGATTGGGATGCCTTCGGGCGGGATCTGGGGTCAAGATTGACTGGAACTCCGTTGGAGATCTTGTCGAGGGAAAATCTTGACGAAATAGTGGGGAAGGTAACGGGGTCCATTAACAGAAGCTATGAGCTTAACTGCCCGGTGAGCTATCCGGGTAAGAGGAAACAGCCAGTCTGGTGGTCGGAGGAGTTGAAGGCTCAACGGACCACAGTTGGAAGGCTGTACAACAAGGCCCATAGATCTGGTAGGGACGAGGATTGGGGCACCTATAGAGTGTGTTTCAATAAGTACAAAAAGGACATAAGAAGAGCTAAAAGAGCCTCGTGGATTAGATTCAGCGAGGCCATTGACTCGGTCAATGAACTCTCCAGATTCAGGAAGATACTGTCAAAGGACCCTAGTGTTCCTGGGAGTATCCAGAGATCAGATGGTTCATGGACGGAGTCTAGTTCTGAGTCACTTAATGTACTTTTGGAAACCCATTTTCCGGGTTGCAGGGATCCATTGGTGGAGGAATCAGGTGAGGTAGAACACTTCTTCACGGAGTCCACCAATGGGATGATTGGAACAGTGGTAAGAGACCTAATAACGGTGGAGAAGGTCACATGGGCGGTGAATTCATTCGAGCCTTATAAGTCACCAGGCCCGGATGGTATTTTTCCGGCCATGTTGCAGAATGCACCGTTGGTGGTCCGTAAACTACTGGCTGAGATTTTTAAGGGGTGTCTAATACATGGACATATTCCAAGGGGGTGGAGAGAGGTTAGGGTTATATTCATACCGAAAGGTGGAAGGACCTGTCACTCGAAACCCAAGGATTATAGACCTATCAGCCTATCGTCTTTCCTCTTGAAGACTTTAGAGAGACTGATAGATCTATATTTAAGATCGTCTGGTAGCTCCAGCATCATGAGTAGTGCTCAACATGCTTACCTGAAGGGTAAATCTGTGGAGAGTGCGCTAAGTGATGTGGTGGGTTATATAGAACAAGGGCTTCGGTATAAGGAATACACCATGGCCGCGTTCTTGGATATTGAGGGAGCGTTCAACAATATTGAGATTGACGCTATCAAGCAGGCGCTGGTGAATCTTAAGGTACATGACTTCTTGATCGAATGGATAATCCTCATGCTGAGCAGCAGGATTATCAATTCAAGCTTGGGTGGAGTATGCTTAAGAAAACTAGTGACTAGGGGAACTCCGCAAGGGGGAGTGCTCTCACCCCTGCTGTGGCTAATGGCTGTCGATGTGATTTTGCATCAATTCGACAGTAGAGGGCGGAAGATCGTGGCTTATGCGGATGATGTGGTCATACTGGTAAAGGGAAAATTTCTTCCCACAATCAGTGAGATCATGCAGTCAGCGCTGGGTGAGCTGTCCTCGTGGGCTGCTGATAAGGGGTTGGGAGTGAACCCGGAAAAGACAGAGTTGGTTCTGTTTACTAGGAGGTACAAGGTAGAGAAATTCAGACTACCGGTACTATGTGGGACTGAACTGAAGCTTTCAGACTCAGCGAAATATCTGGGGGTGTTCCTTGATAGCAAACTGACCTGGAAGAGGAATGTTCAGGAAAGACTCAAGCGTGGCCTCAATGCCTACTACACCTGTAGAAACTCCATAGGTAAGAGTTGGGGACTCAAACCGAAAGTTGTATATTGGATTTACACTTCGGTGGTGAGACCAATCCTTTCATATGGTTGTTCTGTCTGGTGGCAGGCACTGGAACGCAAGAGCAATAGGAGCCTTTTGTCGAAGGCGCAAAGGTGTGCTTCGATTGGCATCACGGGTGCAATGAGAAGCACACCACAAGCGGCTCTGGATGTCATACTTCATCTCCTACCCATTGAGGAGTTTGTGAGGGGTATGGCGGCAAAGAGTCTACTGAGACTTAGGGAATTGGGACTATTAGGCTCATCAAGAGCAGGTCACTCCAAGGTCATTTACGAGATCAGTTACGGTGAGGTTAATCTGAACTCTACGGGGGCATCAGATTACATGGCCGCTGAATCGGACTTTGGAGTAAATCCTGTCGTGGTGATACCTGATAGGGAGATCTGGTCCGGCACTGAGAGACTATATGAAGGTTGCGCAGTGTTCACGGACGGATCAAAGATGGTCGAGGGTACCGGGGCGGGGGTCTATATTATGGGCACGGATTTGAAGGGCTCTTTTAGACTCCCTGATGAGTGCAGTGTTTTTCAGGCTGAGATTCTCGGCATCCTGAAGGCCGCGGAAATGATCAGGCGAAACATTGCGAGAGGTACCGAGGTCACTCTCTATGTGGATAGTCAGCCAGCTCTGAAGGCCTTGGGGACACATTTGGTGAGATCCAGGCTAGTAGCTGCCTGTAGGAAGACACTAAGAGAGTTGATGGAGGACTACATGGTGAGACTCTGCTGGGTGCCTGGCCATTGCAATATTTCAGGCAATGAATTGGCTGATGAACTGGCAAGGCAAGGTGCGGCAGGGAACGTCTCGGATAGAGAGACATATGTGAAACCACCACTAAGTTTCTTCTATGGGAAGATCAATGATTGGATCTTGGTCAGAACCAATTCGGCTTGGGAAAGTAGGGAGGACTGCAAAGTGTCGAGGGCGATATGGCCGGTATTGGACAGGGCAGGCACTACCACTCTCCTGGGCATGAATAGGAAGAGTTTAAGGGTCATGATAGGGGCCATAACGGGTCACTGTCTGATAGGAAAGATGAGGTCTAGAATGGACGCTAACAGTTCTGATTTTTGCAGACTGTGTGAGGACATCGATGAGACCGAGTCTATTGAACACATTGTGTGCCATTGTCCGCGATTACAGCATCGTAGGATGAAGTGGCTGGGTAGACAGTTCCTCGACGGGCTAGGTGACGTTCGGAGTGTAGATCTTGTTGAAGTCATAGGCTTCGTCATGGGAATTAGCTGCTTGAGGGAGAATCAAGGGTTTAACCCTAGGGGGATTGGTGGCATTGCTGGTCCCCCTCTGTGATTCGTTACGTTTCTGTTCTCTTTTTACCTTTCACTTTAGTTTTTCTGTACTCTGTATTTTCAATTTTATATATTCTATACCCTTATTTCTTATTTCTATATTCTATACCCTTATTTCACAACTGTTCTGTTGAAGGGACTCACAATGGACCGGGATCGGTCTCTGGGTGGAGATGTGGTACTGTCTGGTATCACATCTACCTTCTCTATCTATCTATCTATGATATAATTCTTACATCTCAAGCGAACAAAAAAATTGTTTACTATCATTTTAATTGTCATTTTCTTGCTGTTTTCGTTGACGTTTATTTTTTTATAAGAAGCGCAATTCTTCACGTAAATTTCAATTAATTAATTATTTGGAGTAAAAATATAATAAGACAATGAAATGTAATATTAAAAAATTTTGTAATTTGTTTTTCTTTATTTTGGAGTCAGCCGCTAACGCGACTGTCCCTTTTAAGTGTTTCTTTATTAATTAATTTCATTTCCAACTTAAAGCTAGTCTTAACCTAGCTTATAATTATACACAATTATACACTAATACACATATAATGTGTGTATCATGGGAGAGTGCTGAGACAGCATAATACATGCTGTTCAGCTATTGTGCAGTGTGGACAAAATACTTCAACAATGTAGAAGTATTAAGCAGAAGTTATGCAACTTCGACTAGTCAAACACACTACACTTCCCTTTTCCGGAAAAGAATAATCAATACTAGTTTGATTATTCTTTTATATAATACAAAAAATATTTTTTAGTTATTTAGTCTATTTCTAATTGCTGTTATTCCATTCCTTTCCATAAAAAAAAAATTTTTTTGAGGATC
Source organism: Protocalliphora azurea (assembly GCA_932274085.1). Taxonomy (NCBI): domain Eukaryota; kingdom Metazoa; phylum Arthropoda; class Insecta; order Diptera; family Calliphoridae; genus Protocalliphora; species Protocalliphora azurea. The sequence goes on along the minus strand of OW026522.1, from coordinate 69,710,718 downwards.
AAATGATCCTTTACGGGAATTAAAATATATATATCTCTTATGGGAATTCGTAAAAATTATAATAATATTTGTTTTTTAGTTTAAATTCTAGTCATTAAAATAATGGAATATAAAAAATAATTCAAATTGTAGTATGATAAGTCATTAATGAAGAAAGGAAATTATATATTTGATCAAGACAAGTTTCAATGGAAACCATAATACAAGTGGTAATGAAATAAAAATATCCATCACCTATTATCAGTAATGACGATGTGATGGTAGAATTAGTTTTTAATTGTTTGGACGAATTATTTACGACAAAATCAATTATTAATCATTCAAACGAAAGTTTTACGAATATTGTCTTGACAAATCTACAGAACGAAATGATTTATTATATATAAATGTGTAGGAGTACAATAAGATTGTTTACATATTTTAAGATATATGTATGAGGCTTTGAGTATTGCCTTATTTAGTGGTAAAGATATTGAAAATCCATCTTTTTAGGATATCTTAGGAACTATATGTAAAAATATTAAAAATATATTTTAAGTATATGAAAGTATTATTGTATACCTTTATTTAGAAACATTTTGTAAACGGGTTAACAGCTAGACAACATATTTTACGGTATACATTTATTTAGGGAGTCTTTTAATTCTGTTCTTGTGGACGAAAAGTTTCACATTAGTGTCCATTAAGGTGACATTGTTTCAAATGTCAATTTCTTTAACAGTGAAAGGTCCTTTGTAGACCGAATCTAACTTATGCCCTGCTTCGTTGCGTACTAGAACAGAATCATTTACATAAAATGTAACAGGATTTGAGGTATCATTGGATGTTTTCTGAAATTTAGCGTTTTCAATGAAGCTAGCGGCTCGATGTTGGGCTACTTGGAGTCTAAATTTAACTTCCTTTTCATAAGCGTCAACGTTGTAAAGGAGTTCTATGCGGTTGGTTTTGGTAAAATCAAACTCTTTTGGAATTTTTCCGTAAATCAATTCAAATGGACAGTATCCATGAGCTGAAAATTTCAACCAATTATCCCACTCTGATTTGTCTGATAAAACACAAGATCTTAAATACTCGTTAAATGTTTTGTGAGATCTCTCAACAGTATCGAGTGTCTCATGATGGTAAGCAGTGGAGTGTATTTTCTCTATTTTCATCAGCTTGTATAGTTCCGTAGGTACTTGATTTATATATTCAGTACCTAGGTCCGTTACTATGGTATCCATTGGACCGTATATTAAAATAAAATCTATCATAATGACTTTCGAAATATTTCTGGCAGATTTATTTATTATGGATATAGCCATTAAATATTTAGTTAAATCGCACATTATAGTCACAGCGTATTCATTCTGTGAATCTGACCGTGGAAGAGGTCCTATAGTGTTGATTATCAGCCTTTGAAAAGCTTTTTGAGGAGTTGGTGTTAAAATAAGAGGCTCCTTGCCTTTAACCGTGGTTTTGTTGGTTTGGCATTCGAGACATCAGGTCAAGACAAGAGAATAATTTAGCTCTACCTAATTGATCAAGAATGTCATCTATTCGAGGTAAAGGAAATTTATCTGCTACTAAGTTTTTATTAACTGCTCTGTAGTCTACTACTAATCTCCATCTCTTTTGATTGGCACCAGGTAAAGGTTTCTTTGGCACTAAAAGTATGGGGCTATTGTGATCTGAAATTGATGGTTCAATAGTAACAATTATTGATAGATATACTTTCAGACTCTAACGCAAAAATATCTATAAACTCGTTGCATAATGATCTAAGATCTTTTTCAACCAATGATGGAAAGTTTCTGGAAAGTCTTTCCACTTTTTCTTTGGTTTTGTCAGGCTTAAAATTTTGTTTTACAATCTTGAAGTCTCTTAAAGTTTCGGTTACAAGTTTAATATCAGAAATTATTAAATCTTGTTCAGTAGTATTTATTATTTTTACTAAAGGATTTGATTTTGAAGTTAAAGTGTTTGCGAAATAAACGCCATCTTGGATTGTTTGATAAGGTATCAATACATCTTGTTCTGATGATTCAAATTTTATGGATCTTATCACTTCAGATCTGGCAGGTATTGCTAGTGAATTAATGGTTGGACCATTTCTGAGAGGTATTCCAATATCATGGTCAATTTCATTTGATCTAAGAATTATTATATCCTTATCATTGGAATTTTCTAAGATACAATTATACTTCCGTATGAAGTCCATTCCAATTATTCCATCTACCTGTATTTTAAAATCGTCTTTTACTACATGAAATGTATGAGATATAAGATATTTGTCTATTTTTAATTGTGACCTTGACCAATACCGTTTAGATTTTTTCTGTTATAGACATTTATGGATTCATTTAAAACCTGGTTGTGCTTGACAATTGAAATATCAGCGCCAGTATCTATTAAAAAATTTGAAATTGTATCATTTAGAGTAGTTCTACAGCGTAAGTAGCTACATAAATTTAAATTAATATTGTAGGTTTTGGATTCTACTGAGTACTTAGAGGTGCTTGCCCGTTTCCCGAGTTGTTTTCAGCAGTCATATTAATATTTCTAGTTTATATATTATTACGATTGGTATTACGGTTTCTATTATCGTTATTATTACGATAAGAACCAGGATTATTGTTATTGTAATTATTATTATAACGGTTGCCAACAGTATTATTGTTACGATAAGATCCGTTATTGTTCCTATTTTGAATATTTTTCTATGGTGGAGAAAATTTCTATTTTGGTTGAAGTTGTTGTTTCTGCTTTAGATACTATTGTTATTACTGTAACCTTGGCGTTTAAACACATATGCAAGAATGGAATTTTTTTGACCATATACTTCGGTGCAACTGCTTATAAATTTTGTTAACACTTCGTTCATATTGTTAAAAGTCCCTGGGTTTGACTCTATCATTTGAAGCATTTTTGGTAATTGCCGTGACAGCTGAACGAGTGGCATATTTATTAGCTATTTCATGGGGTAACTCATCTCTAATATAAGCAGTTTCTAATTTCTTTGTTAATTCTTCCATTTCTTTGGCATAGGAATTAACATTTTTTTCGGATTGTATTGTGCTCATTAGTTTGGCATTAATGACATCAACGGATTCACCCTTAACGGTTGTTTTTAATTTAGAAATTATTTGTACTAGTGTCGTTTCTGAGGAAATTAAATTTCTTACTGTTCCTTTCAATTTTGTTTTGATTAGGTTAACAGCTATCGACCATTAAGTATCTTTTATTGAGTCCACTAAGTTAATGGCATCGATAAAGCTCTGTAGGTTTTCAGAATTTCCGTCGAAATCTAGGATTAACCTAGAGGCAGTATTTAAAAATTCTATTAAAGTTTGAGGCATCTTGGTTTTGGTTACTTTTTCGGGTAATATATTGAACACTATTGGTTCGTGAAGAGAATGGGGTACAAGGATTTTTAAGCTTTTTCTACAACTTACTGAAATTAGTTTTTCACGTAGGTCTGAATAAAAATTATCAGCAGAAATTTGGTGAGATTTTGTTAGTCTACTGTAATTCTCATTCAGTAGTACTCTAAGTTTCTCTAGCTGATTTTGAAGAATATTGATATACTTATTAACAGTTTCTGGTTTTGTTTCCCTGTCAACGTTTAAGCATTTATATGATTTCAAAAATTCTTCTTTTATAGATTTTGCTTTGAATACAATAGTTCCCCATTCCATTAAATGTTATATATTCATAGGTGAAGTTGTGTTAGAAGTGTTGTAAAAAAAATATATAGTTTTTGGAATTGTTATGAACTTTTTTTTTCAGAAAATCATAAGTAGTAATAATTAATAATTAGTACATAACCAGAGTGCTGTGGCGATGATTAGACTTTGTCTAAATTGGTTGCCAAGGATGCTGCTCTAGTATATGATTTTCTTAAAGACCTTTTGTGTAACTGGTATAAGGTTACTAAAAGTTGTATAGCTATTAAACAAATTATAATTATGTGATATACGATAGGTAATTCAATTTTGACCACAATGTCGTTTACGACGTTCGCATTTGGATGCTCTAATTTTGAATTCGTACCGCCCATTTTAATAATTGGTTTATAAAAGAATCAATAGTATGCGTATTAAAGGAAATGCTAAGTGAATTAGCATAGAATGTAAGTAGTGCACAGTGGGGCAGAATCGAAATTTTTTGGAAATAAATCTGTAACTTCTGATCGCCGGCTGGATTTTCATGAAATTTAGTATAGGCGTAGCACAGGAGTGTACAATGTTACGTTTGGAAGGGGGCACAACAGTCCCCCAGGGGCGGAACTAAGGGGGCTCAAAGTTAGGTACTTCTTAACAAGTTAAAGAACAAAATTATCTATGGAATAAAAAAAATCGATATCTTTACCGAGTCCAAAAATAACCGATTTTGAATTTGAAAATTGCAAAAAAGACGACTTTTTGTGTTTTTATAGCTGAAAAAGTATCTACAATCCTTTTTATAAAAAAATAAAATTTTCTTAGCAAAATATAATAATTTTGCACTTTTCTGAAAGGTTATATTGTATATATGACTATTTTTTCACAAACCTGCAATATTTTCCTTTAGCTTTGCGTGAATAATTACTTAGAAAATTATGAATATTTCTGTATACTTTTAATAATATCAATACACAAAATATTTTTATAAAAATAATAAATATTTTTTATTTTTAATTGGGTTGCCACATTTCCCAAATTTAAGTAAATCTTTATCCTTTTATTTATTCATATATTTTTATTTGTTAAGGCATTTTACCTTTGTTAGATTTAATAAATGTTTGAGGACAGCCTATTTTGACTGCCCGTAATTTTTTTTTTTTTTTTTAACAAAATAAGAAATAAAATATAACCTAACGGTTAATAGCCAAAATAAGTTATAGTGGACCATAAAAACAAAAGTTACATCAAATTACAGTGAGATGAGTGGCTCAAAAATATGATTAATTTAAATACAATAAAAAATGCAAAATAAAATAGAAATAAATATAAAATAAAACAATGAATTTAACAACATATTAATGAGTATTATACGGTGACCTAACAATTAGGGTGGGTCAAAATAAAAAAAAAAGTTTATTAAATCTAACATAAGTAAAATGCCTTAACACTATTAATGAATTTAAAATAACAAAACAAACAAAAAATGTCTATTTTAACTTAATCAATATTATTATTTCTGGTATTTATCTTCTTCCTTAATAAATATTCTATTTCTAATACGATTTTTTATTACTTATTTACATTAAATTTATGTAGACAATTTTTCTAATATTTTAAACTTTAAACTTTTTCTCATTGATGATAGTACAGGGTCTGATGATAACAATAGGTTATTAAAAATAAGCTCTCCAAGTGGAAGAATATTTCGTTCAATTATAATTTCGCCGTGGCACAATACTTTATGTACTGCTGGTGTCATTTCTTTCCATGGATATAGAGAAACAAGTAGTTTAGATATTTCTGTTGCATATTCTCCAAATCGAGCAGAGTTAATTTTGTGCTTATTATTAATTGCCATTAATAGTATGTTAGTCCTTTCAAGTAACTCTTTATTAATACCAGTTATTTCAGATGTAGCTTCGAAATTTCCGAAAAACCTTCTTGTTGTGTTTCCATCATTTGTACTACCACCAGTCGGCAGAGGTTTGTCGATGTCTTCTCTGAATTCATCCTGGATTCTACTTTTCTCAGATATTCTAAGTGTTTTTAAATCCTCGTTGTTTCTGGTAAAATTTTCTGGCACATTTCTATACTTTAAATCGTATGATATGTGCAGAAAATGTTCCATGAACCGTATTCTGGCGTGAAGTGGAGATATTCCGAAAGACAGAAATTCTTCATTAATACTCTTTGCTTTACCAATATCCGAGAATTGTGATTTCGTCTCATTACATTTCCAAAAAGAAGATGTTTCCGTAATGGCATTAGTAACCTTTCCATCGATCATTGTTAGACTAAGTTAAAAGGATATGTCGAATGTGTATTGGTTTATGGTTACTGAAAGAAGTTATAATTCATTTATTTCATCTTTAATATATTCCACTAAATCCTTTGTTGTTGTCTTCGACTCCCTTGTGTATTCGAACCAAATAAGTCTGCAAAAATGTTTTGATCCTGGAGTGGTGTTAAGCCATATATCTTCAAATGAGTTTTTACACTTTGATGAAGATTGCTTTAAGGAATAAGATCGCATTCTTAATGGTACCAAAGATGCTATAAATACGCTTTTATAATCCGCCATTATCATACTTCCACTAGCATGCTTGTATTCAGGAAGGGCTGATAGTCCATCACATCCCCACTTACAGATTAATACAATGTCGCTGTTATTTACTTTTTCCAATTGATCTGCAGAAAAATCTGCAACTATCCTGGTAGCTGTATTCTCAAGCAAAGAAGATAGCTCTACACATGCTTCCTTTTCGGTAACCGAAATAGATGGTAAAATAGTTTGCTTTTTTTCTCGAATATCCTTGTATGATGGAAGAATTGAATGTCCCTTTTCAAGCAGAGCTCTTCTTAAAATTTGATATTTGTTTCAGCTGAGGTGCAGTTTAAGCATTAAAGCAATTGCTTCTTCCTCTGTAAAATTGGATTGTGATGTTGGAGTAGGTACACTTTCGGCAATCCGTTTAAGACTTTTTGGTGATGCAGTTGGCAGTATTTCAGCAATATTAATTGCACTCTTAGGTTGCTTCTCCTTTTTTAACATTTCTTTGAATGTATCAGAAACTTCTTCATTCGAAATTATATAAAGCTTATGGGCCAGTCTTTTCTTCTTAGATCATGAACTTAAATCATCATATATCCTGCAGGGTGTTCCAGTTGATATTTTGCACGCCGATATTTCTATATAAGAATCCATCCAATCGGAATGTTTAATTTTTAATCTGTTAGTACGCCGATTCAAGGACTTCATTTTTACGATATACAACTTTAAAAAGCTCTCTATCTGAGATTTACCAATGACGTGGACTTTTGCATGATATGTAGTTTTTATGAATTCCACTATAGCTTCTAAACGATTAAGATAATTTTTAGATAAACTCCACAGAACACAACACAATTGTTCATGTTTCAATGTAATCACCATGGTAATCAACTTCGTTATGATGTTGATAAGGATTAGCTGCGCATTTATCTATTAGATATATCGCGCAGGTATATATATTTACAGGTATTCTGTAAATTTTCATCATTGTACATTGCCACTAGATCATAAATATATAATTTTTTAACCATCATCAATAGTTAAATACATTTGTTAAATTTAGATAAACACCATAAATGTAAACTAATAAAATACTTGTTGATTAAGTTAAAATAGAAATTTTTTGTTTGTTTTGTTATTTTAAATTCATTAATAGCAATATATTAATGCTTAGAAAAGGATAAAGATTTACTTAAATTTAGGAAATGTGGCAACCCTATTAAAAATAAAAAATATTTATTAATTATTTTTATAAAAATATTTTGTGTATAGATATTAGTAAAAATATACAGAAATATTCATAATTTTCTAAGTAATTATTCACAAAAATTGCAAGTTTGTAAAAATATAGTCATATATACAATAAATTGGAAATATAAAAGTTTAAAGGCGCATATTTCTGAAATGAGACATGATATTGACTTGAATCTTTTTGCAAAAGATCGGAAATTATATATGGACAAGCTTAATTTGGAATACATATTTTTAAAATTTCTTTCACTATTTAGAAATAAACCAAACAAAGGGCCCAATTTGCGGTTTTTGGAGAAAATAAAAATTTTTTAATTGTAATAACATATTTGTTTATAAAGATATCTTAATGAAATATGCAGGAAATGTGGATCTTTTTAATATAAATAAAAGCGCGTTAACCAAGGATAGGATTTTCATGATTCCCAAATAAATTAATCAAAATCCCCAAAATTTTTTGGCTATAGAATCCACATATTTCCGAAGTCCCGTATATTTTGATTTAAAACTTTTAACAACATGTTGAAGATTCTTAAAATATATTCCGCTTGTCGATTAGTGCTTTGGGATTTGAGAAAATATGGCCCAAAATCATATAAAATGGGTCGAATTCGGGAGGGTGTGTACCGTGACCAATTGTGTTATTGGGCTTGTTTTTTATCTTAAAGTCATTTCTGTGAAGTTACCTTTCAGAAAAATGCAAAATTATTATATGTTGCTAAAGAAAATTTTATTTTAGATAAAAAAGAGTGTAGATACTTTTTCGGCTAAAAAAACACAAAAAATCGTCTTTTTTGCAATTTTCAAATTCAAAATCGTTTATTTTTAGACTCGGTAAAGATATCGACTTAAATTTTTTTATTCAATAGATAATTTTGTTCTTTAACTAGTTAAGAAAAAAACTAATAAGATCGGTCGGAAGTACCAGGATATATATGAAAAAAACTGGACCCAGAACATGCAAAATTATGGTGCTTAAAAATTCAAACGCAAATAACTCGAGATAAATAGGACATGTAAGCATGTTTTTTATAGGTCTTATCAGGGCCTACAACAATATATAAAAATATTTGAAATCGGACGAGAAACAAAAATTTTGCAAGCGATTAAAAATTTGTTATGTCAGAGATACCTAACTTTGAGCCCCCGTAGCTCCGCCCCTGAGGGGATTGTTGTGCCCCCCTTCCAAACATAACATTGTACACTCCTCTGCTACGCCTGTACCAAATTTCATGAAAATCCAACCGGCCGATCAGAAGTTACAGATTTATTTGCAAAAAATTTCGATTCTGTCCCACTGTGCAGTGTAATTGAAATTATTAAACTAATTAAAGACTTTCCGGGTCGTAGTTTGCTTTATTATACCGAAACTAATCTAAACTAATCAAAGTGCTTTTAAGATTTACTTATTTTATTGATTAATTTCACCGTTCATATCATTAATATATTTATATAATTGAACAATCAAATAACAATAATATAAAATTAAAAGGAAAAAGGATTTTGTTGTTTATTTATAAACAAAATCAATAAGAATATTTCGTAATTTCGTGTTTATTTGTAAACAAAATCAATAATCAATAAGAATATTTCGTAAAGGAATAACTATTTTTACTTTACGAAGACAAGGGATTTTATAAAAACATTTTATATAAAAAGAAGCAATGGATAATGAATTTTATGAAAAACAATGGAAAAACAACCATTAGAACTGTTGCGTCCGTTAGTTGCGTGACCGTTTACAATAGCAAATGGCAAGTTTACAATAGTTTTACTTAACCTAAGTTTACACGGCCAGCGACTTGTTATTATGTTTTCGTCCTGGGGCGTGTTAATATACTTAGATTTAAGGGTACCTATGTCATTACAACCGTCACCATGTTTTTGCAGGGTGAATAGTGGCAATGGCATACGTCGGTCATCACCAATTGATGATCGAAAACGGTTCAGTCATTTTGTATTATACCACTGCAGGGACACGTATGTATACAGCAGTTATTTAGTTTTTAGTAAAATGTTTTTGTTTTAAGTTTTTATTTACGTTATACCACTTTTGGTGGTGGTTATTTATCCATTATCATTTTTTTTTAGTTTTAGTTAAAATATTGTCTTATAGTAATAAGAATAACGTAAAGTTAAATCAATAAAAATTTCTAACAAAATTTTTTTGTTTTTTTTTTTATTTTTTTAAATATATGAATATAAAAGTTTTCTCTTTTTTTTAATTTATTGCTAGATTTCTATTTTAAAGTAAATTACACAAACAAAGACTTACTGAATTTGTCTATAGACTCTACAGTCCAGCTGGTGTTATCATGAGGATCCATAAGTTGATTATTTTGTTGTGTATAAAAGTTTTTTAATTCATCTATAGGTTCTCTAGTCCAGGTTGATTATTTTGTTGTTCCTTTATGCTCCTGTCTTAGGAGGGACACGATGGCAAATATCTCATCTGATATTTGCTTTTTTGTGTTGTTTAATTTTTGTAAAACATTTTTAGTTCATTACACTCTAATCGCGCACTTTAATTTAACACATTTTTTATATATATATTTTTTTTAAATTATTAATATATTTTAGAAATAATTAACGTTTTTATTAGTTTCATTTTACATTAAATTTCAGTAATTTTCTCATTTTAGGTAAAAGTTTATATAATTAGAATAAAAAACACTCAATTTGCTTTTTGTATTTGGGTTTTGTTTTCGGCCAATAATTAAATAATGTTGCTGTAGTATTGTCTCTTTAAGTATTTAATGTTTGTTGTTTTTATTTTTATAATAATTTATTATAACATCAGAAGACTCTTTGTTTTTTTTCGAAAATTTCAATATTATTATGGTTTTCTTTTTTTTAACTTTTTTATTATTTTGGGTTGTATTTAAATTTTTTGCTTGTTGTTTTGCATTTAAATTAATTTAAATTATTGTTGTTGCTGCTGCTGTAGTAGTTGTAACTATTTTATGTGTTTAACATTATAGTGTGATTTTCACCATTTGATTTTATTACTGCTTTTATTTATTATTTTCTTTTTCTAGTTTTTTATTTGCTTTCGTTATACATCACGTTTAAGAAGGTAAATAATTTTGAAAAGGAAAGTTCTTAACACCGCAGGATCGCCATATAATATTAAAAAATTTTGTAATTTGTTTTTCTTTATTTTGGAGTCAGCCGCTAACGCAACTCCCTTTTAAGTGTTTATTTATTAATTAATTTCATTTCCAACTTAAAGCTAGTCTTAACCTAGGTTATAATTATACACAATTATACACTAAACATATAATATGTGTCATGGGAGAGTGCTGAGACAGCATAATACATGTAGAAGTATTAAGTTACATGCAGAAGGGATGCAACTTCGACTAGTCAAACACACTACAGAAATTAAAGAAAAGATTAAATTTTGACTACAAAATGCGACTTATTATAATAAAATTTTATCTACGTATTCCATTGCTGTCAGATTTGACTATTTATCATCATTTTGACGATTTTTCGTTCTAAAAATTGCATGTTGGCGATTTGAGGATTTTTGTCCGAAATTTGACATTTTTTTCTAAAAGTAGATTCAGAAATATTTTCGGCAGTTTTTATATCGAAGGCTTATATTCAAAAAGGCTATCTGTAGATTTCCAAAAATATTTTTTGACGCCAAACTGTGCCCTGCTAACCGTTTGTAATTTCCACAATTTTCATCGGACAACTGAAAAGGTTGTATTTTCTGGATCCTTATAAGCTATTGAATTTTAGAAACAGCGGTTATGTATATGTGGATATGTGTAAAAACTATATATTATATAGTTTATAGAATATATATATATATATATATATATATATATATATATATATATATATATATATATATATATATATATATATATATATATATATATATATATAACGAAAGTAGTATATTTGTGGGCCTTCTGGCACAACGGCCAAAACGATGGGGCTTTCTGGCACAACGGCTAAAACGATGGGGCTTTCTGGCACAACGGTCAAAACGATGGGGCTTTCTGTCACAATGGCAACGTAGTGTTGCCACCATAATGAAACCCCTTGAAAACGATTGGGCCATGTAGCACAATGGCAACATTCTGTTGTCATTGGTGTAAATGGTTGTGAGAAGTAATTTATAAGGGTTGTACGCACACACAAAGTTGTTTATGATAATTTTTGTGTGATAGACACCTGTTTTTTTTTGTTTGTTTGTTTTGGTGTTTTTCTTTGTGGGAGTTTTTCTTGTGTGTGTTTTTTTTTTTTCAAACAATATAGGGATAAAGAAAATGCGCATATAAAAATGTTTATGATTTGATATTATTATTATTTTTTTTTTTTTGAAATGTTTTTGGATGGTTTTGTTTGTTTTGGAAGCATTTAGATTGATCTTTGATTTTGTAGGGTAATTTTAGTTTTTTTAATAAGTTTTTAACAATTTTTTTGATATGTAATTAAATAAAATAGATAGACTAATGATAATTTCAATTGGATGTAAAATTTGTTGTTATTGCATTGTGTGGGTTATGTAAATAAGAGTGTAAGTTAGTGGTAGTTATTATAAAGCAGTGCATAATTGTAGTATCCCATAAATGAATAGGGGAAGCTTGTTGTAACAAATATTTTTGAGCATTGTTTGACCTATAAAATTTTATTGTTTTTTTATGATTCTTGTCAGGACCGTATATTTTAGGTGAGGTGAGGTGTTGCACCTATAAAATTTTATTGTTTTTTATGATTCTTGTCACGACCGTACATTTTAGGTGAGATATCTGTGGTTTTTTGAGATTTCTTTATTGGTTAGGTAGTCATGCTAATTTTGGAAGGATCTTTGATTGTATGGATCAATTTTCTGATTTGTTAATAAACTGCTGACAATTATTCCGTAGATAACATTGATAGGTTAATGATAATTTCAGTTGAATGTCAAATATGTTAATGCATTACACGATTTCGTAAATAACTGTGTAACTAAAGCAGTAGTTATGTACAAAACAACGAATGACTGTAGAATGCATAGAGAAAGTTCATTGTTGTACCAAAACAAAATTAAATTTTGTATCAAATTCCGTACCAACAACAAGACCTATTCCCTACTTTGTGGTCTTCACAATTACGATAGAGTTCATTGACTGTAAGGCTAAATATATTCATATTTTCACCGATTGCATTGTAAACTATTATCATTGCAGTTTATTCTTTATACTTTATACATACTCTATACTTTATGCCTTATAATTTATACCTTACACATTATCCTCTATACTATATACCTGATATTTTATACCTTGTACTTCATACTCTATACTTTATACATTTTACTCTATACTTTATACATTATATTATTTATGCCCTATAACTTAAATTTTATACCCTATACTTTATACATTATTCTTTATGCCTTACACCTTATACTTTATACATTATATTATTTATGCCCTATAACTTAAATTTTATACCCTATACTTTATACATTATTCTTTATGCCTTACACCTTATACTTTATACCTTATATTTTATACTCTTTACTTTATACTTTATATTTTTTACTTTTACTTTACTACTCTATAATTTACATGCGTTATACCTTATAATTTATACTCTATACTTTATATCTTAAATATTATACTCAACACTTTATATGCTATACTTTATACCCTATACTTTATGCCTTATATTTTATACTCTATACTTTATAATCTATATTTTACACCTTATATTTTATACATTATCCTTTATGCCTTATACATTATACTTTATACATTATACTTTATACTTCATAATCTATACTTACACCTTATTCTTTATACTTAATACTATATTTATTAATACTATATTTTATACTCACCACCTTATATCTTATACTTTATACTCTATAATTTATACCTTATACTTTTAATCTATACTTTATTCATTATTCTTTATACCTTATATCTTATACCTTATGCTTTACACTCTATAATTTACACCTTATACTTTATGCCTCAAACATTATAAGGTATTGCATTATATTCTATGCTTTATACCTTATAATTTATACATAATACTTTATATTTTACATTTTATACTTTATAGTCACTACTTTACACCTTTTACTTTATACTCTATACTTTATACCTTATACATTATGCGTTATACCTTATAATTTATACTCTATACTTTATACCTTAAATATTATACTCAACACTTTATACGACATACTTTATACTATATACCCTATACTTTATACCCTATAATTTATACCTTATACTATTATTCTTGAGGCCTTTTACCTTATACTCTATACTTCATAATCTATACTTTACACCTTACTCTTTATACTTAATACTATATTTATTAATACTATATTTTATACTCACTACCTTATATCTTATACTTTATACTCTATAATTTATACCTTATACTTTATAATCTATACTTTATTCATTATTCTTTATGTCTTATATCTTATAACTTATACTTTATACTCTATACTTTACATCTTATACTTTATAATTTATACCTTTCACTTTACACTCTATACATTATGCCTTGTTTTTTATATTTTATGCTTTATACCTTATACATTATACTCTATACTTTTATCTTATACTTTATACTATATACTTTACACTTTATACTTCATACTTTATACTCTATACTTATACTCTATACTTTATGCCTTATACTTTGTACATTATTCTTTATGTCTTATACATTATACTCTATGCTTTATAACTTATACTTTATACTTTATACTTTATATTTTATACTTTATACTTTATACTTTATACTTTATACCTTATACTTTATACATTATTTTTTATGCTTTATATCTTATACCTTATACTTTATAGTCTATACTTTACATATTATACTTTATAATTTATACCTTTCACTTTACGCTCTATACATTATGCCTTGTTTTTTATATTTTATACTTTATACCTTATACATTATACTCTATACTTTTATCTTATACTTTATACTATATACTTTACACTTTATACTTCATACTTTATACTCTATACTTATACTCTATACTTTATGCCTTATACTTTATATTCTATACGTTTATATATTATACTTTGTACATTATTCTTTATGTCTTATACATTATACTCTATGCTTTATACCTTATACTTTATATTTTATACTTTATACTTTATACTTTATACTTTATACCTTATACTTTATACATTATTCTTTATGCTTTATATCTTATACCTTGTACTTTATAGTCTATACTTTACATATTATACTTTATAATTTATACCTTTCACTTTACGCTCTATAAATTATGCCTTGTTTTTTATATTTTATACTTTATACCTTATACATTATACTCTATACTTTTATCTTATACTTTATACTATATACTTTACACTTTATACTTCATACTTTATACTCTATACTTATACTCTATACTTTATGCCTTATACTTTATATTCTATACGTTTATATATTATACTTTGTACATTATTCTTTATGCCTTATACTTTATACTCTATACTTTGTACTTCATACTTTATAATTTATACTCTATACTTTATAACTTATACTTTATTCTTTATACTTAATACTTTATACATTATACAATATTATTTTGTACCTTGTACTTTACACTTCACACTCTATATTTCACATTTATACTTTATACTTTACACTCATTTTTTATTAAAAATTAACTTCTTTTCTATTCAAATATTTTTATTTTGGAACCAATTGGAGGTGACATGTAAATATATGATTAAAACTACATATTTAAAACGCAGAAAACGATCAAATGCATCCATAAGATAACTTCAAAAATAGAACTAAGTGCATATTTTGTGTATTTTTGGAAGTTGTTAATAATTACATTAAAAAAAAAAATAATAAATTAATTATTAAATAAAAAAGTAAAATAAATGCATTATTTTCAATGAAAATATAATGTTAAAATCATGACTTATTCAGCTCTTTTTAATTTTTCAGTTTTTTTTTCTGGAATTAATATTTGCTACCACTAAAATTTATCAGTTTTCATTCTCTACATGTACTATGTATATATATTATATATATATATATATATTTTATTTGATATATAAATTTGTTCATTAAATATTATTTTCTGTTTTTAATTTCAAATTTTAAAAACTTCCTTAAATGAAACGTTTTGTATTTATTACTAACTAATTCTTCTTTAAAAATTATCAACATAAATATATTTTATTTTTCAAAGTTCCAAAATTTATCTAAATTTTAACAGTATTTAAAAATATGTGACTTTTTTGAAATTTTGAATTGAAATCAATGAAAAGCAATTCATATCATTTGATATAGAGCATTTTATTTTGTGTATACAATATTTTCATATTAAACTTTTACACGATTGATCATAAGGAAACCGTATATCCTTCTTTAAATATCTACTTAGTTTCAATTGAGAAATACCGCTAGCTGCATACAGTATTTAATTTTCAGATAGCTGTAACAACATTCGCTAATCAATAAATAAATTATGCAAATATCGTTAAAAGTATATTTATTGATCTACTCCAATCATCATTTAATCCCGCTATACCATGAACGTTATATTCCGCAAAGAAAATGGACGTTTAAAGACATTTGATACAATGGTATAATCAAAATCCAAATTCTACTACACCTAGTTAATTTTACTGTTATGCCTAGAAAGCCTTAAATAATTTTTTACCAACCAATTTTTCTTAATATATTTATAAGATTTTAATGCCGACTTCAAGCGAAATCTGACAAATCTATGAATTTGTTAGTATGTATTATATCTGTTCTCATATATACATGTAATTTTATCTATTAAAAGATTAATTTATTTCTTTACCATCAATATAATTTTAAATTTACATTGTAGCTATATTTTACTACATAATTACATATAACATGAGCGAGAACAACAGTTTAATTCAAATAATTGGATTTATATACACTATGTTTAAGATATCTTTGTAAATTTAAATAGAAAATAACACATGTTTTTTTACGAAAAACATGTAGATTTTATTATTAACCAACTGTGTTGTAGAAATTAATTCTAATTTCATTTTCATGGCTTTTATATCTCGGATTTGGGTTACAAAAATACACCAATATCAAATATCTTGTAAGCTTCAGATCACTTAAATCACTAAAATCAAAAGCTAAAAAGTGAACCATCCCTAACACCATAGTAAATAAAAGAATTTTCTTTTTTAATTTTATGTAGATAATTATGAACTTTAATAAGAAAAAATATGTACTATTAAAAGATTCCATTTATACCTTTAAAATTACAGGAGATGAAATATTAGCCATAGACGTACTATTACAATATTTATTCTTAATGTAAGTAGAACATAAAACTAGAATACAAATCGAAATAACAAAAAGTGATATGTCTCCTGACACAGTTTTAATCTTTAAATTCTTTAACTCAGTTTTTATTATATCAACATCAATATGTAGTTTATCAATATATTTGCTATTGTTTAAAATGTTTACAGTAACTGGTTTTATAACTCTAATATTAATTTTATTGTAATCTATCAGCCATGATGATGTTTGAATAGACGATTTTTGTTTTGATGTAAAATATGCTGAAGAATATAACGTGATTCCTTCGTGTTCTGCAACACATCCTGATGGTAAAGTTAACAAACCTTTTAAAGGTAGCATTATCGAACTGCGATTATGATTATCACAGTCCACACTTAGTGTGAATGTATCAGAAACAGTAAATAACCACTGATTTTCTGTTGATAATTTGATCCAAACACTTTTCTTTTCAACTTCTTCAAAATTACATTCAGCATGCCTTGACTGTTTTAGTGCTGAAATTTCACATGTTCGTTCAACAGCTGATTTCCATGAAAAATTATTTCTACAATTAAATTGGTCATCATTGTTTTTAGTACATGCATTAAGTTGCAATTGAGACATCAAAAAATACAAATTATTTGCAAAGTTATACACTATGTAGTCATCATCCACCAAAGATATTACTGTACTATTATCTACTTTAACTGGCACTTGAATTATTTTGTAAACTTCAGAGCTATGATTGGTAACTAATGGTATTTCAGCTTGTATTACAATTCGATTTTCTATTATAAATCCATTTACTTTGATAGAATTAAAAATTTTCTTTAATTTAGTACCGGTGAGTTGTCCAGGAAAAATCAAATCATTTGGTAAGAATATTTCAATATGTAATAATTCGTCTTCTAATTGGTTAAATGTAAGAAGATCTGGATTAACATACCCATGATTTATATCAATTAATAGATTTGACAAGGATGATTGAACTTTATTACAGTTATCTACTATTAAATGTAGTTGTCCTATCATGACTTGAAACAACCATTCTGCATTTGTTCTATTTTTATCTTCATCACTATTAATCAGCTTCAGCAGTTCATAAATTTTAATAATGCTTGCATTTAGTTCATTAGTAGTGTTTTTTAATATGTTCTTTGTAGAATCTAAAATTGATATTTGTTGAATCATAAGGTGATTCAAATCTTGCTGGTTGTTAAAATAGTTTTTTATTTTTGTTTGCAGAGTTTGATGATCTTCGTTAATCACGGTTTTTGATTTTAGAAATAAATTGTCTTGCTGCAATGAATAATATATTTTATCGAACCTTCGTTTTAACAATTCACATATCTCTTTGCCATATTTATTAATTAAGAACTCATTTTGTATAACTTCTATTATGATTTTTATTTTCTTAAGTTCATCGTAAAATTCATAGAAGTCATAGTAAATAAATAGATTCCATCTTGAATTAATCATGTTTATTGTTCCTATATTATCAAAATATAATGCAGTATTTGATGGTATTTCTTGAACTCTAATATTAGTATTATAATTTGAAAATGCAGCATTTAGTCTTACAGTTGTCACGAGATGTGTCAAAAAGCAAAGTAAGTTATAATTTATTAAATTCATAATATGTAGGTGTTGTTTATTTATTAAGCTTGATGTCTTATGTTTATATCTTTACTTTTAGAATATGCTATATCGTGATCTTTGCATGCAGCGTTCAAAGGTTAATACCTTTATCTACTCGTTACAAATGTTTTTATAATTTTTATCCAGGACCGCAAAATTGGTAATCACGAAGATGTATTTTGTGTGAGTAGACATAAAAATGTTAATTTTTTCTATTTACGTCAAACTTATACAAGAATCCCAAAACATTTAGTTATATATAATGCTAATATGATTATTATATTTAAGCAAGTGAGACATATATATGGAGGTCATGTTGGCAGTGATATGAATTATGAAAAGTTTCATAAAATCTGTCTAGAATGTTGGAAAGACAAGTATGGATTTCTGGGTGTAAGTAAAGATTATGATTTAAATAAATATTTAATTATCAGTATATTATTAGATATTAAACGTATTAGATCAGTATACACTACATCGATCTGGTATCAGCTATCTGGTCTTGTATCAGCTATCAGATCTGGTATCAGCTCTGCATTTATTTTACTTTTTTATTTAATAATTAATTTATTATTTTTTTTTTAATGTAATTATTAACAACTTCCAAAAATACACAAAATATGCACTTAGTTCTATTTTTGAAGTTATCTTATGGATGCATTTGATCGTTTTCTGCGTTTTAAATATGTAGTTTTAATCATATATTTACATGTCACCTCCAATTGGTTTCAAAATAAAAATATTTGAATAGAAAAGAAGTTAATTTTTAATAAAAAATGAGTGTAAAGTATAAAGTATAAATGTGAAATATAGAGAGTGAAGTGTAAAGTACAAGGTACAAAATAATATTGTATAATGTATAAAGTATTAAGTATAAAGAATAAAGTATAAGTTATAAAGTATAGAGTATAAATTATAAAGTATGAAGTACAAAGTATAAAGTATAAGGCATAAAGAATAATGTACAAAGTATAATATATAAACGTATAGAATATAAAGTATAAGGCATAAAGTATAGAGTATAAGTATAGAGTATAAAGTATGAAGTATAAAGTGTAAAGTATATAGTATAAAGTATAAGATAAAAGTATAGAGTATAATGTATAAGGTATAAAGTATAAAATATAAAAAACAAGGCATAATGTATAGAGCGTAAAGTGAAAGGTATAAATTATAAAGTATAATATGTAAAGTATAGACTATAAAGTACAAGGTATAAGATATAAAGCATAAAGAATAATGTATAAAGTGTAAGGTATAAAGTATAAAGTATAAAATATAAAGTATAAGGTATAGAGCATAGAGTATAATGTATAAGACATAAAGAATAATGTACAAAGTATAATATATAAACGTATAGAATATAAAGTATAAGGCATAAAGTATAGAGTATAAGTATAGAGTATAAAGTATGAAGTATAAAGTGTAAAGTATATAGTATAAAGTATAAGATAAAAGTATAGAGTATAATGTATAAGGTATAAAGTATAAAATATAAAAAACAAGGCATAATGTATAGAGCGTAAAGTGAAAGGTATAAATTATAAAGTATAATATGTAAAGTATAGACTATAAAGTACAAGGTATAAGATATAAAGCATAAAGAATAATGTATAAAGTATAAGGTATAAAGTATAAAGTATAAAATATAAAGTATAAGGTATAAAGCATAGAGTATAATGTATAAGACATAAAGAATAATGTACAAAGTATAATATATAAACGTATAGAATATAAAGTATAAGGCATAAAGTATAGAGTATAAGTATAGAGTATAAAGTATGAAGTATAAAGTGTAAAGTATATAGTATAAAGTATAAGATAAAAGTATAGAGTATAATGTATAAGGTATAAAGTATAAAATATAAAAAACAAGGCATAATGTATAGAGCGTAAAGTGAAAGGTATAAATTATAAAGTATAATATGTAAAGTATAGACTATAAAGTATAAGGTATAAGATATAAAGCATAAAGAATAATGTATAAAGTATAAGGTATAAAGTATAAAGTATAAAATATAAAGTATAAAGTATAAGTCATAAAGCATAGAGTATAATGTATAAGACATAAAGAATAATGTACAAAGTATAATATATAAACGTATAGAATATAAAGTATAAGGCATAAAGTATAGAGTATAAGTATAGAGTATAAAGTATGAAGTATAAAGTGTAAAGTATATAGTATAAAGTATAAGATAAAAGTATAGAGTATAATGTATAAAGTATAAAATATAAAAAACAAGGCATAATGTATAGAGTGTAAAGTGAAAGGTATAAATTATAAAGTATAAGGTGTAAAGTATAGAGTATAAAGTATAAGTTATAAGATATAAGACATAAAGAATAATGAATAAAGTATAGATTATAAAGTATAAGGTATAAATTATAGAGTATAAAGTATAAGATATAAGGTAGTGAGTATAAAATATAGTATTAATAAATATAGTATTAAGTATAAAGAGTAAGGTGTAAAGTATAGATTATGAAGTATAGAGTATAAGGTAAAAGGCCTCAAAAATAATAGTATAAGGTATAAATTATAGGGTATAAAGTATAGAGTATATAGTATAAAGTATATCGTATAAAGTGTTGAGTATAATATTTAAGGTATAAAGTATAGAGTATAAATTATAAGGTATAACGCATAATGTATAAGGTATAAAGTATAGAGTATAAAGTAAAAGGTGTAAAGTAGTGATTATAAAGTATAAAATGTAAAATATAAAGTATTAAGTATAAATTATAAGGTAAAAAGCATAGAATATAATGCAATACCTTATAATGTTTGAGGCATAAAGTATAAGGTGTAAATTATAGAGTGTAAAGCATAAGGTATAAGATATAAGGTATAAAGAATAATGAATAAAGTATAGATTAAAAGTATAAGGTATAAATTATAGAGTATAAAGTATAAGATATAAGGTGGTGAGTATAAGATATAGTATTAATAAATATAGTATTATGTATAAAGAATAAGGTGTAAGTATAGATTATGAAGTATAAAGTATAATGTATAAAGTATAATGTATAAGGCATAAAGGATAATGTATAAAATATAAGGTGTAAAATATAGATTATAAAATATAGAGTATAAAATATAAGGCATAAAGTATAGGGTATAAAGTATAGCATATAAAGTGTTGAGTATAATATTTAAGATGTAAAGTATAGAGTATAAATTATAAGGTATAACGCATGTAAATTAAGAGTAGTAAAGTAAAAGTAAAAAATATAAAGTAAAGAGTATAAAATATAAGGTATAAAGTATAAGGTGTAAGGCATAAAGAATAATGTATAAAGTATAGGGTATAAAATTTAAGTTATAGGGCATAAATAATATAATGTATAAAGTATAAGGTGTAAGGCATAAAGAATAATGTATAAAGTATAGGGTATAAAATTTAAGTTATAGGGCATAAATAATATAATGTATAAAGTATAGAGTAAAATGTATAAAGTATAGAGTATGAAGTACAAGGTATAAAATATCAGGTATATAGTATAGAGGATAATGTGTAAGGTATAAATTATAAGGCATAAAGTATAGGGTATGTATAAAGTATAAAGAATAAACTGCAATGATAATAGTTTACAATGCAATCGGTGAAAATATGAATATATTTAGCCTTACAGTCAATGAACTCTATCGTAATTGTGAAGACCACAAAGTAGGGAATAGGTCTTGTTTTTGGTACGGAATTTGATACAAAATTTAATTTTGTTTTGGTACAACAATGAACTTTCTCTATGCATTCTACAGTCATTCGTTGTTTTGTACATAACTACTGCTTTAGTTACACAGTTATTTACGAAATCGTGTAATGCATTAACATATTTGACATTCAACTGAAATTATCATTAACCTATCAATGTTATCTACGGAATAATTGTCAGCAGTTTATTAACAAATCAGAAAATTGATCCATACAATCAAAGATCCTTCCAAAATTAGCATGACCACCTAACCAATAAAGAAATCTCAAAAAACCACAGATATCTCACCTAAAATGTACGGTCGTGACAAGAATCATAAAAAACAATAAAATTTTATAGGTGCAACACCTCACCTCACCTAAAATATACGGTCCTGACAAGAATCATAAAAAAACAATAAAATTTTATAGGTCCAACAATGCTCAAAAATATTTGTTACAACAAGCTTCCCCTATTCATTTATGGGATACTACAATTATGCACTGCTTTATAATAACTACCACTAACTTACACTCTTATTTACATAACCCACACAATGCAATACAACAAATTTTACATCCAATTGAAATTATCATTAGTCTATCTATTTTATTTAATTACATATCAAAAAAATTGTTAAAAACTTATTAAAAAAACTAAAATTACCCTACACAATCAAAGATCCATCTAAATGCTTCCAAAACAAACAAAACCATCCAAAAACATTTCAAAAAAATAATAATAATATCAAATCATAAACATTTTTATATGCGCATTTTCTTTATCCCTATATTGTTAAAAAAAAAAAAAAAATACAAAACACACAAGAAAAACTCCCACAAAGAAAAACACCAAAACAAACAAACAAAAAAAAAAACAGGTGTCTATCACACAAAAATGATCATAAACAACTTTGTGTGTGCGTACAACCCTTATAAATTACTTCTCACAACCATTTACACCAATGACAACAGAATGTTGCCATTGTGCTACATGGCCCAATCGTTTTCAAGGGGTTTCATTATGGTGGCAACACTACGTTGCCATTGTGACAGAAAGCCCCATCGTTTTGACCGTTGTGCCAGAAAGCCCCATCGTTTTGGCCGTTGAGCCAGAAAGATCCATCGTTTTGGCCATTGTGCCAGAAGGCCCACAAATATACTACTAACGAAGTCCTAAATGAGCTACGGACTTGATTCTAATATATATCGATCACAAATATTTTTTTTAATTCCGGTTTATTGAATCAACCAAATCGGTTCTTAAACAACCGAGTTATTGGCAATTTTGTTTATTTATTTAATGTCTGCTTCCCTTATAGTTGGGTACTGAAAGACAACAACAACATATTAAGGAATATACGGTGTTTTTAAATTTTTGAAGCACCTATGTAAGCAAGATACTTCGTTCTTTCATAGAAAAATCCGAATTTTTTCTTATATATATGCTAGGGGCCTCATTCTCGAATTTCGGTTTTTCAAATCAGTCAAATAGGTCTATAAATTTTCCACCATACCCTTTTTTAATTTAATATTGTCTTGCAATTATAAAATATTTGTTCTGCACCGAAGTAATTATATCTTCCTTAAATATGTGGAAACTTTTGTAAAATTCCAAAGTATTAAATTTGTTATTTACTAGCCTTTACCGGTTCGCTTCACTGCCCTATTTGATGCGATACCTAACATTTACTTTATATGGGAGCTACTACTCCCCTTGGACCTATTCACCCTATTTGAAGTTTGATATGAAAATTAGTTTTAATTTTGTTTTTATTTCAAACTTACGCAAATAAAACTAAAATCAGCGCAAATTCATTGGTTAATTTGTCCAAGATCAATCCTAGACTACAAGGTTATTTTATATAGGGCAGTAATAAAACCTATATGGCATCCAGCTCTGGGATGAGAAGACAGTCGAAACTTCTCAGAAAAATAGAAGGTGCGCCATGGTACGCCAGCAGTAGAATATTCCTACAATTCGTGAGTAGATAAAAAGCAGAAGCATCAATTATATGAAAAAATAAACTTGTAAGGGATCTGTTAACATTTGAGGGTCACATGCGCCTAAGAAGAATGGAAACACTGGAGTTAGGAAGATAATACTTCTAATAATAACTCTACGTTGGATGTTGCTGTGGCAATAAAAACTTTAAAAAATTCAGGTTAAGATTTTAATACTTATTGTAAATTTCTGAAAAGGAAAGATTCAATAAAAGCTAATATATGTGTTACACTGCACTAAAATTTACCGACTTTTGAAATTTGGCTGTAACTCCCCCTAGAATCGTTAGTTGGGTTGTAAAAGGGTATCGTGTGAAATGTTAGTGAAATCACATATCGTTAACCCGTGCCGCATCGGACCTGAAATTTGTTTGTTTGCTTTGTAACAATATGTTTAAAACTCGTAATTTCCTCATAATTATCTATATAACTATCTATCTAACAAGACATAAAAATAAAAAATCGGTTAAAAAATGTTAAAGCTATTAGGAATTCCCTAGACCGTTAATGGATTTTAGATCTTATGTAAGGAGTGTACAAACAAATTTTAAATTTTTTGAGAAACGTTTAAATGAAATGCTATTTTTAAATAAATTTGAACCATAATTACTGATAAATATGTTTTTGTTTCTGCAGGATAATTCAAGCCCCCTCCTATGTTAGTTAAAAATTTTTGATTTTTTTAAGACTGATTCAAAATTCCAATTTCAAGCTTTTAAAAGCTTTGCGATTTGAATTTTGTGGATTTCGCCAAAAAGGCATTAGTTACAAAGAAAATTTTTTTAGAACTGATATTCAAACTAAACAGAGTTATTAGAGTATAAGATAAAACATATCTCAAAAAATCGTTAAAAAACTCTGGTTAAAGGTCAAAATTTGGAATATTTGGAAGTTTTAGGGAAAACATAACGAAAACTTATTTATTTTTATATTGATTTATATAAAATGTTATGGAAATATAACTGCAAGACCTTTGTTGATACTAGCAATAAAAAAGTTAAACTTAACCCTCAACTAAGCTTATTCTTAAATATTTGTAAAGTAAATTTTATTAATTAATATTATGGGCAAATAAAAGGATAATTACCTATCAGGGAGCGAAATACAAAAATAAAAATTTGGACACTTTTAGGCCCTGCTTGATGTTGCTTTAAAAATGTACCATTACAAATTTCACATGCGTGCAAATTATATCTTCAAATCGTTTAATAAATATACTTTTCAAATGTCGTATTTTACTTCTAACTGGTCCTTTTGCAACATATTATTTTTGACCACAATGAAAATATCTTCAGAATATAATAATTACCATAAATAAAATTATTATATTTTCCATCTACTCAGAAATTATCAAATATATTTAGATATTTCCTTAAATTTATTTTATTATATTCATAACAGAATCAAATAAAATAAATAAAAACACATTATATACTAAAATAACTGTATATAAGATGAAAAATGTAAACATTTTGCATAGACAAGAAATCTCACATGATTTCCCGGGATTAGCAAACTGAAAATTTTACGGAATTCCCGGGAATTCTCCTCCAGGGATTTGCTGTGAAAACTTTAATTATTATCCGAAAAAATTATAACGGCTACAAAACAGAGAATTTATTTATTTATAATTCAAGTAATATTAAGAGCCTTTCTAGGCCAATAAATATATATAAATACATTTGCAAATATATGAAATATAAAAAATAATCATATTATAAAAATTTATAACTATATCTTACAATTTAAAGATAAAAAATATACATAAAATGTATTTCCTAACTATTTAGCTCCCCTGCCATAACACAAAATATAATGAAACATGAGAATCCCAAAGTTGCAATAAAAACAAATTATTAAAGTTGAATTATCAAATTTAAGTACTCATCAAAAATAACCATAAAAGTAGGTAAAAACTACTGCCATTTTTTTTTTTTTTTTTTGATTGGTGAATAATTTTCACTATCAATGTTAGTGGAAGAAAATAAAGTGCTTAAAAAATTAATCAAGTGTATTTCAACAAAGAGAAAGAATTAATTAGGAGTCAGAAAATGTGCCAGGAGTTTTAAACGAAATGCATTATTTGAGAGGGAAAATACACTAAGCTCAATGGGTAAATAATTCCAGAACTTTGCTACTCTCACAATGAAGGATCTCTCAAAAAAAAAAAAAAAAAACTGCATTTTATCCTGGGAATAATAATTTTAGGGTTTCTTATAGAATGTGAAAACAAGAACTCAGAACGAAGACCTGTAAAAATTACAATTACGAATATTAACAAACTGTTTTAAATAACAAGCTAGGAAAGTCTTTACATGCACAGAAATATGAACTCGTCTCCGAACATTATAAACGTATCGTACAACAGAATTAGTGATGCAGTTTAATTTTGAAAGTATACAACTAAGAGTACCAGACGTAACTTCCAATTCATATAACACATGTGGCATTAATAGAGCATAAGCTAATCTATATCTTATTTGACAAGGTAAGAATATATTATTAAAATAGACTCTGCGCAACGTTCCCAACACTACCGCATATATGATTAATATGGCACTCAAATGTAAGATTGTTATCAATATGTATATACTCCCAAATATCTTCAGTTATCTACAAATTCGATCTCTTCTCCATTAATAGCAATGCTTAAATCATACTCTGTATTACCAAAAAGAATGGCCTTAGTTTTATCGTAGTTAACACATAAGGTATTGGCAGATGACCATTCAAAAAATGAACTAAGCTATAATCGATGTTAGATTCCAAAATATCAACATTTTCTTTATGTGTAATAAATAAAAGAAACACATCATCAGCAACTAAGAATGATCTAAAAATATTAGTGTAAATAAATAAATAATAAAAAGTAATGGGCCTAAAACAGATCTCTGGGGGACCCCTGCGAATAAGGGAAGCGTTTCCGATGAAAAATCACCAACTTCCACAAACTAACACCTACCTGACAAGTAAGAGTAAATTAATAAACAAGCCGACCTTGAAAAATTAACTTCTAATCATTATGTGGTAATCAACTGAATTGAACGCTTTATTCAAATCAAGCGAAACCAAAGATGCTAGGCAATCCTTATTCACACTATCTCGTACAGCATCAGTTATATTTAACAACAACGAAGTAGTACTGTGCCCACTATGAAAAGCATACTGCGATGGCGAAAGGTTCACACGAACATAGGAAAGCACTTGATCTTTGACAATATGTTCAACAATCTTAGATATTGCAGACGAAATATAAATAGGCCTCAAATCATTAACAGTGCGGACAATTCCAGATTTTGGAATGGGTACTACCCGAGCCTTTTTTTCAACTAGCAGGAAAAATAGAAGAGGTTAATATCAAATTAATAAGAAATATCAATAAATGAAAAATGTATGGAAATATTAACTTAAGAAATGTAATCTTACATAAAGCCAAGAAAACTTCACCAATAGTTACACAAAGTCATTAAAATCTACTCTATAATTTAGGTTCGCTTGTGCACTATTTGCAAAGTGAGAATTAATGACATTAACATTATCATCACACAAGAACAGATTATCAGCAGCAAAACCATGACCTTTCAATAACCTCCACATAGTACAGGAATCTAATCAAGAAAAAAGTATCGTTTTCTCTCCGTTCTGAAAACATTCTTTGCTTTGTTACGGTACCGGCAATACAATTTCCAATCCTCATCAGACCAAGACGAAATGTTGAAAGAGCTATTATATCTACACCTCTAGGAATACTTCTTCGAACAAGAGGAACAAAACCAAACAGAGATGTTATAAACCGGCTTATTAAATTGCCCTGAAAATTCACATCACTACAACTAAAAAATGATTCTGTATCAAACTCAGATAATAATATTATAATTTCTGTACTCAAAATATTGTTCAGAAGACTCAGATGCAATATTAAACACAGCATATATTAAAGCATGATGCGATATGGCTGGGCACTGTACCTGTCACAAAAAACTTATCAACCAGAAATCCAATAATGAAGTCGGACGATGAGCAACATCAAAATACTTGGGTCTAGAATTATGAAAAACAGACAAACCGCTTTAAAAGTATTAAATAAATTACAATTAAAATCACCAACAACAATAATGCTAGAGTGCCTCATAAACAAATCAAAATGGAAATTATCAAACGAAAGAAAGTCTCTACTAGAAAGATAAACTACACCAAACAAAGTTTTAATTCCGCGATTTATAATTTCAATGAATAAACTTTCACAAGCATTCAATTCGGAAATTTTTTGAAAACCCCTAAATTTCAGGGCACTAGATACATAAATAGCCAAACCACCACCACATTTAACGTATCATTTAGGTATAGCCAGGTATACCAAGAGATAGACTCGACACATACGGCTTCAGACAGGTTTCAGAGATTGAAATTAATTCAAAATTCTTGCCAACAGTATTCCTAAACTCCTCAAATTTATCTGAGCTGGTACTATTCCTAATATTTTGGCAATTAATATGAGCAATTTTTAATAGGTTATCATATATATGTAGAAACGAGTCAATGAAAGAACTACTACTTACGATGGGACCAATATTATCATTACTTAGAGACATATTTAAAAAGAATTAACAAATGTGTGGGGAACCAAAAATGAAAATATAATTTAATAAAATTTATAAATCAATTCATTTAACCATATTCTTACTCAGCTTCCAAAAGCAATAAAATGAGATCATTAATTCACTTAAAGCATAAAAATAGAAAACAAGTTCAGTTAAACTTAAAAATTAAAAAAACAAGTGCTACAAATAAGCCTCAACAATAGGCAAAATATAGCAGAAATAAAGTTATCGTTAAAACAAATTTTTATCAGATAAATAGTAAATAAATAGTTTTACATAACTGTTACACCATTACTGCTGTCATATAAAGCCGCATATATTGTACAATATATAATATATATTACATCATATTACATCCTTTCCTCCAGTTAAGGTAAGTTTAGCTTTCACTTTATCAGCATTTAATATTTTGTAATTAGTAATGGTTTTGTTTCTTTAGTTTCCTGCACAGCATATTGAAATCGGAGGCCGAAGCGGAAAAGTGGTCATTTAAAAATACACGACTATTAATTTCTCCACCAATAACATTCGAAACAGTAAGGGATTATGTTTTAAAATACTCCTTCGTAATCCTGTCACGTGTAGAGACGTAATTAAATTTAATCAGATTCAACCCTTTGTTATTCATATAGCAAGCATGATATATCTCTTGATTAGTAATAGTGATATAAAAAAAGGCACATAATTATGTAATTGTATTACCAAGGTTCTCTAATTCAGAGGGCAACCCACTCACGACAATATCTGCACGATTGAGCCTGCGATGTAGAATATCATTTTCCAATTTAAGGGCATCAAACTTAGCTGTAGATAATTCATCAACTTTGTTTATCAATTTATTACATGTTACTATAAAAGTTCTCATTTCTTTGATGCAACCAGAAACTTCGTTTTTAAAATCTGAAAGAATCTGTGTCATGGAAGCTTGGAAAGAATCGCGGTCTTCTTGGTTAGCCTTAACGAAGTTATTGAAGCTATTGCTAAAAGCACGAACCGAACCACTGTCATCAGAACAAGTATTCAAGCAAGCAGCGCAAGTGAATGAAAACGATTCAGGTTTTTCAGTAAATAATGATAAATGTGTCTACGAAACCTTGGCGCAAGACAAATGAAGCCACAAATTGCATCACAAACTCCACATTTCACACTCTTACAATTTCAAAATTTGTTTTTGTTTTAAATGTTAGTTAAACGAGACACTTTTGCGCTCGTATTCTAAAAACAGGCAGTTAGTGGCCGGCATTTTAACAATTACAGCAGCAACAACTCAACAAGCAGCAACAATAAAATAAAAAATGGCACACGGTTTTATATTCAGTCACAGAGCATAAAATACATCACAAGAGCTCAAGCGAAAAATAAATTGATTATCACAAATTAATCAAATATCGATTTTATTAAGTATTCTTAATGTTCCAATTATTATTATTATTATTATTACTATTATTATTATTACTATTATTATTATTATTATTATTATTATTATTCATAATATTAATATTATTATTATTTTTATTATTATTATCATTTATAGTAACAAAATATGAATATTTTTCATCTTTGAAATACTTGGCGCAGAATTCTGATGTAATGGTTTGGTTCCGTATAAATTCGTGTATTTTACTTCAGCTGTTAGTTGCAGTTGAAGCAAAAGTATTGTATGTGCTTATTTGAAATTCGGAAAAATTAAAACAGAATTTTCAAAACATTATATTGTGTTATTTATTTTTTTTAATTTAAATTACTAACGGCATAAAATATTCAATACTATATTATAAAAAATGATAAAGGAGAACAATTACACAAGTATTAATATATTTCAAAAATAAAATAAAAAATCCGAAAGAAAAATACTTATGTAATTCTTATACACTAAATTTTACATTTAATTTTGTTTTTATTTTCTTTAAACATATTTTTTTATTTTTTAGTTTATTTTCTTTTTTAATGTAGAAAAGCATTATTTTTAAAAAATTTAAAAAAAAAAAAAAAAAAAAAAAAAAAAAAAAATAAGAAATTCGTGATCAAACAATTTGTATTTAGACGATAAAATTGTATTATGATATTCGAATTTTTGACAAATCTCAATATAAAATATTACCATGTAGAAATACCTCAAATGACAAAATAAAACAATTGGGCATAAAATTGAAAAAAAAAACAAAATTATATACTATTTATTTTTCAATAAACCATAAAATTTATATTCAAAATTAAAACACAAAACAAAATTTAATTACTATTTATAAGAAATATAATTTTATTGCGGCTGAGCCGAAAAAATTCGTATGCCGATGAAAAATCGGCGCACAGTCGATTAACCGTCGTCGCCGATGAAAAATACTTCTTAAGCCGCCGCCGACAAATTACAGTCGGCTTGCTTCTCTGGTGCAAATCTTTTAGCTTCGATTAGGGAGAAGAAAAGCATTAAAATGTTCATATTTTTTTTAAAGATTTTCGAATTTTTTTGTGCATATTCATATGATTATAATATTTTTCTTGGAATTGGCAGGCTTATATGCAGTACTTCCACAAAAGCAACAATTCGGCGAATTTATTAAGCTTTTTTTAGACATGGAGTCTGACACTTCAGCGGGTAAGTAAAAATTGTGCTTATATGGAGTTTGACTGTTCAAAGTACTAAAATTATAATCAGCTGATTAAATGGGGTCATCTGTTTAAATTTGCCTTGGCTAGTAATATAAATAAATTTGGTCTACACGTGATAAATTCTTGTCATGATAAGAATTTGACGTTTGTCATGATAGAAAAATCTCTCGTATAAACCCTACGTTATACTGCGTACCTTTCATCATTATTATTAATATAATATGTGAGATAACGGCGGCAGAAGAGGGTAACAAATTTGTTTATATTATGTTGAATCTTAAATTACACATATTCTAATAAATCTTATAAAATATCATTATTTTCAACCAGTCACAGAGTGCACATATGCTTTTTATTTAAGAAATTCGCACTTTTTTAGCACAATTTTTATAAAAATATATTTTAAAATGTAAAATAGCCATTAAAACGAAGCAGTTTTGCAAACATATACAAACTCGTATACGAGTATTTTTGTAGAGAAATTTCATCACAACAATCGCACAATACATCTTATGATACTAATATTTCAATCTACACATGAAATAATTCTTTCAGAAAGCAAATCTGACAGAAAAAATCTGTAAATGCTATAAATGGAAGAATACTTGTTTGCTCCACTAGTATTGCCAGAAAAATTTTTCCTCATGTTCCCAAACCCGAAGCTAAAAATCTCCAAAAAATCCATTTTTAAATGTAAGTCCCCAATTTTGTCCCCAAAATGTTTTAATATAAAATTATTTGTTTTTTTTTTTTAACTGAAAATGTATTGAAAGTTTTCTATGAATAAAATTTATCAATAATTTCATGTAAAAGGATATTTGTCAAAAGTTTATTAAAAGGGACGTTTAATGAAAATTTGCTATAAAAAAAAAAAAAAAATAATTTTATATTAAAACATTTTGGGGACAAAATTGGGGACTTACATTTAAAAATGGATATATATATATATATATATATATATATATATATATATATATAGACAAGACAATTTTTTCAAAAGAAAATTTATTTTGAAGATACGAAAAATGCAAAATATTTATTTTTCGTATAGAATCGAATCATAATAGTATTTTATGTAAGGATTTTGATTTATATTCAGTTATAATTATGAAATTGTGATGAATGCAATCCATTGAATATT